>MU224473.1:71820-99807 GCA_018584345.1 Thuja plicata
ATATATTGGTTATATTGATTCTATATTTGATTACTATCATTATGTGATAGGTTAGTCTCTTATGGATTTATGATTTATTAAATGGAGGATGCATTATTAGTTTCATGCTTCAATTTTATGATTAAGTTGTATAATTGTTTATGTGTTGCTAAGTAGCGACATCGGGGAACCTAAGAGGACATGATATTGATATTGTTATAAGTTTTATGTTAATGTTAGATGTGTCATTAAAGTTTAAGAAGTAAATGCCTTGTGTATTGTAATTCCATGTTGTTCTCTCAGGTTCCCTGGCGGGGTGTTACATTATGAGCTATAGTTTGAGATGGAGGCATAGTGGCTAGTCTTACTGTTTTCATTGCAACTGGTAACAATGTTTTGGTAATGCTTTCTAAAGGTGATTCATTATGGCTAGTTAGATAACTTTTTTGTCAATGAAAAGGGTTTACTATTATTTAATTAGCAATGTTTTAGCTTGGATTAGAAACAATTTTGATTTGTTGTTATGGTTGGAAATGTTTACTTTTTTAACTATAGTAGTTTTTCACCTTGTTCTATTATTCAGTATGTTATATAGTTAGAGAATTGATTGTTTCAAATGTATGGAATGAGAATTGTGTGAAAATAACAAAAGGGTAAAATGGGCTTTGGTTTTTCGAACACAAAATGTTGAGGGTTGTTCAATACTTGAGTCACACGGGTTAGTGAGCAAAGTGATATATATTTTAAAAGGCATTTCTTGAAGGTTTAGAAAAATCTTGAAAGGAAATGAGTTGTAAGTATCTATTTTGAAGTATAGTTGGAATACTTTGTTGGGTTTTTATGAAACAGTGAAATATAGACATATACTTGTGAAGATTGCTTTTTTTGATGATTGGTTGTTGTATATGTTGTATCTTTGTATGAAAACATGGTATGTACATACTTGATGATGTCATTTCTTGTGATGTATACATTTTGTGATTGAATGTAAACCTAAATCTCAAGGAAAATAAGATTTTTTCAGGAATGTGAAATATTGTGAAACAAATATCATACTCTACATATTTGATTTCAATATTGTTTTTCCAGTGAGGCATTTTATATTGTCTATGAGGCACAATTATTTCTCATTTAAAAATATTTAGCGAGTGAGGCTCTATAGACTAGGATTTTTTTCATAAGTCATTTAGGCATTTTTGAATGGGTTTTCATCCCTATGAGGTTTTTCAACTCATGAAAATTAGTGTCGTTAAATCTTGTGTGAGCTCTTATTGCATCATTACTTTGAAGTGATTTATAGTGTTATGAGATTCAGTCCATAAGCATTATTTATTGAAAAGGAATTTGATAATTTTAGGACATTCATTCCCCCACCCCCCCCTAGTGTCCCCCACACTCCAACACTAGTTCATACATTTGAACTCAATCTCTAATGATCTTTTGGTTTATCTTGTGAACTATTATATAATAAAAGTACTATATAATTATATCATCTTTCACACTCATGGTGATAATATTTGAAAATTTATTGATGAACAACATGATTTAGACACACACATGTATTTTGAAATAATATGTGATAAATGTCTAAATGTGTGTATGTGTATATATGTGTGTATATGTGTATATATGTAAATATGTATATATACACAAATGTGTGTATATGTGTATATGTGTCATATATGTGTGTATATGTGAATATGTATATGTGTAAATATATATACACAAATGTATGTATATGTGTATATGTGTATATATATACACACAAATGTGTGTATATGTGTGTATATACACACATGTGTATATGTGTGTGTATACACACACACATGTGTGTATATATATACACATGCGTGTGTATGTGTGTATGTATACACACATACACACCGTATTCAAAAAATTAAGAAATAAACAATTAAAACTATTTATGTATCTTCTCAGTCATCTTCTGGGTGAACCAAATGGGTCCAGCCCATATTCCAAAAATCATTTCTAGGATATGTATCTTCCAAAATTGTAGCATCTTCCAAAATTGACCTTATCCAGCATTTGGTATTCTAGCACCCAAATGGGCAAGATGATGAAAATATAAAAATTGTAGGAACTGAAAAGATAGATCGCCAAGATTGAGTGATAGGCTCTATGAGCTCTCTATCCAGGATGCATGCACAATTCTAAGATGATAGTGTGTATTTAGAGTGATAGGATGGTGTGCATTCATTTTTTTTAAAACATGATGTAGGAGCATCTTGGGGTAGATGGCAATCCTGCATGTTAGTATGTTTGAACTTAGTTGGATTAGTGCTTCTCAGTTGGAGTGGTGTCGCTCAGTCGCTATTAGGTGTAGTGTTAGCCAAGGAGCTTAGTCACTGAAGGGATCAACACATTTTGGTGCTCTGCTTGTGTGTTGCGCGACATGTGTTGGCCGAGGAGCTTGACATTTTCTGGTACTCAGGATTTTTTGCTGATGCTCAATAGTTTGGCTTGCCGACTTGTGCTCTTCGGATCTAGGAGGCCGACTTGATGGATGTAGTGTGTGATCGCGATGTGGATCTATCATGGGGATATGTGTGGACCTATTTGGGTCTTGGATCTTTATCCTATGTGCATTTAGTGGGTTGGAATGATCGAATGGGTCATTTAATGTTTGTTTGCAGGCTGACTTGTGGCTTGAATATAAAATTAATGTAAGGGTTTATTTGTAACAGGATGACTTGTGGTCATGCTAGTATTTAAAGGGATCTGGAGTAGAGTTGAGGTAGCAAGTTGTAAGTAGGTGTAGCAGAGGAGCAGCCTGCAGTTGCGAACTTCTTGCAGAGCTAGGGTTGAGGCTTAGGAACAAGAAGATTGCTTGGAGGCCTATGTGCCCAAGTTCAGATCTTCCTGAAGGTTTCTATCAGATTGTTGTCACATGTTTTTACAGATCTGGCTAGCTAGGGTTAAGGTTGACTTGGATCTTGAGGGATCTTGCAGAATTGTTATTTTCTTTGTAATTTGGCAGTAACTGGGAAGGCCTTACAACCAGACACATTACATGTAATAAGTTGTTTTATGAATAAGATTCAGATTTGTTTTCAGATCTTAGTTTCCTATTGTGATTCCATTGTATGGTTATTAGCTAGGGGCTTGGACATCTCCTTTGGGGTTTCTCATGCCTCACACTGCGTCAGGTACCTATCAGATCGTGAAGTTCTTGAGTGTATGGACAGATCGCCAAGGGTGAGACAGTTTACACCAGGACCTTGGATTGAGAAAGTTGGTGATTTGTTGCAAAGGGTTTACTAAGATCTTGAAAGATGCCTCCGAGAAGATTGGACCCTAGGGAAATTGCAGATCTCTATGATGTTGTGGAGTCAAGGGTTACAGAGAAGGTTAAATAATATTTCAGGTCTGAGATGGAATTAATGAAGAATGATAAGATCACTGAGATCATAAAGGCTATGACTGGTGTACCTCAGAATGTGGGCACTGAGGATGGTTATGAGGAAGTTGTTGAAGACTTTGAAGTCGTTGGATCTACTGGAGATGATATAATTGATCATGCAAAAAGATCTATGGATGATAGAGTTGGTTGGTTAGATAGATCTTGCACTTGGATGAAGTTGAATCATAAGATGGATGTTTCTAATTTATCAGGTACTTTGAATCCTGAAGACCTGATTGATTGGATTGGTGAACTTGAAGACTACTTTGAGTTAGAGGATATTGGTGATCCACTCAGGGTAAGGTTGGCATAGACTAAGCTGAAAGGACATGCTTCTCTTTGGTGGAAAGAATTGTAGCGAGATAGAGAAGAAGAAGGTGAACTGAAGAGCACTAGATGGAGATTGATGGTGACTAAGTTGAAGGTTAAGTTCATACCTGCTGACTATGATCTTGAGTTGTTTAAGAGGTTGTAAAATCTGAAACCGAAGGATTTTCTATGAAGGATTATACTGAGGAGTTCCATAAGTTGACTATTCGGTCTGGGCATAGAGAAATTTCCAAGGAGAAGGTAGCTCGGTATGTGAATGGTTTGAGATTCAATATTCATGATGAGATTGGTATGCTGAAGATTGATTCGGTTGAGGATGCTTATCAGTATGCTCTGAAGGAAGAAGATAAGTTGAAAAGAAAACATCAAGGTGGATCCAAAGGGAAGGAGAAAAAAGATCACTCGTTCAAGGATAAGCCGACTACTGAAGATGAACCAAAACCTGTTGAGCTAAGGAAGAGGATAGGTAAGGTTTCCTTTAAGGGTACATGTTTTCGTTGTGGTGAAGGACATAGAGCTTATGATTATTCCTAGAAGATTGGTGAGCGAAGAAGTTTTGTGGTGAATGAGGCTGAAGATTTGCCGAATGAACCTGAACAAGGAGGAGACAACTTGTAGCCTCGATGAGTATTGTTTTCTAATAGAGTACTAGAACCAGGTCAAAGGAGTAACTTTTTTAGAACTTGTTTTAAGTGTGCTTGTAAAACCTACAATGTGAATGTGGATGGTGGTAGTACTGATAACCTTTTAGCTGAGGAGATGGTTCAGAAACTTGGTTTGAAAAGAGTGAGACATCCTTGTCCTTATAGGATTGGTTGGTTGCGAGATGTACATGCTTTGGAAGCGAGGGAGAAATGTCTTGTTGACTTTCAGATTGGACAGTATAAGGTTAAAGTGTTGTTTGATATTGTGGACATGATTAGTTGTCTCATATTTCTCGGTAGACCTTGGTAGTATGATTGTAGGGTTGTGCATGATTGTGTGAAGAATATGTTTTCTGTTGAGAAGGATGACATGAATGTTTCACTGATGCCTTTGCAGAATCAAGGACTTGGTAGGAGGAACCTGAACTTTGGGAGCTGAGTTGAATTGAAGGATTGTGAAAGGGTTAGAGTTCAGTATGAGGAACGAACCTGCAAGTGTCAAGGAAAGACTTGACAAGGAAAAGAAAGAAAAAGTGGATTCAGGGTAAGAGTGTTGAAGACTTGGAGGACAGGTATGTGAAGAACTAGTTTGGGGTTTATGCGTTGAATCCCATAAGATGTTCTTCTATCATTTAAGAACATCTTTTAGCACCTGGAGTGTCTGATGGAGGAGCATCCCAAGGTAGATGGAAATCCATAATGTTGGTATGTTTGATCTTAGTTGGATGAGTGTTTCTCGGTTGCTGTTAGGTGCAGTGTTGGCCAAGGAGCTTGGTTATTGAAGGTGTTAAGTTTTTAGGATAGTTGCAACTATAATAACACTCTATATTGTATGTATTTTCCAAATGCAACAATCTCTCTTTTATTTATATTGGGAATGAGGATAGGAGAGACATGTCCCTTCATGGGACATGTCTATTCATTATTATTTATAAGAAAGGACATACCTCTTCCAACTAATTATAATTTAATCAATCTTGTAATGTTTCATCAATCAATTATTAATTAAGAATAATAATATAATAATTTAATATTAAATATTAAATGTCATATGATTAATAATAATATAACATATATATATTATATTATTATTAATCAACATATATTATATGTATTCTAATGATCATATGACTGAAGATACAAACATTAACAGAAGGGCTCAACACATTCTAGTGCTAGAATTCTTTGTTTCTTAGCATGTGTTAACAGAGGAGCTCGATATCTTGTGGTGCTTGGCAGTTTTTGCTGATGCTCGATAGTTTGGCTTGTCGACTTGTGCTCTTCAGATTTGGGAGGTCGACTTGATGGATGTAGTATGTGATCATGATGTGGATCGATCATAGGGGTGTGTGTGGACCTATTTGGGTCTTGGACCTTTATCCTATGTGCATCTAGTGATTTGGAATAGCCGACTGGGTCATTTAATGTTTGTTTGCAGGCCGACTTGTGGCTTCAATATGTAAATAATGTAAGGGTTTATTTGTAACAGGTCGACTTGTGGTCGTGATAGTATTTAAAGGGATATGGGCTAGAGTGGAGCTAGCAAGTAGTAAGTAGGTGTAGCAGAGGAGCAACCTGAAGTTGCGAACTTGTTGCAAAGCTAGGGTTGAGGTTTAGGAACAAGAAGATTGCTTGGAGGCTTGTGTGCACAAGTTCAGATCTTCCTAAAGGTTTCTATCAAATTTTTGTGACATGTTGTTACAGATATGGATAGCTAGGGTTAGGGTTGAGTTGGATCTTGAGGGATCTTGCAGAATTGTTATTTGCTTTGTAATTTGGCCGTAACCGAGAAGGCCTTACAGCCCGACACATTGCATGTAATCAGTTGTTTTAAGAATAAGATTCAGATTTATTTTCAGATCTTGGTTTCCTATTTTGATTTCCTTTTATGGTTATTAGTTGGGGGCTTGGACATCTCCTTTGGGGTTTCACTTGCCTTGAACTGTGTCAAAACATGATACATGAAGCATACCTAAAACCTACAAAATAAATTAAAAAATATATAGGAGATTAAATATAATAAGTATAACATTAGGAAATAGCAAACTAACTAAGATAAGATTAAATAAAGATGAAGAGAGAAACAATGTCTTTACAAAATATCAAATGATATGAATCATGCATTACGTTGTCACATTCTCCTCTTTACACTTGTACACAAAGTGAACAAGGAAAAATTTCAGGGCTATTGTTTAGAGGCTTGTCAGATCCCCACTAAATATTTTTTTCTGCTCCAAAGATTGCTAAGATCAATGCATATTTAATAATAATTTAATAATAATAGATAAATGATAAGAGAAAAATATGCAATTGATATGCTACTTCAAAGCTAATGAAAGTGAATGCAATCAACATATAAATAACTCCCCTTTGATGCTAGGATGTCAGAGCTCACTAGAAAGAAGGGAACAACAAGTTGATGGACAATGTACAATGTAGATGAGAAACCAATAGCCTGGAATTGTGAGAATGATCATGTTGCTATAAGAGTTGTCAAGGGAGTTTCTAAGTGACCAATAAGTTTTACAAATAATTCAAAAGACAAATGAATGGTCCAGAAGACCCCAAATATAGCCAAAAGGAAGTTCAAAAGAAACACATATGATTCTTGATGTTGGTGGCCTTCAAGAGGAGGCATTACACTTATATATATTCATTTATTATGTCTAGTTATAGACTTTTCACATTTTGTTTTATTTTATCTATCTTAATAGATTTATTCTTATGGTAACTCTTGAATTGTACTTTAGAACTACAACTTACTATACAAAATCATAATTTTGGATGATTTAATCATTTAATTGACTTAGTTAAAATTTATTTTCTTTTGAAACAATATAGGGGAAAAGACCCAATTACCGACAGAGGGTCCAATAACAGTTATGCTTTTGTCACAGATACCCCCTAATTATTGATACTAGAGGAGCCCAAAAAATGATAAACACATGTACCAATAGTCAATCACACATGTACTAATATCTGATCATTTTTCACCTTTTTTGGTTGGTAATTGGCCCATTTGTGCACCACTATTGGGACATTTTGTAATGACTACTAAGACATTTGGCCACAAGTACTAGCCTTTTTGAGTAAAACGACTATTGGTGTAAGAACATAGCGGGTATTGGACAAACATTTTGAAATGACACTTTTGGACCACTTTGCACTCCACGATCCCTACAGAGAGATCTGTGAATACACAAAAGCCGAACCCTTAACTTTAAGCATTTCACTCACCTCTGGAAGTACACCGAAAAAATAAGCTAAATCTGACTTCCAGTTTAGGAATTCTAGGTGTGCAAAGTTAGCATGAACGACTACTCAGTCTTTTACTATGCCAGAGCTTTGAAAAATAGGTATACTGGGAATCTGGGTAAAATAATTTGTGTAAAGAGATTCCAATACATATGGGCCCATAAAAATTGTGCGCCCATGGAATTCCACTTAATGTCTTATATGACTCGACACTTCCAACCATAAACAACAGCGACCGTAAATTAAAAATTATAGTAGCTTCGGGATACGACAAACACCTGAATTAAGATCGTCAAGCCCCTGTCCATAATTCGGGTTGGACAACATTAATTATTTTCTCTGAACAGAGTCGTATGAATAGAATTCCACTTATTTCCTTCCCACCATATACGCATGCATTAGACTCATTTTCAAGCCGGCAAATGTACAGTTCACCTGCGTTCTCTAGAATAGGGAGAAAGCGGTACGGTGTAAAAATTTGAGTTATTTAGCATAATGTTACCGTGGATAAAATTTTATATTAATTTAACTAGGGCCGGAAGTATGCAAGTAGTCTATATAGATGATTTCAGTATTTATAGATCTTAAATAGTACATTAGATTTTTATGATCTATATATGACTTAATTGTTTATTACTATTGTTTTGGCTTTTTGGCAGTCATGACACACCTTGTAGGTTCTATTATGTGTGCAAGGGTCAAAAGGTAGTCATTTCAAAGTGTTGCCCAACGCCTACTTAAAGATGCAGTGACTATGCACTACAACCATCTCAAAAATTATCGATACTTATGCACAAATGTTCTAGTAGTCAATAAAAAATTGTCAATGCTTATTTAAAAATATCCTAGTAATCGTTCATAATTCTAACTGTTGGGGATGCAAGTGGGTACATGAAATATTTATTAATGGGAGTTTACTTATCAATTTGTGGGTGTGTTTAAAGTTAGTAATTGGGGGGTTGGGTCAGCAAGGAATGAACAATAATTGGAATATGGGTAGTAACTTATGGTCGTCCCCTATATGGGTGATTATGGTTATTAATATAATCTTTTCAAACATTGATTCAAATGAAGTGTCTATTTTAGGTTGTATTTATAGTTATAGGTCATCTTCATTATCACGATCTTGATCTGTACAAATGCGTATGTAAAAACCAAATATTTTAGTTCAATGATATATGTTTTCACACTTTTTGACAAGTTATTG
Source organism: Thuja plicata (assembly GCA_018584345.1). Taxonomy (NCBI): domain Eukaryota; kingdom Viridiplantae; phylum Streptophyta; class Pinopsida; order Cupressales; family Cupressaceae; genus Thuja; species Thuja plicata. The sequence goes on from MU224473.1 coordinate 80,657, forward strand.
ATGTGTAGACATTCATAATTTGGTATAATGTTCATCTTAAAAATGATGTCAAGTTAAATTTATTATACACATGTATAAAAGAAGACACGAGACATGAAATTCAAGAATTTCTCAAATACGTAGACATTTAAGAATAGTCATGTTCATACTTGCATGTAGCAAATTTGAACACACACACACACACACTTATCTTAGTCCATATCAATCATCTAGCATTTATTCGAGAATCCACAAGCATATTTAAAACATGTTCTCTAGCATTGCAATTTAAAATATTATTAGCAAGAGTGTAGAAGATGATAACATTATCCAATAGTATATTATCTAAAATTTGACAAGATAAAATCTAAAGACCTTTAGAAATAATTGTGTTTATAGAGATGATTGAGTTTATCTAGGTACAAAAAATATCCACAACATTGAACTGACCCTACACAAGGAAAATGCTCAAATTATTATTTTGATGTATAAAAATTATTGTCCAGCACACAGATAAATTCAAAAAAATTAGATCTCACTATTTCCATCAATCAAAATATATTCTTTATTCGTAAAGTTAAGCAATTTGTCTCTTTATTTATCACTTTTTATTTTGATTATACTTTATATCTACGAAATATCATGTAATCTACTCTACTCTATCAAATCATCAAACCTATATCGATATATATTATTTTCTTACATATTTAATTATCAATAAGAATTTTTTATTATATTTATTAACTTAGTGGTTGTTGTTAAATGAAAATTTTTACTAGGGTAAATACTTATAAATCAAATAAGAATTATTAATTCATTAAAGTTTGTATTTGTTTAACACAATGGATGTCTTTGGAAATTAACTTAAAAATCTACTTGAGTCAGAGGTTTTCATGCATTAAGTCTCAAACATAGAGGGGTTGCATCTTCATGTTGTTAGAACACATTTCTACCTCGCAATAGATAAAATAAAATTTATAAAGAAGACTACAATGATGATTTGTATTGATATATATTTGATTAGTTAACCTATATCAGCCATTAATGAAACTTTGTCTTTCCTTTACATTTTGATGAACTTCAAAAGAAAGCCTAGCACGCTTTTTGTATATATGGGTTTACATCTACTATCTAGCAATATTTTTTCATATCATCATAGATATTTATTTTATATGCCATTCCATCTAAAGTTTATGGTTTAGGGACACATTGATAAACCCAGTTTTCCAACCTTAAAACCCTAACTCTATAGTACATCATAGTAGCTCATAAGGTTTCTTCTTTTATTTGTTAATATACATTAATTTCATATTTTTATATTTTCATTTCATTTCATTTATTTCACATGATGCATATTTTATTGATTCATTCATGCAACTCAATGCTTTGGATATAGATACCATCTCTATATTGTTTGTGTTTTATCATGTCTTCACTTTCTCCTCCATGTAGTTAGCAAATGCAAATTATATTGCAATAGAGAGTTTTAGTTCATTTGTTCACTCTTTTTATGGTGTCGTTGTCTGGTAATGACATTGATAATTTATGTAGTAAGGATCTATCATGATATCTACCTATACATGATATTGTGATGCATTGTAATTACTTGTCCTTACTATATCATGAGATCCTATATCAACAAAATTTTTAAGAGGTTCCTTATTTTATACATGATGATAAGCCTTATGATAATACTTTTATTAATCCTCATGTTTCACATTGTTTTTTATGCATTTGTGATGATATATTAGTTGATTGTGTCGGATATGTTGATACTTTAATTCATTTGCACAATGATAGCATAAATTTTAATGACATTATGAATTACATGAAAAATATTAAGGTATTATAGGTTCTTCTTTGTATGCATAAACATTACTTCTTACTAGTTATATGCACCTAGACAATGACATCTTATTGATGGGAAATTTTATATTGCACTTGTAATGTAGAGGTTTAAAATGTCTTGATTTGTCTTGTTTTCTCTATGTACCTTCTTTTTTTCTTATTCATCTATTGAAATTTTATTAGGTCTAGTCAACATAAGAGTCTTATGGATTTATAAATAAATTATTTTTATTATTATTCTTACGGTACACATGGATATCCTAAGCATATATGCATTATATTCCAATATAAATTTAATAATTTATAGATAAAGTGAAGATAAACATTGAGGTCACATACAATATAGAATAAAAATTGCTTGATATGACAAATGACATCATTATCAATAAATTTCTATTACTTTTCATTTGTTTATAATTTATATTTTTATTAATCACTTTTAATATTTACTTTTTGTTTTACGATCTTGTTAGCTTCTATGTCTTTTACTACTATTTGTCTTTTATGACCTTTTGGAGGCATGTGTGCTTTGTTGCAAAACTAAATTTACTTCATATCATTTCAACCCACACGGGGAACTTTTTGTTTTCCATCTATCATTTTATTGTCTCATCATTCCTTTTTTATTTTATATTATTTATCTCTTATTTTTACATTGTCTTTACTTATCTAGTGACTCTTAGCTAGCTCTCTCTTATTTTTATGATCCTTTTTTCTTATATTTTGATATTTAGTCTTATCTTTTGATCCACATGATCATTTGTGTTTATACACTATTTTGATCTAGCTAATTAGAGAATTCTCTTATTTTCCTATATTTATTGATCTAGTTTCATATGTCATTATCCCATTTATACTTACACTACTTAATCAACGTGAACTTAAATAATTTTTTGTAATTATCCAGATTTATTTATAATTATAATATCTACTTATAATAATCATTGGTTCCATGATCTCTTATTTTAACACCATATTACCATCTAATATTTTAATTCATTATTAATTATCTATGATATATAATTTTTTTTTATCTTTCTTTCCAAATCATGTTTTTATAATACATTATTTTAATACGAGGACATTGAAAGACAATAATTCACACTTTCATCCAATGTGAATTTTGATGTTTACCAATGTATTTTTAAATATTGCCAACTTCCTTTTTTCCCCATTGTATTACATAATATTTGAAGAAAATAGTGTAAAGAGATAACTAATGTAAAAAAAAATACATGAAATGTACGATCAACTATCAATTTAGCTCCAAGTTGGAATAAATGACATACATTATTTCATCCTATTTCTAAAATTAAAAATTTTAATAATGTGAGAGCCAATAATTCTAAAATTTGACTATTGCATACCGCTTTTTCTTAATCAAGCATTCAGGGTTTTGTATTTAAAAACAAAACTTAGTTAATCAATGCCATATAGAGAGCTACATGGAAGAGTTAGTCAACAAAAGAAAGGGGTTATTATTAATTATTATATTATCTCTACAAGAAACTTGTTTACAATGATACATCAATTTATGCAGTTTGCATATTTGTCTTGTTTTTGTTCAATATTGTGAGAAGCAAAAGAGTTTGAATAACGGAAAATTAAGTTAGAAATTTTTGATATTGGCATACGAGAGTCTTAAATATATTTGTGTACACTACATTATGTGTAACAAAACATCACCTACATTGAGGACAACTTGCAGGTTTCTACTCGACCTCCTAACTGTGCCTCCTTCCTCAAGAAGTTTAAGGGGCTCAACAAGTGGTTGCTGGTTTACATAGGAGGTTCACCTACTTTTTTGGGCTCCTAGTTCTTGTTTCTTTGTGCTGGTCTTGAATGTTGGTTATGTGTTTTGTTTTTTAGCTGGTTCTATTTCTAGTTTAGTTTCTAGAATTCACTATTGGTGAATTCTCTTTGGACTGTCTTTTTAGACTTGATGTTATTTCGATGTTGGGTTTGGGACCTCTCCCACTTTATCTAATTAGAACCAAACATCACCTAAAGATAACTAATTTTTAAAAGACTTAATAATATAATCATAATCAAAATAATTTAGAATCTAATATAGAAAATATATTTAAATAACCAAACAATCTCATATACTCTAGATTCATTTACATCTTTATTTAATATACTATAACGTTAATTTGATTTGTATAGGGGAAAGGACCCAATACCAACACACCCTAACTTTGCGCACATCTAGATCATAAATGGTATGTTAGATTTCGACATTTTTTTTTGTTGTTGTCTCAGTATGTGAGTTAACTGCTTAAATCTAAGGTTTCAGCTTCTCGGTATTCATGGATCTTTCTGTAGAGCCCGTCCAACACAAAGTGGTCATTTCAAAGTGTCACACAATACTTGCTATGTTCTTGCACCAATAGTCATTCACTCAAATATGCCACTACTTGTGGCAAAATATCTCAGTAGTCGTTACAAAATGTCCTAATAGTGGTGTATAAATGGGCCAATTACTAACCCAAAAAACTATTAGTACATACATAATCAGTTGTTGGTACACGTGTTGTCATATTTGGAGCTCCTTTAATAATAGTAATTGGAATTCATGGTGACAAAAAGACCACAATTATTGGACTTTCTAACGATTACGGGTCCTTTCCCTATTGAATATATTATTGTTTGTTTATATTGATTGGGATACCATTGACTAAATTAGGTGTTAAAAAAAATAGGGCCCACTTTCTAGAACATCAGACCTAACGATGACGTATATTGGACCAAATCTGAAACGTCATCTTTCGGCATCACGTGGCTGACAAAAGAAAAATTTCTATTTATCTACCACTATAAAGATTTTTTCGCAAATTGGTCTAATCTGGTTATATTAATTTTTGTTCCAGCAGAACCAGATGGCTCGTATTGTTGTTTATCCGTGTGCAGCCTGCAAGATTCAACGAAGAAAATGTGGAGATAAATGCATGCTCGCTCCTTATTTCCCGCCAGACGATCCTCACAAATTCTTAATTGCACACAAATTATTTGGAAGAAGCAACATTACCAGAATCCTTCAGGTATAAATCAAATTTTTATTTTGCAGATTTTGGAAAATGTTGCTTTTCAATCGAAACGATTTGATTGATTCTGCGTATTCTAAATATGAATGACTTTCCATATACTCAGATCGAAATTACAAGGCAGATTTTAATTCAACATCATTCCTTGTTTGTTTGCGCAGGATATTCCGGCAGAGAAGAGAGCAGATGCTGTAACAAGCCTGGTATACGAGGCATGTGCGAGATTGAATGATCCAATCTACGGCTGCACTGGCTCCATTTGTCGACTGCAGAAGCAAATCTTACTTCTCCAATCACAACTGGCAGCCGTTCAAGCAGACCTCCTCAATTCACAGTCTCTCGTTAACGGCTTTTGTAATGCCGATGGAGGAAAAGCTGGTTTGGGTGTCGTACATCGAAATGATCGACATAATAAGGAGAAGCAAACAGTTCTGCAAGACGATGAGGACCCATTTGGATTATGGTCTCCATTGTAAACCTAGTTTAATTTATCTGAGGCCATTTCGCTGCGTTATAAATTCCTAATTGTATAGCTTTGAAAACATTCTTTAATTTGGGATCATGTCTTTATTTATAATGATGTCTATTGTAAACCTTTTTAAGAGTTAATAATGATAATTGTTTAATATCATTTAGTTTTGTTCACTATAAAAAATAGTCGATAATAGTTGCGATTGAACTCAGGATTAATTGGTATGTGGATTGTTTTGCGATCAGAATGAGTTTTTCTTAAAAATAATAATTAAAATTAATAATATAGTATGTATCTATTTTAATTTGGGAATCAATTATTTTCTATTTAATTTTTCTTCTTACAATATATATCTATATTGTTTACATTTCATGATGATTGAGTTTATATAATTGGGTCAAACAATCTTGAATATTCAATCATATTGAATTCCATGTGAAGTTAATTTCAATGTTAAGAGGTTCAATTCATCCGAATTGAAAAGGGCGTTATAGTCTTAATATTATTGGATGGAAATTGAAAATGAAGAAAATGTGAAAGACATTAAACAAGGAGATAAAATAATAAACTAGTTAACCTTTCCCTTTACCTTCTCATCCATTTGATCCTTTCTCTTCTACATTGATATGGACTATGAGATGGAGGACTAGATTGTGTGCACATATAGAGTAGTAACCTTGTGACAATTTTCTCAAGTTGGAGACTCTCGATATTGACATGTGGTATGAGGAAAAGAGCTAGGAGAGCTCACGTGTGTGTATGCCCTTGAAGAAAAATAAATTTGACAAGTGAGTGGAAAGAGTGAATATAAGGAGATAAATTTGATCCTTTCTCTTCTACTACTACTTATTATCTATCAATGCATTAAAGTATATCATCCAAGCAGATGAAGGTAAGAGAATCTTTTGAAGAGCTTCTTTAAGTATACCTTGATAAATTGAAGTCGTCTAAACAAAATTCTAAAGTGATATCTCGGAAGGAATAACACGAAAGTGCTTGATAAGATCATACTCACTTTGTTGCTTTCTTGATAAGGTCGATCAAGATATTTTTTATTCCTTCAAGTATTGTAAGTGTGAGGTACAACTTTATAAGATGGAGCTTTAGATTGTGTGGAATTTTTAAAAAGGTCATATGAAGTACTCTCAAATGGAACACAATGAATAGAATGAAGTCTCTATGGAGAATGATTGGCTAAAGTCACATAAATGATTGGTCTCTTTGGATGACTAGGGGTAGCAGAGACAACAATCACATTTAGGGACTTCTCATCCTATAAGGAAGGATATTCTAATGGTTAAGCTTTTGGAAAAATATTGAATAGAGGGAGACTTCTCATGTACCTCAAACTTGGGCTAAAATGCAATAGTGAAATTTTCACACATATGCCATGTCACATTTTAGTCTATTTTGAAAGAATTAATTTACACACCTATATATCAACAAATACAACAATCTTGTGCAAAGTTAGGCTTTTCTCCCATGTTGTTACTTTTTCATTTACATTCATTTCCACATCCTTTATCCATACTTTTGAACATCTTCCTACATGTTAACATTATCCTCGTTTATTATGCCTAATTATGAATTTTTTTCGTTCTATTATATTTTTGTCTTGATAAAAGAGAGAACTATACTATATTCTAATTACAACTTTTAAATTGTAACTTAAAATTTGATACATATTTGTACATTCAAAATAAAATGAAATATCTGAGCTAACTTATAGTTCAATTTATACTTCAATTTTGATGATTTAATTGACCTAATTAATGTTTATTTTCTTTTACAACATTACTTGAAGGGCTTAAATCGGTTTATAGGGAATGCGGATAAACCACTTTGTGACGAGAGACAGCAAGCACATCGGAGCACATAGAAAATGTGCTGCCATGGAATTCCACTTATTGTCTTAATGACTCGACACTTCAACAATAAAAAAAAATATAGTAGCTTCGAGATACGACAATAACCTCAAGCAAGATTGTCGAGCCCATATCGACAAAGCCAGATGTAGAACACTAATGCTGATTTTGTTTTCCACTCATTTCCTTGCACCGTACATGTATGGAGACTTTTCTTCTTTACACTCGTTTTCAAGCCTACAAATGTAAAGTTCATGTGCATGCTCTAAAGTAGGAAGACAGTGGTACGATGCAGGAAAAAATTTAACCCCTTTTCCTAATATATGTAAATCATAAATGCAAGTAAATTTTCATTTAGTTTGGGGTAATACAATAATTTATGTATAGTAATATTTAATCTTATGTTCATTAATTTTTCATCATAATGTTAAGGTGTATGAAATTTCATGTTAATTGAATTATATTAGTGATTGTGATTATTATTCTAATCTTTTTAAACATTTAATTCATTTGGATATCTATCTTATGTTGTATCTATAAATGTGAGGTCATCTTCATAGTCATGATCTTGATCCTTATAAATACATATAATTTATTTGTTTTTTAGTTGCTTAGATCCTATTTTGTACACTTTGGTAACATGTATGTTATGCTTTAACATTCATAATTTGACATTATGTTCATATAGAGAATGATTCAAATTTAAATTCATTACACACATAAGAGAAGACACAAGACATGAAACTAGAATTTCCCAGTACATCAACATTTAAGAATAGTCTTGTTCATACTTGCATCTAGTGTAGTTGAACATACACACATCTTAGTGCATGTGAATAACCTATAATTATTTCAAAATCCATGTGTGTGTCTAAATCATCTTATTTATCAACAAATTTTCAAATATTGTCACCATGAGTGTGAAAGATGATATAATTATATAGTACTTTTATTATATAACAGTTCACAAGATAAACCAAAAGATCATTAGAGATTGAGTTCAAATGTATGAACTACTGTTGGAGTGTGGAGGACACTGAGGGGGTGGGGGAATGAATGTCCTAAAATTCTCAAATTCTTTTTCAATAAATAATGCTTATATGGACAGAATCTCATAACACTATAAATCATTTCAAAGTAATGATGCAATAAGAGGTCACACAAGATTTAACGACACAATGATTTTCATGAGTTGAAAAACCTCATAGGGGTGAAAAAGCATTCAAAAATGCCTAACTGACTTATGACTTAAATTCCCAGTTTATAGAGCCTTACTAGCTTAATATTATTAAATGAGAAATAATTGGGCCTCACTAGACAATAGAAAATGCCTCACTGGTAAAAGAATATCAAAATCAAATATGTAGAGTATGACATTTGTTTCACAATATTTCACATTCCTGAAAAAATTTCATTTTCCTTGAGATTTAGGTTTACATTCAATCACAAAATGTATACATCACAAGAAATGACATCATCAAGTATACATACCATGTTTTCATACAAAGATACGACATATACAACAACCAATCTTTAAAAAAGAAATCTTCACAAGTATATGTCTATATTTCAGTGTTTCATAAAAACCCAATAGAGTATTCCAGCTATACATCAAAATAGAAAATTACAACTCATTTCCTTTCAAGATTTTTCTAAATGTTCAAGAAATGAATTTTAAAAAATAGATCACTTTGCTCACTAACCCGTGTGACTCAAGTATTGAAAAACCCTCAATATTTCTTGTTTGAAAAACCAAATCTTGTTTTACCCTTTTGTTCTTTTCACAAAGTTCTCATTCTATACATTTGAAACAATCAATTCTCTAACTATATAGCATATGGAATAACAAAGCAAGGTGAACGACTACTATAGTTAAAAAGGTAAACATTCCCAACCATAACAAAAAATCAAATTGTTTCTAACCCAAGCTAAAACAGTGCTAATTAAACAATAGTAAAACCTTTTCATTTACATAAAAATTATCTAACTAGCCATAATGAATCACCTTTAGAAAACATTACCAAATCATTGTTACCAAATGCAATGAAAATAGTAAGACTAACCACTATGACTCCATCTCAAACTATAACTCAAAATGTAACACCCCGCCAGGGAACCTGAGAGAACAACATGGAATTACAATGCACAAGGAATTATTTTCTTAAACTTTAATGACACATCTAACATTAACATTAAAACTTATAAAAATATCAATATCAAGTCCTCTTAGGTTCTCTGATGTTCACATAAAAAATTATACAACCTAATCATAAAATTGAAACATGAAATTAATAATGCATCCTTCATTTAATAAATCATAAATCCATAAGAGACTAATCTATCACATAAGGATAGTAATAGAATACAGAATCAATATAACCTATATTACACACACACACACACACACGTGTGTGTGTGTGTGTTGAAGATAATTATTCAATTGTGTATTGTCATTGATGTTACACATGTATATATGTGTGATGAAAATGTGTCACACTTCTATGAATCATTCCATCCAAGGTTTCTCAAGAATGAGGCCTCAAATATCGACTCATAGCTCTCTAGTCATGGAGTGCAAAGGTTTAAAATGGAGGCCCTCAGATTGACCTAGTTAGTGCCCATACAAGTACACCATGAAACGAGAGATTCAAATGCATGAAAATGAGATCTACTCTATATGATAACAATGCAAGAAAAGAAATTAATCTAAATGATAACAATGCATGATTAACCTATGAAAGGAAATGTGCAAATCTAATCTATGAAAATAAACATGAATCTAATCTACATGAATAGCCATGGATGCAAGAAGAAGAAGACAAGAAGAGAGAAGTTGCAATATCCAAGCTCAAGTGCTCAAATCCTCCAAAATTGCTCTCCAAACCTACAGCATAACAATACTATGAAAACCTAATATGAAAATGAGAAGGAGAGATCTCCTTTTAAAGGGAAGTGAACGGTTGAGATTAAGAGGCAAAAAGAAATAATCAATGGCTGAGATTAAGAGGCTGAAACCCACCACCTAAGAAGACGTGATGAAAAAATAATTTTTATTTAATTTTCATTTAATTTAATGCTTTTTCAACAAATAAAGTGCTTTAAGTGGGGATTTTTATTTATTTAATTAAAAGAGGGGTTTTCTTTTAATTAAATAAATTAGAAGCATTTTATTTAATTAAATGGGAGTAATTTAATTTAATTAAATAAGATGAATTTTGTTTAATTAAAAGGGAGAATTTTAATTTAATTAAATAAGATAAATTTTATTCAATTAAAAGGGAGATTAAATCTTTTAATTAAATAAGATAAATTTTATTTAATTAAAAGAAAATTAAATCTTTTAATTAGATAAAAATGATCAAACCTTAGGAAATGTTGAAATAATTGGATTAATTACAATTTGATCAAGGAAATTGATTTGAATTGAAAATGTTCCAAAGCATTGATTCAGGAATTTGATAAAATGATAAATGGGGCCCACAGTCTAGGTGACCATTTTAGGGTGCATATATTTGCCCCTCTTTGACTATAGGTGTTTATTCTAGGTGACCATTTTAGGGTGCATACAATATACACTTATGTAGTGATGTTACACAAATATCTACATCCAGACCGAGCACAGTTGGTGAATGGAAAGAGTTTTTAGTGTTGACTGAGATCAGTCGGGTATTGAAGATGTTCAATGTTGACCGAGTCACTCGGGCATTTCAGTCATGGTCGAGCATTAAAGAAACTTAGTGTTAACCGAGTTGAATATTCAGTGTCAGCTGACTAACAGTGGGTTACATTCTATAATTAATTGGTTATATGAGGCCAACTGAATTGTGATTTATTACTTATTTAGAAGTATATTCAAGCCGACTAAACAGGGCTTATCATATATATGAAACGTCAAGTTTCAATTGAATGAGAGTGTTTCGAAAGTTGAAGAAAAGAAAAAGTGTGGAGTTCTATGATATGAAGAGTGAACAAAAAATCAGATGGGATTCTGATTGAGTACAGAACACTCGGAGCTACAATAGAATATTTGTTCAGCAAGGATCCATTTATAATCAAAACAAAGATCTGAATCAGCAAATAAAATTTCTTACACATACATGTCAATTCATTGTTACTTTGTAACAATTTTAGCAGTGATCTCAAATATTTTAATAGAGTAGACTTAACAGTCTTTTTGTAAATCCTCTCACAAGGTAGCATTTCTATGTTGAAGTGTTGAAGACCTCTAACAAGGCCACTCGTCACAGGGTGATTTGAATCCTCTAACAGGGTCATGTCCTAACAGTGTGTTTTTGTAACCTTTAATAGGGTTGGCTCATAACAGAGCTCACTTTAGAAGAGTGAAAAATAGTAACTAGTTACATTGGTCCTTTTTCCCATATAGGGTTTCCACATTAAATCTTGGTGTCACCTGTGTATATGTTATTTGTTTCATGCTTTATGTTTCTGGACCTAATCACTAAAGTATAATTGCATTGGATATCATAAAGATTTTTTTGACACCTGAGTTACAAAAGAATATCTTAATTGACCGAGTAACAATGTTATATTGTTTAAGACATCTAAGGGACAAGGGATTTGTTTTGGAGTAACTGATTCACCTATCCCCTCTCAGTTATTTATCTCATTTCCAACAATTGGTATGAGAGATTCAAGTTCTTTCAGAGAAGGTTTCAAGGCCTGAGCTAAAGATCAGAGATGTGTTACAGAAGGGAGATCCCAAAGCTAAATAAAGACAACTTCCTTGCATGGAAAGAGCTGATGAAGCTACATCTATCTACAATTGGAGATGCTGGTTTGCAATTTTTGGACAGCAAATATGTGGAACCAACAACAACTATGAATGTGGAACATATGATGGAATGGAAGCTTCATAACATAATGATGATTGATATAGCTTCTTCACTTAGCTACTTAGAATTTGATGAAGTCAAGGACTTCCCTACAACCTATGATATGCGAAAGAAATTACAGGACGTTAATGAAGCAGATGCAAATGTAAAGAGAGCAAAAGTAGAAAGTCTCAGAGGATAATTTGATCAGATGAAAATTAAAGAAGGAGAAGACATTACAAGATACAGTGAAAGAATCAAGAATATTGTGAGTGCCATCAGAGTTGCAGGAGGAATAATTCAAGATACAACAGTGGCCAACAAGGTATTAAGAAATTTACTTCCTATCTATGTTATTAGAGTTTCAGTTATTCAAGAGATGAGGTGCAATAAGGATATAACTCTGGATACATTAGTTGGAAGGCTTACAACTTTTGAGCTGGACAACTTTGACAATTATTCTCCTAGGTCTAGCGATTTTGAGTCTCCATTCAAAGCTAAATTAAACCTTGGTAAAAAGGATAAATACTCAAAAGGGAAGAAGATTGAAAGTGATAGTGATGATGAATCTGATGATGAAGATCTAGATATCATTGAAGCATTACTTGCAAGGAGAGCTGCCAAAAGAAAATACAAAGGAAGAATGCTATTGATTTTATTTTCATGCAATGAGGTTGGTCACATTGTAGGCAAGTGTTTGAACAAAGAAGACAAAGATGAGAAAAAGTTCAACAAGTACAAAGGAAAGAAAGATTTCAAGAACTACAAGAGCTACAAGGAAAAATGTAAGAAGTCTTGTTATATTGCTAAAGATTCTGACAGTGATGAAGAATAAGATGAAATGGTTTATATTGCTATTAAGAATGAGTCAGATGAAAAGACAACACTTTTCTCACATATAAGTAAAAATGACACATGGATAATTGATAGTGGTTGTTCTCATCACATGACTGGTGATAAGACAAAATCTAAACATCTTGAGCACTATGATGGTGGGAGTGTCAATTTTGGGAATGATGAACCCTGCTATGTGAAAGGAAAAGGTTTCATTACTTTGATAGAATGAATCAAATGTGATAATGCTTATTGGGTTGAAGGACTAAGGAGAAATATACTCAGTGTAGCACAACTGAACAACATTGGATTCAAGGTAGAATTCATGAATGGTAAGGCCAGGCTCTTGGACAGTAAAGGGAACTTAGTTGGAACTGGCAGGCAAACAAAAAGGTAATCTATTCTATCTTGATCTCACTAAAAATTCATGATTTATTGCACAAGTAGAAGAAAGTTGGCTATGGCATAAAAGGTTATGTCATGTAAATTTTGATAATCTAGTAAACACAAGCAAGAACAAGAGAGTTAGATGTATTACTATTTTGAAGAAACCTGAGTTAGCAATATGCAAACAATGTCAAATTGGAAAGATGAGCAAGACAAGTTTCAAGAGAAAGAATTACAATACTGATGAAATCTTAGAATTGGTACATACTGACCTTTGTGGACCAATTGGAACAACAAGCTATACTGGAGAAAAATATTTTATTTTATTTGTTGATGATCATTCCAGGATGATGACTGTCATGTTTCTCAGAGAATTATCAAAAGCTTTTCAGAAATTCAAATGGTATCTTGCAAGAGTTGAAAAGGAAATAAGAATGAAAATAAAATGTCTAAGTTCTGACAGGGGAGGAATATTCATTTCTAATGAGTTCAATGAATTCTGTAATGAAAGAGGAATCAAAAGACAAGTATCTTCCCCTAGTACACCACAGAAAAATGGAATAGCAGAAAGAAGAAACAGATCCATTATGGATTGTGCCAGAACCCTAATGATTGAAAACAATGTTGCTGCCAAATACTGGAAGGAGGCCATCAAAACTACACTGTTCACCTTGAACCGAGTTCAACTGAAGAAAGGTAGTAACCATACACATTTTAAATTATGGTATGGCTATAAACCTAATGTTCATTATTTAAAAGTATTTGGAGGTAAATGTTACATCTTTAAGGAAGCAAGAAATGGAAAACTTGATGCAAAAAGTGATCAAGGAATATTCCTATGCTACTCATGTAAAATAAAAGCATACAAATGTCTGAATCTTACTACTCATAAAGTCATAGAAAGTGTACATGTCAAGATTGATGAGTTTGCAGAAAGATGTGAAGAGAAGAGCAATAAAGATCTTGAAGACTATAGGAAATTTGTATATCATGAACCTGACACTATGCCTATGACTCAGGAAATGGTGATTGGATAGTAGAACTGTCAACCACTGAATATACTAACACAAACTGTACAACCTAAGTTGCAGACTGTGCAACCCAAGCTGCTGGTAGAAGATACCGAGTTGCAAATAGAGGGAACCCACTCTCAGACAGAGAAACCTGAGTCACAAAAAGAGGAACCTGAGTCACAGACAATGGACCTCGAGTATCAGATAGAAGAACATGAAAGAATGTTTGAGAATGATAGACCTAGTGGATCAAGTCTACAATCAAGACTGAAGGATCCAGTACTCTCTAAGTATGTTAGAAGGCATCATGCACCTGAGAAAATAATTGGAGATTAGAGAGAAGGTGTAATGACAAGGAACAAACTCAAAGGTACATGTTTACTAAGTGAATTTGAACCTAGAACTGTTAAACATGCATTGAATGATGAAAGTCGGATAGAGGCAATGAAAGTAGAAATTGAGCAGATTGAGAAGAACAAAACTTGGACTCTTGTGCCTAGGCCAAAGGATAAGAATGTGATTGAAACGAAGTGGGTTTTTAGAAATAAGATGAATGAAAATGGTGAAGGTTCTAGAATAAGGGCCAGACTAGTTTGTAAAGGATATGCTCAAGAATAGGGTATTGATTATGGAGAAACTTTTTCTCCTGTTCCAAGATTTGAAGGAGTGAGAACTTTTATGGAATATGCTGCACATAAAGGATACAAAGTAAATCAAATGGATGTGAAATCTACATTTTTAAATGGAGTCCTACAAGAAGAAGTCTACATTGAGCAACCTGAAGGATTTGTTGATCCTAGCAGAAGGAATATGGTTTGAAAGCTGCACAAAGCATTGTATGGACTGAAGCAAGCGCCCAGAGCCTAGTATGAAAGACTGCATTGTTACTTAGTAAGTATTGGATTTCAGAGAACTAATGATAATAGTAGCTTGTATATCAAAGGACCATAGAACAAAATATTGTTAGCAGAGATATTTTTTGATGACATATTATTCACTAGATATGATGACTTATGCAAAGCATTCTCTGTAGCTATGGATAAAGAGTTTGAGATGTCTATGTTTGGTGAGATCAAATTATTTGTTGGATTACAAGTACATAAAATGAAGGATGGTATATACATTACTCAATCAAAGTATATCAAGGAGATACTCAAGAAATTTGGAATGGAAGATTCCAAACCTATTGGAACACCCATGTGTACTGGCGAAAAATTGTCTAAGGATGATGATTCAAAGGAGGTATATCAGATCAACTGCAGATCCATGGGTGGAAAATTGCAATATGTTGTTCACACTAGACCTGATATTGCATTAGTAGTTGGTATTGTTGCAAGATTTTCAGCTAATCCTAGAGAGAATCACCTAATGGCAACCGAAAGAATTTTGAGATATCTACAGGGTACTAAACACTATGGTTTATGGTATAAGAAAGGTGGGAACTTTGATTTGAAGAAATTCACTGATGTTGATTGGGCTGAAAGTGTTGATGATAGGAAAAGCACCAGTGGCGGAGATTTATTTCTTTGAAAGAGGTTAGTGTCTTGGACTATCAAGAAACAAAATTTTATCTCTCAGTCTATAGTAGAGGTAGAATATGTTGCTACAGCAGTGAACTGTTCAAACATCATATGGTTCAAGCAGTTGTTGTCAGGAATGAAGGAAGAAGTAAAAGAACTAGTTATTATCTACTCTGACAACACCAATGCCATTAACATTTCAAAGAATCCTGTGATGCACACCAAAACCAAGCATATAGCAATAAAGTATCATTTCTTGAGGGAATTGGTAAAGGATAAAGAAGTAAGGTTCGAATATGTGAGTACTAAAGAACAAGTTGCAGACATATTCACCAACCATTTACCTAAGGATGCATTTTTGTATCTTAGAGGAAAGCTAGGGGTGTTTCCCCTAACTAAAGCTCACTAAAATAAAGTTTAGTGATGCATCAACCCGAGCCACAATGAAGATCTATCAGTTGACGCAGGTACATCAAAGCCCATTGCAGATGAATTAGTACATTCAGGTACATTACAACTTCAAAGAGAAACAATATTGAGTATTGGTATTTATTTTAGTATTGGTGGAAATGGAGTCTTTGGCATCTGTTGTCAAAGAGGGAGAGTTTGAAATAATACTTGCAAGGAGAGTTGCCAAAAGAAAATACAAGAGCATTAATTGATAAAGGTTATATATATGTGTGTGTGTGTTTGTGTGTGTGTGTGTGTGAACAAGAGCTACAAGGAAAAATGTAAGAAGTC
Source organism: Thuja plicata (assembly GCA_018584345.1). Classification (NCBI taxonomy): domain Eukaryota; kingdom Viridiplantae; phylum Streptophyta; class Pinopsida; order Cupressales; family Cupressaceae; genus Thuja; species Thuja plicata. Next base: position 97,192 of record MU224473.1, read on the forward strand.
TTGTTATATTGCTAAAGATTCTGATAGTGATGAAGAATAAGATGAAATGGTTTATATATGCTATTAAGAATGAGTCAGATGAAGAAGATGAAAAGACAACACTTTTCTCACATATAAGTAAAAATGACACATGGATAATTGATATTGGTTGTTCTCATCACATGACTGGTGATAAGACAAAATTTGAACATCTTGAGCACTATGATGGTGGGAGTCTCAATTTTTGGAATGATGAACCCTGCTATGTGAAAGGAAAAGGTTGCATTACTCTGATAGAAGGAATCAAATGTGATAATGCTTATTGGGTTGAAGGACTAAGGATAAATCTACTCAGTGTAGCACAACTGAACAACATTGGCTTCAAGGTAGAATTCATGAATGGTAAGGCCAAGCTCTTGGATAGTAAAGGAACTTAGTTGGAACTAGTAGGCAAACAAAAAGGTAATCTATTCTATCTTGATCTCATTGAAAATTCATGCTTTATTGCACAAGTAGAATAAATTTTTCTATGGCATAAAAGGTTATGTCATGTAAATTTTGATAATCTGGTAAACACAAGCGAGAACAAGAGAGTTAGAGGTATTCCTATTTTGAAGAAACTCGAGTTAGCAATATGCAAACAATGTCAAATTGGAAAGGTGAGCAAGAGAAGTTTCAAGAGCAAGAATTACAATACTGATGAAATCTTTGAATTGGTAAATACTAACCTTTGTGGACCAATTGGAACAACAAGCTATATTGGAGAAAAGTATTTTATTCTATTTGTTGATGATCATTCTAGAATGATGACTATCATGTTTCTCAGAGAAATATTAGAAGCTTTTCAGAAATTCAAATGGTATCTTGCAAGAGTTGAAAAGGAAATAAGAATGAAAGTAAAATGTCTAAGTTCTGACAGAGGAGGAATATTCATTTCTAATGAGTTAAATGAATTTTGTAATGAAAGAGGAATCAAAATACAAGTATCCTCCCCTAGTACACCACAGAAAAATGGAATAGAAGAAAGAAGAAATAGATCCATTATGGATTGTGCCAGAACCCTAATGATTGAAAAGAATGTTGCTGCCAAATACTGGAAGGAGGCCATCAAAACTACAGTGTTCACCTTGAACCGAGTTCAACTAAAGAAAGGTAGTAACTAGACACCTTTTAAATTATGGTATGGCTATAAACCTAATGTTCATTATTTAAAAGTATTTGGAGGTAAATGTTACATCTTGAAGGAAGCAAGAAATGGAAAACTTGATGCAAAAAGTGATCAAGGAATATTCCTATGCTACTCATGTAAAACAAAAGCATACAAATGTCTGAATCTTACTACTCATAAAGTCATAGAAAGTGTACATGTCAAGATTGAAGAGTTTGTAGAAAGATGTGAAGAGAAGAGCAAAAAAGATCTTGAAGACTATAGGAACTTTGTATATCATGAACCTGACACTATGCCTATGACTTGGGTAATGGTGATCAAACAACATAACTATCAACCACTGATAATACTAACACAAACTGTATAACCTAAGTTGCAGATTGTGCTACCCGAGCTACTGGTAGAATAGACCGAGTTGTAAATAGAGGGAACCCACTCTGAGATAGAGAAACCCGAGTCACAGATAGAGGAACCTAAGTCATAGATAGTGGAACCCGAGTATTAGATAGAAGAACATGAAAGAATGTTTGAGAATGATAGACCTAGTGGATCAAGTCCAGAATCAAGACTGAAAGATCCAGTACTCTCCAAGTATGTTAGAAGGCATCGTGCACCTAAGAAAATAATTGGAGATCAGAGAGAAGGTGTAATGACAAGGAAAAAACTCAAAGGTACATGTTTACTAAGTAAATTTGAACCTAGAACTATTAAACATGCATTGAATGATGAAAGTTGGATAGAGGCAATGAAAGAAGAAATTGAGCAGATTGAGAAGAACAAAACTTGGACTCTTGTGCCTAGGCCAAAGGATAAGAATGTGATTGAAACCAAGTGGGATTTTAGAAATAAGATGAATGAAAATGGTGAAGGTTCTAGAAACAAGGCCAGACTAGTTTGTAAAGGATATGCTCAAAAAGAGGGTATTGATTATGGAGAAACTTTTTCTCATGTTGCAAGACTTGAAGGAGTAATAACTCTTATGGAATATGTTGCACATAAAGGATACAAAGTATATCAAATGGATGTGAAATCTACATTTCTAAATGGAGTCGTAGAAGAAGAAGTCTACATTGAGCAACCTGGAGGATTTGTTGGTCCTGTAACACCCCAAAATTGGCACCTAATAACTTAATCAATTTTGGTGCATTTTCTCATCCTCGAAGTCCTATTGTTCTAGGAAAATTCTTCTCCTAATTGACTTTAATTGACTGAGTTTCAAATGCAGAAAACCCAAATTTGCATAAATCTGACATTACAATTGAATTCCTAAATCTCAAATGATTATTAGCTAAAATCCCTATGATTAATTGATTTAATCCTAAAGTCCTAAAGTAATTTTAATTAAATCAAATACACCCTCTTTGGCTAATATACATAAAAGGAATTGAAGAGTTATTATTATTAATAGAATGAATTATCCTCAAAAGGGATTTCCATAATTCCATACGAAGAGACACTTATGTGTCCAT
>MU224473.1:141310-154501 GCA_018584345.1 Thuja plicata
TATATATATATATATATATAATGGATACACACATGTTAAAATTTTCAAGCTTGCTTTCATGTCTCTCTCCCATGGCTGCCATACTTGCAAGATCACACAAAAAAAAACATGGAGTAACAGAGTCTAGGGTTTGTAGATGGTAGAGGAAAAGAAAAAGATGGAGGTGAAAACAAAGAGATGTATTTTCTTGCCACTCCATATTTTTACACTAACCCTAATTTTGAATTAGGGTTAGGGCTTGCAAAATATGAGAGGGAAAAAGATCTCTATTATTATTTTAAAAGAAAGTGCCTTTTAGTGGGAAGCTAAACAAATCATTTTTTTTTATAATAAGGAAAGTTTTTTTTGGTGGGAAGACTTTTTCTAATTTTATTTCTGATTGGGTAATTATTGTGCACTTGTAATATTCATTTTTAAATTATTTTGATAAGATGTCTTAATAGATTTATTAGAGAATGTAATAATTTAATACTTTAGCATAGTCAACAACATTAATAGGTTTTAATTATTGTCGTCTATAATATGTTTAACAAATTAAACTACATTATAATCTATATGATTATTATAGAAATTATTCATGGAGTGGGAAATAATTAACGAAGTTTATTATCATTACCAATTTAAAATTTATATATGGATGTCTTTTAAATTAATTAAATTCTCTATTTAAAGTGTCACCCTTAGAGATTCAATTATAATTATTTTTCTTAATATTATAATCAACTTTTAAAAAAAGAAATACTCGAATAAAAAACCTAGTGTATTACTATATTAGGTGTTTAATTAGTTTAATTTAATGGAGATTTATCCTCAACATTAATTTGACTTTAGTCCCGTATTCAAATTTTCAACTCTTGAAGATTAAGATAGTTTAATTTAATATAAAATTAAATTAAATTTAGCCATCAATTAAATAGTCAAAAGAAATAATTTTTAATCCGATAATGTTATTTTTATGAGACCGATATATGTGGCCATCGTAAAAATAGTGTTTTTGTGGAATCACTTGTAAAGTTGAAATCATTAATATTTTTTTGGTATTAATAAGTACTAAAGTTTAGTAAGATAAGTTATGAGAATTCTAATAATGGCTTAGGATTAATAAATCTTTGAAACCCATTATTAGCCTGAATTAGAATGTTGTAAGTCCCTCTAGTAAACTTGTCTAATTAAACTCATAATAATTAACTTAGGCGTGAGGGATGTTGCCTTAAGGACATGATTCCCCTTGACCTATGAAAGTCCTCAATGCAATGAAACCTAGGACTCTTTCACATAGTTTCAAGATTAACATTTCATACTTGGTAAACCCTTAACTATATCCCTCAAGGACTATTATACCTTTAATAATAATAAAAAATTTGTTGCAATTTTGGACACGAAATTTTGGGCATGACTTCTTCTTCTTCTTCTTCTCTCTAATATGTAATGCATCCTACTACTTTGTAGTGCTAGTTTCCATTACAATATTTGTTTGTTGCATGTTAGTAGGTGAATGTTGTTGATCAACTGATATAGGGTTTTCTTCATGTAAGACTTCATATTGCCTCTTAATTTCTTGTAACATTTATTTTGTACTTTTTAATAGGGGTTTTGTTATGGTTTATTGTTGTGTTACCTGTACAGTGACACGTTCATGAATTTGTTTTTCCTTTGTAATTTTCTCAGTGATAACTTTATCTTCTCTTCCAATAGAGACCTATGCTAAATTTTCTTAGTTACCTTCTCCAATTCTTCAATGATTTCCTCAAAAGTAACTGCATTTGTGTTCGGTGGCGTATTGGTTGCATTAGGTGCATTGTGAATTATCTCACTTACAGTAAAAGTATCATCAAGATTTGAGTGTCCGGCCTCTGAATAGGCTTTATTTTTCTCTTCATTCACTACTTTCTTTCACAATTTAGTTATATCTTGTTCTAATCTAAAAATTCATCATTTGCTAAAACTATAGATGTTAATTTTTTCATTCTAATATTTGTCTTGTACTTATCCATGTATACTTCTACATCATTCTCCGATAACTTTGGTAATAGATTCTTTAATATTTTTGTTCTTAGTTCCTCAACTCTGTGATAAACTGAATCCCATCTTATCAATAAGTTTGCATACAATTCACTTGGAACATTATCCTTCACATCTCTAGGATATTTAGTGTACTTAAGAGAATATTGAATAATAGTGTCTTATATCAATTCCTTATCTTCCTCTAATAATTTTGCAAAGGCATTGAGATTGATTCTCCCAACTCTTCATGTCTCGATTATGTTTGTGGGAATCTTGAAATGTTCTCTTCATGATCTCTTTCCGCATGTCATGATCTTCTTTTTTGTTAGTGTCCTCTTCATTTGTATCACTTTGATTCAAAGTATAAGGGGGTCTTTTTTTCACTCCTTGTGGTTCTCCTCTCAGATTCTTGAGGTTGTGATGTCCTATTTTTAGGCACTTTCCTTTTCAGTCTCTCCTCAATCTCTTTTCTCCTTTTCCAATAGTTATAGGTGTAGTAATTTCTACTTCCACTTCCTCAACTTCACTGTCCTCAATCTCTTGAATAGATGGTAGGGTCTGTGTATCTGTAGATGTCTCTCCATGCTTCACCCTTTTTCTCTTGACTAGTGTCAAGGGGAGCTCTATGGGCTTCACTTGTGATTTCTCCTCTATCTCCTCTAGCTGTGTACTACTTTCACCTTTATCGCTTCTATACTTGGCTGTAAAATTCTTTAACATTTTTTCTTTCTTCTTCAGAATCTCAAGCTTATTTATATATAATGTAATCCTTTTTTAATCTTCCTCATATGTACCAATTTTTTTAGCGTTGTATTCTTTGGTTGTTTCAATATGTATTTAGAACATCCAGTTATATCTCTTTCTGTAATTTCATGACTGAATGCTGGAAACCAAGATGTCCTTGTTTCTATTAGAGGTATCTAGAAATTAGGTATTACTTGGAAATATTGAGTGGTAATGGTAAAAAGGGATTAAGCTCTGATCCTTGGTTAACACTGATGTTCAAATTTGCTATGACAACTTTTGCAATTTTGTGCAAAAAGTTGCAACTTTGTTCCCCAACAACCAATTGGTTAATAATTGTTTGGGAAGGTGAATCCAAGGTCTAAAAATTCTCTTTGGTTCAAGGATGAATCATCATGGTGAATGGTTGTTTTTTGAGGGAGTAAAAGTTAAAAAAATCTAATTTTTGTAATGTCCTTATACATTTTTTTTGTTGATTAGAAGTTTGTACTGGATTGGTATTGATTCATCTCGACACTAAACCTATAGAGATCTTAAGAATGATTATTTTACTTCATTTTATAACTGGTTAGATCCTATTTCATGGAGGATGAAGGTATTTTGAAAAAATTCTTTCAAAACACTCTTAAAATTCTTACTATCAAGGGTTTGGTAAAAAAATTGACAAATTTTCGTATGATCCACCATGGAAAAATTCTATAATTCTAGGGTTTATAAATGGGAAATTAGATGCTCTAAATGTTGATGGTGATATTTGATTAGGAGGTTGTTTCTATTAGCACAAATTTGGTATCTCTATTATGAAGAAGGTATTCCAAGCCCAAGTGTCTAACGCTTGTTAAGTCCATGTGTTGGCACTGACATATGAATGTTTTAGGTTGTTTATTTGAACCAATGTTTCATTGTTCCCTAATATCCTACTATTTAAGAGTATTGTGTCTTTGAGATTATGATGTTATTTTATTGAAGATTTGTAACCATGAATGCAAACATGAAGATGGTCCTAGTTTTGTGTTAATCCTTGGGTCACCAAGTAGGACATTGTTTCAAGAAGACCTTGTGGGTTAGTTTGATGATTGGATCCTTGTGGCTCTACATCAAATACAAAAAATGCCTTGTAGGTATGTCTTGACAGTGATTTTCAAATATGATTTTTGGATCTTTTGTAAGAAGTTCAATTGTGTTATTCCATTTGTTTGTGTCTTGAGCCTTTATTTGGGCTGCCTTTTGGAGGGTTACAATCCATGAGGTGCTCCTACACCAGTTGTGAACTACAGTAGAAGGATTGCAACTTTCTATACAGGTTTTTATAATAAAATGTTGTTACTCTCTCATTGTGAATATAAAAATAGGAAACACATTATAAAAAACATCAAATATTATGGAAACACAACAAATATTTCTAAATACGTAAAAAATTATTGAAACACAATAACTGTGACACTTCCATAAAAAAAAAATGTTATGATTCCATAAACATGAATGGTGCATGTGTACTACACATGATGAAGAAATAATATGAAATGAACATGTTCTATATACATGAAATTAGTTTTTAAAATTATGTATCTCCATATACAAATATGGCATAAATGTTAACTCGATCAAAGTTTTAAAAAATGTGGCACATGCCATCACAAAATCTATAAAAAAATATACTTGCGATCTCAAAATATGTCATATGGAATCTTAAAATAACTACAACTAGAAGTTTTTGTATGACATCCTATGCTACTAGTGGATCATCAAAGTGTGGCTTTGACAGATCCTGCACAAACAAAAATTTGAAAACACAATTTAGATTGCTTAATTTATATGATTTGTACATATATAAAATTAACAATAAAATTCATATTGAACAATAATTTGATCAAAATTTGAAATTGAACTCTCATGTACCTTTGATCTAGGTCTCCTCATGTGCTTAGGAGTCCTAACATATGTCTGTGGTAGCAAAGGGATGACTCTAATAGGGAAAGTTCTGACCTATATATGTTTTCAACCATGAAATTTATATGAGTTCTCCTATAAAGATATCATTGATACCAAAATAAATTTACAAAACACTTGAATTAAAATAAAAAGTTACCTTTGTTAAGCTTCTTCTACCAGTGTTGACTAGGTCAACAAGGATACAAATCCTTGGCATTGTACCTCTCTCACACTAGGTTTTACCTATGAGAGTCAAATAAGATACAATCTTAGTTAATATGTACTTGGAATAATGAAAACTTAAATGAGAATAATGTATTATAGATATAAAAATGTATAGAACTCAATATACAAATATACGTACTATTGGACTATCATGGCCAAATGAAATGCCTAAGAGGAAAGGCTCATGAACCTATGTATTGACATGGTTGAACATCAATCTGTGTACAATAAACAATGTAAAATATACATTAGTACACACAAGTGACATGTACATGCATAAACATTCTAAAAATCTTAATTACCTTCCCCTTGTTAATATGTGTCACTACACCTCCCTCATATTTTCTGCCACAGGAAGTAGTTGAAACTTGCAAGAGTAGAATATGATGAAAATGTTAATTAGTATATATGATTTTTAGTACGTTAATTTTTATGAAAAAATCATTTATATTGATAAAAACCTTAAACCAATGAGTGTGAAATATTATACCATAGAGCTATCAAGGAAAAATGAAATGATAGAGAGTGTGGCTCCCTCCACATGTGTCATCTCCTCCTATGTCATCAACTAATCATAAACAAATCATATATATAAATATTAGTGTGTAGCCATTATAAGTTATCTACTAACAATATTTGTTTAACATTAAATACATTGTGACATTAAACGTTTATTATTACCATAACTTGAGGAGTCTATGCCACTTGTGCCTCCCCCTCTATCCCATGAGAGGTCTCTCCATGAGATGTTGCAGTTCATGTATTGACATCTGGTGCATCTCCCATCTTGAATGCCTCATAGTCACGTGCATCCATATCATCACTAAAAGACTCATCAAGGGGACTCAAGCATAAATTATTGCACATAATGCAAGTATGAGGGACAAAAGCATGTGCACCCAAAGGGGATGTCAAAGTGTTAGCATAATTAACACAATGTTGTATCAATGAGTCATAGTGCCTATTCAAAAGCCCGCTCAAGGTGTGAATGAACCTAATTCTATACAAGACAACCTCTTCAATAACATCTGGATGCTACACTAGAGGGGGGGAGAAAATGTTAGGAGAGGGACACAAGGGCCTTGTTTTTTCGGCACACCCCTGGTCTATTAAGAGAAGTTCCTCTTCATACGCCCATGTTTGATCTCATGTTCCAATAGTTAATTTTGTGACCGAGAAAAAATTGAACACATAGTTTTTAAAAAAAATAAAAAGGGACCTCCATATTGTTGTGGGGTGGTTTATAAAAAACCATCCACCAATGATCCTAGAAGCTCTCCCACATAACATCATCCGTGCACCATTTAATGGACAAGTTTAGCTTTTTAGGATCAACTTTTATTCTATTTTTAGGATTCAAAAAGAGGTCATTTATTTTTTATTTTGTGATGGCAAAGACCAAAACTCTTTCATAATCCAACCCATCATCAAATTTGGAATGCATGGTCTCTTGCAATTTAAGTGTAGCATTATGTTGCACAATAAGAGTCTCCATATTTTTAATTATGGAGTAAAATGTGGTCAACATTGGGTGTAATGCACAGATGTTATGATATACATTTTAAATACCCCTCAACTGATTCAAATTATCCCCTATGAGGTCCTCTCGAGGGTTAGGGTTCATAATTGTAGGGTTTTTACAATGCCTATTTTGAGGGGTTGGTGTTCAGGACCAGTATCTTGCAGGGTGGATTTCCAGCCTCATGATTGCCATTTGTGTCGACCATGCTTGATTCAATAAAAATTTAATATAATTAAAATTAATTACACACAAGATAACAAATTTCAATTTAAAAACCCTACTTTTAACCAAAAAACTAAAAAAATACAAAAAAGGATATAATTTTTTTAAAAAGGACTTAAACCTCTTGATAAATCTATGACGAAAATCAATGCTGGTGGATCAGATACATGATCCCTATGATATACATGATGCTGATATGTCATCTTTCCCTAAAGGCCATGAATAAAACTGACAATCAACTCATCTTTTTTGGGTGAATATATGGACAGACAGGTATCAGGTACCTGATACCCAATACCTATCGGGTACCTGATAGGTACCATATACACAATAACTTCCATGGCATATATGATATATGTGAATGATTTTTATTGACATATAATATTATAATATATAATATAATTTTATAATATATTGTAATATTATATTATTTTTTATATAAGGTTATAATATAATATAATATAATATAATATAATAATATTTATATTATATTATAAACATTGTTGGTTTAAATTCATCTTATATATCAGGTACCCGATGTGTCTTGTTCTTTGGTGTCTCCTTTGATTAGGTGTACTGACACCCAGGCCTATTAAAGAGTCAAACACACATTTTCACATTTTTGGGCGGCTAAAAAAGGCATATTTTTCACATTTCCACTTTTTGGCACACCATGATTGAAAGAGAAAAACAAGAGAAAGGAAATGAAAATAATCCAATAGAGATATATGAAGAAGAATTTGTTAACATGAGAAAAACATGAACTAGGTGCAAGCACCGAAAAGCCAATTCAAGGAGACAAGAATATTTTTAAAAGGGAAAGACAAATAAAAACCCCTTGTGATATTATGAACATGGAAAATCCAGAGAGAGAGAGAGAGAGAGAGAGAGCATCTCATTTATAGAGATAAGTGGAGGAGTTACCAAGTAACTCATGAATCTATGAGCGCCATCCATAATAGGTGTGTGCAAAGTGTCAAGATCCTCTTAAGTAGAATAATCTAATTTCCTTATTAAAGGAATTACAAAATATGACATGTCCTCCCACTTGAACTAGAGGACAAAATACATGGAGGGATACCATAGGAATCTCCTAAATTTTAAATACATAGATAAAAGTAAAGATTAATCTTCTAACACCCCCCTTTAATCTTTACTTGGGGAGTTTTGAAAAAGGGAATTACGTCCAATTTTTACAAAAATTGTCCAACTTGATCTTCAGGTTCATGGTACGAAGCTATATTTAATTGTGCTCAAGTGGAGGGATTGTTAGAATAATTGAGAGGGGGGGTGAATCTATTAGAATCAATCTCCTCACAAATTATCCTACAGATCCAAACTTCTCCAGATGAATACAAAAACAAATTCAAATATAAAACTCAGCTCGGTGAAAATGAATTATGTAATCTCAAACTACCATCAATAGTGTTTACCGAATGTCAGTAAATTAATACTGTGATTACCAATCTAGGTCAATAAAATAAAGGGTAAAGTAAAATAACAATCCACAACATTCATGCACATTGACACACATAATTTTAATGTGGAAACGCTGCTAAGGGAAAAACCACATGGGATCGGTAACCCAAACTATTTCCACTCTTCTAAAGTGAGCTCAATGAAGAGCCAACCCTGTTAAAGGTTATAATACATACTGTTAAATGTGACCTGGTTAGAGGATTTAAAACTAATATTTCTCTCTTGAGCATGAATTCAAGATGGGGTCAATAAGAAAAAACTCAATATTCTATGAATGTTATAATAAAGACTTTCACTATCCTACTCGGTTAAGAGATTTATCTATAACAATGGTTAAATTGATACAATAATGATCTAATTCAAATACAAATATGTTTTGCAGATATTCAGATCTATACTAAGTACATAATACCTCTGATCAATTTTTACTTCTTTAGTTCATCTCATACTTCATACTTGTTCTACTCTGTTACGCTCTTTCCTTTGTCACTCAGTTATGTCTACAGAAAAATGCTCCGTTATGTCTTTAACCATTTTGATCACTCATAAATAAACTCACATGTATGCGCATCAGGTGTAGCATATATTCATAATCAATCTATTGTCTCTTATATAGACATCATAGCTCATTTCATTTCCATCCTTCTGATCTTGCTGCTTAATCTCCATCGTTCATTTTCCCGCTTGATCCATCATTGGCAGTTGTGTTAAAAACACATTTCAATCTTTGTCAACCAATCTTCATTAAATTTTCATGACCATTTGATCAAATAAAAAACTTTATCTTTTACCTCAAAATCATTAATTTCCAGCTCGACATCCTAGTCGGCCTTGTTTTGAATTAACTGCTCGGTCTTAGTATTAACCATGGTGTGCCAAAAATTCCTAGCTCAGTTATTACTATGCTTGGTATACACTATATTTTACTCGGTGTATGATGTCTCTTGGTGTATACCTAACTCTTCATTTTCTGACCATACAAACATTCTTTGTTCCAGATCTCCAATTCACAATAAATGTTTTCTACCAAAATAATACTCAAATAAGTTGACATCAATGACAATACATTAACCTGATAATGTTTATCATCACTTTTACAACTCGGTTGAATATCAAAAAATGACTTCAAATGTTCAATCAATTATATTTCATTAATCTCTCCCTTTGGCATTGATGGAAACACAATATGAAATATGCAATATAAAATTCCATACAAAAAAATACTAAATATTTTTTCTACAACTGCAACAGTTTTGTAGCTCTCCTTAGATTGAATATAAACTATGTCCATATAGAAATTGACCATGTAGACTCTCCCTACAGTTATGACTTTTTTGTTATTGAATCTCTCTATAGATTAGATATGTCTCTCCCTTTCTCTTTTCTCCCTTTAGTAGATAGATACTCTCCCTTTATATTTCATCAATCAACTATCTCCCTTTGTCAACAATTCCAAAGAAAAATATTAAGCTCTTAGTAGCTAAATAAAATGTCTCTAATTTTTGGTGTAGTAGGTACCTTTTAGTGTACTAATATCTCTATGTCAGTCCAGTTCAGATTTGCATCAACATGATTGATATTCTGATTTAATGTAGGTTGATGCAACATCCTAATCAACTAAGTTACCAATAGACAAGGGATAGACCCCTCGTCTACCTCTCAAGTACTCAAATGTACCCTTTGGTAAGGGTTTTGTGAATACATCTACAAGTTGTTCTTTTGATTGTACATATTCCAGTATTACTTGTTTATCTTATACTTGATCCCTCTGTTGAAGACAATTGTTCAATTGTGTATTGTCATTGATGTTACACATGTATATACACTTATGTAGTGGTTTTACACTAATGTATACATTCAGACCGAGCACATTTGGTAAACAAAATGAGTTGAGTTTAGGCATTGAAGAAGTTCAGTGTTGACCGAGTTCACTTGGGCACTTCAGTCTTGGTCGGGCATTTAGTTGCAGCCAACTAACAGTGATTTATATTATGTAATTAAATGGTTATATGAGGCCGACTGAATTATGATTTATCATTTAGAGTTTATTCAAGCTGACTTGACATGGCTTACCATGTATTTATGAAAGGTCAAGTTTGGATTGAATAGGTTGTAATTGAAGCCAAAGTGTGTAAGATAAAATGAACGTGAAAAGGCAGAAGTGTGGAATTGTGTGAAGGCGAAATCAGATGGGATTCTGATTGAATATAGAACACTTAGAGCTGCAATAGAATATCTGATCAGCAAGGATCTAGTTATAATCAAGCAGAGATCTGAATCAGCAAAGATAGTTTCTTACATATATAGGTCAATCCATTATTACTTTCTAGCAATTGTAGTAGTGATCCAAATCTCTTAACAGAGTAGACTTAACTGTCTTTTGTAAATCCTCTCACAAGGTAGCATTTCTAGATTGAAGTGTTAAAGACCTATAAGAAGGCCACTCCTCACAGGGTGATTAAATTCTTTAAATAGGTGACACCTAAAAGTTTTTTATTGTAACCTTTAACAGGGATGACTCCTAACAGGGCTCACTTCAGAAGAGTGAAAAATAGTAACTAGTGACATTGGTGGTTTTTCCCATATTGGGTTTCCACGTTAAATCTTAGTGTCATATGCGTACTTGTTACTTGTTTTATGTTTTATGTGTCTGCACTTAATTTCTAAGTATAATTGCATTAAAGATTCCTTTGACACCCGAGTTACAGAAGGAACACCCAAGCTACAGAAGAATATCTTAAGTAACCTGAGTAACAGTATTAAAGTATTTAGACATCTAAGGGACAAGGATTTGTTTTGGAGTAACTGATTCACCCCTCCCCTCTCAGTTACTTATCTCATTTCCAAAAATTGGTATCAGAGCTTCAAGTGCTTTCAGGAAAGGTTTCAAGGCCTAAGCTAAAGATTAGAGATGTCTTACAGGTGGGAGATCCCAAAGCTAAACAAAGAAAAATTCCTAGCATGGCAGAAAATGATGAAGCTACATCTATCTACTATTGGAGATGTTGGTTTACAATTCTTAGAGACCAAATATGTCACACCAACATGGACTATGACTGTGGAACAGGTGATGGAGTGAAAAATTCATAACATAATGATTATTGTCATAGCTTCTTTACTCAGCTATTCAAAATTTGATGAAGTCAAGGACTGCCCTATAGCTCATGATATGTGGAAGAAATTGTGGGACAATCATGCAGGTGATAATAATGTAAAGAGAGCTAAAGAAGAAAGTCTAAGAGGACAATTTGACCAGATGAAAATGAAAGAAGGAGAAGATATCACAAAGTACAGTGAAAGAATCAAGAAGATTGTAAGTGCCATCAGAGCAGTAGGTGGACAAATTGAAGACATTGCAATAGTCAGCAAGGTACTCAGAACTTTACTCCCTATCTATGCTATTAGAGTTTCAGACATTCAAGAAATGAGGTGCAATAAAGACATTACTATGGATACATTAGTGGGAGGACTTACAACCTTTGAGCTGGACAATTTTGACAGCTACTGTCCTTGCTCTAGCAATCATGAGTCTGCATTCAAAGCCAAATTGAACCTTGGTAAAAAGGATAGGTACTCTAAAGGAAAGAAGATTGAAAGTGACAGTGATGATGAATCTGATGATGAAGATCTTGACATCATTGAAGCATTGCTTACCAGAAGAGCTAAAAAAGGAAAATACAGAGGAAAGATACCATTGATTTGTTTCTCATGCAATGAGGTTGGTCACATTGCTACAAAGTGTCCAAACAAGGAAGATAAGGATAAGATGAAGTTTAAAAAATTGAAAGGAAAGAAAGATTTCAATAACCACAAAAGCTATAAGGATAAAGGAAAGAAGTCTTGTTATATTGCAAAAGATTCTGACAGTGATGAAGAAGAAGAAATGGGTTATATTGCCATTAAGGATGAGACAGATGAGGAAGATGAAAAGACTCCACTTTTCTCACACATCAATAAAAATGATACTTGGATAATTGATAGTGGTTTTTCTCATCACATGATTGGTGATAAGACAAATTTTGAACATCTTGAACACTATGATGGTGGAAGTGTCAGTTTTGGGAATGCTGAACATTTCCCAATAAAAGGAAAATGTTGCATTGTTCTGACAAAAGGAATCAAATGTGATAATGCTTATTGGGTTGAAGGATTAAGGAGAAATCTAATCAGTGTAGCACAGCTGAATAACATTGGCTTCAAGGTAGAATTTTTGAATGGTAAGGCCAAGTTCCGAAATGGTAAAGGGAACCTAGTTGGAACTGGCAGGCAAACAAAAGGTAATTTATTCTATCTTGATCTCACTGAAGGTTCATGCTTTATTGCACAATTAGAAGAAAGCTGGTTATGGCATAAAAGGTTGTGTCATGTGAATTTTGACAATTTGGTAAACATAAGCAAGAAAAAAAGAGTCAAAGGTATTCCCATCTTGAAGAAACTTGAGTTAGCAATATGCAAACAATGTCAAATTGGAAAGATGAGAAAGACTAGCTTCAAGAGAAAGAATTACAATACTGATGAAGTCTTGGAATTGGTACATACTGATCTGTGTAGACCATCATAAAAACAAGCTATGCTAGACAAAAATATTTTATTCTATTTTTTGATGATCATTTCAGAATGATGACCGTCATGTTTCTCAAAGAGAAATCAAAAGCTTTTTAAGAAATTCAAATGGTATCTTGCAAGAGTTGAAAAAGAAACAGGAAAGAAACTAAAATGCCTAAGATCTGATAAAGGAGGAGAATTCATTTCCAATGAGTTCAATGAATTCTGCAATGAAAGAGGAATCAAAAGACATGTATCTGCCCCTAGTACACCACAACAAAAGGGAATAGCAAAAAGGAGAAATAGATCCTTTATGGATTGTGCAAGAACCTTAATGATTGAAAAGAATATTGCTGCCAAATACTGGAAGGAGGCCATCAGCACTACATTTTTCACCTTGAACAGAGTTCAACTGAAGAAAGGTAGTGATCAGACACCTTTTGAATTATGGTATGGCTATAAACCTAATGTTCATTATTTCAAAGTATTTGGAAGTAGATGCTACATCTTGAAGGAAG
>MU224473.1:154699-191687 GCA_018584345.1 Thuja plicata
TGTCAAGATTGATGAGTTTGCAGAAAAATGTGAAGAGAAGAGCAGTAAAGAGCCTGAAGACTACAAAAAATTTGTATATCATGAACCTGATACTATACCTATGACTCAAGCAATGGTGATGGGACAACATACACTGAAAAAAACTATACTACCTGAGTTGCAAAATGAGCAACATGAAGTGCTAGTAGAACGACATGAGTCACAGTCAGAGGGAGCTGAGAATCTGACAGAGGAACAAGAAAGAATGTTTGAGAATAACACACCTAGTGGATCAAGTCCAGAATCTAGATTGAAGGTTCTAGTACTTTCCAGATACGTGAAAATGCATCATGCACCTGAGAAAATAATTGGAGATCAGACAGAAGGTGTAATGACAAGAAAGAAACTAAAAGGTACATGCTTACTAAGTGAATTTTAACCTAGAACTATTAAAGATGCATTGAATGATGAAATTTGGATAGAGGCAATGATTGAAGAAATTGAGAATATTGAGAAGAACAAAACTTGGACTCTTGTACCTAGGCCAAAAGAAAATAATGTGATTGGAACCAAGTGGGTTTTGAGAAACAAAAAGGATGAAAATGGGAAAGTCTCTAGAAACAAGGCCATACTAGTTTGTAAAGGATATGCTCAAGACGAGGGTATTGACTATGGAGAAAAAATTTCTCCTGTTGCAAGACTTGAAGGAGTCAGAACTCTTCTGGTATATGCTGCACATAAAGGATACAAAGTATATCAGATGGAAGTGAAGTCTGCATTTTTTAATGGAATCCTATAAGAGGAAGGCTACATTGAACAACTGGAAGGCTTTATTGATCCCAGCAAAAGAAATATTGTTTACAAGCTACAAAAATCATTTTATGGACTAAAGAAAGCTCCCAAAGCCTAGTACAAAAGACTACATAGTTATCTAATAAGCATTGGATTTGGGTATGTGCAAGATCATGGTATGCCAAACTAGGCCTTATGTGGCAATGAAAATTTTGAAAATCAGGGTTAGGAAAGTTGATGTAAAAATTTCGAAAAGTTATCAATCTTATATAAAAAAATGTGTAAGAAGAGAATTTGTAGAAATTTGAATCTAGTTTCTAAGCTACTATCCCTTCTTTAAAAAAATTATTCTATATGGTGAAATTTCAAATTTCAATGCAGTAGTATGACAATTTCAGGAAAAAAATAAGGTGTATGTCTGCCTACCTTAAACACAATCAAATGATAATATTTTTTTACAAGATTCTAGATGTAAGTAGTAGACTCATGTTCGGATGTGACGCATATTTTTCTATAATTTCTTTACAAGTAAATAATTAATTATGATTTTTCTACTACAAAATTTTTAGAATATAAAAAACCTCGTGTCTGACCACCTTAACTTAGTCTAAAATTCATCAAATTGAATTTTTTTAGTTTTTAATTGTAGTAGGAAAAGCATAGAAAGTGACTCATATTTTGGATTTCAAAAATGTTATACCGTTTGAAAGTTATAGTTATTTTTCAATCAGTCTATCAGTCAGGACTAAAATGATAAGAAGTAGGCGTATGTCTGACCACCTTAAACACAATCAAATAATAATATTTTTTTACTAGATTCTAGATATAAGTAGTAGATTAATGTTCAGATGTGATGCATATTTTTTTGTAATTTTTTTTCCAAGTAAATAATTAATTATGATTTTTTTTCTACAACTTTTCCAGAATATAAAAACTCTCATGTCTGACCACCTTAACTTAGTCTAAACTTCATCAAATTGATTTATTTTGTTTTTTTATTATAGTGGGTGAAGCATAGAATTATGTGACACATGTTTCAGATTTAAAAATGATATACCATTTGAAAGTTATAGCTATTTTCCAATCAGTCTACCAATCAAGACTTATTTTTCACATCGCCACTTTTTGGCATACCATGATCCTGCACATACCCATTTTAGAGAACCAATGATAACAGTATCATGTACATCAAAGAAGGACTATAGAACAAAATACTATTAGTAGAGATATTTTTTGATGACATATTATTCACTGGTTATGATGACTTGTGCAAAGTATTCTCTGTAGCTATGAGCAAAGAATTTGAAATGTCTATGTTTGGTGAGATCAATTTTTTTTTTGGTTTACAAGTACATCAAATGAAGGACGGTATCTACATTACTAAATCAAAATATATCAAGGAGATACTCAAGAAATTTGGTATGGAAGATTCCAAACCTGTTGGAACACCCATGTGTACTGGACTGAAACTATCTAAGAATGATGATTCAAAAGAGGTAGATCAGACCAATTACAGATCCATGATTGGAAAATTGCAATATGTTGTGCACACCATACCTGATATTGCATTGGTAGTTGGTATTGTTGCAAGATTTTGAGCTAATCCCAGAGATAATCTCCTAATGGCAATCAAAAGAATTATGAGATATCTAAAAGGTACTGAAGACTATGGTTTATGGTATAATAAAGGTGGAAACTTTGATTTAAAAGCATTCACTGATGCTGATTGGGATGGAAGTGTTGATGATAGGAAGAGCACCAGTGGTGGATATTTCTTTCTTGGAAAAAGGTTAGTGTCTTGGACTAGCAAGAAACATAATTATATCTCTTAGTCTATAGTAGAGGCAGAATATGTTGCTGCAGCAGTGAACTGTTCTAACATCATATGGATCAAGCAATTGTTGAAAGGAATGAAGGAAGAGATAAAAGAACCAGTTATTATCTAATGTGACAACACCAGTGCCATTAACATCTCAAAGAATCATGTGATGCACACCAAAACCAAGCACATATCTATAAAATATCATTTCTTGAGGAAATTAGTACATAATAGAGAAGTAAGGTTGGAATATGTAAACACTAAAGAAAAAGTTGCAGACATATTCACCAAACCCTTACCTAAGAATGTATTCTTGTATCTTAGAGGAAAGCTAGGGGGGTGGTCGCACTTTTTGGCCAACTTTGACATAGAGATCTACATTTTGAGAAAAAAATTCATTTTCGAACACCTATTGCCGCAAAAATATAAGAAATTTGAAGATGATGTAAACTAGGGTCTTTTAGAATTTTATTTCTAGTTTCTAAATATATTTTTTTCAAAAAAATAAATATTCATTAAAATTCATTTTTCCTTCTCCTTCGAAAAGTGGTTCTTGTGAAAAAACCTGTGATTTTAAGAAGTGACTGTCACTCTGATCAACATAACTTTTTTTTACAATATGATAACGATGTAATTATTTCAAAATTATATTTATAACTTCAATATCTAGAGAATGTAATTGGTTTCATTCATTTTGGGTCAATATTTCATATTTTATTAAGTTCTAAAGTGACACTAACTGTAATTTAGACATAAGGTCACTTTGATCACTCTAACTTGAAATGTATATATCGAAATTCAATTTTTTTTTTTTTATAGAAAGGTAACACAAATACCCTTTTCCTACATATTTTTCAAATTATTTTTTTGCAATTTAGTATTTTTCCCAAAGCCTTGAAGAGACAAGTTGTTGAATAGCCAAACAACCTATGTTTAGTTAAAGTAATATTTGAAAGTGATAATGAACTCAATATGTATTAAAATTATATTCATTAGAAATATTTTTCCGAATCGCATCATTTGGCATCATGTGTTTGAGAAAAACATTTGATTTGGTCCCTGTCCCAGGCCTTGAAAGGACAATTTTTTGGAGGTTTTTATTTTTTGAGGGGAAATTTTCATTTTAGGGCCCTTCGCGCGAAGGGGTCTGGGGGGGTTCGAGCGAACCCCCTTCGAGAAAATCCACCAAGGAAAATTTGGTTGTTTTTTGTTTATTCACAGGGTTCACTCGAATTGGGTCCAGTTCGAGTGAACCCCCCATTTTATCTAGTTCGCGCGAAGCCTATTAACCACTTCGCGCGAAGCCATCAAATTTTTTTTTTTTTTAAACTCTGAAATCCTTCATCCCAAAAAGTGGGACACACTATTGTGAGATCACCTAGGGGTACTTTCCCTACCTAAAGATCACTAAAATATAGTTTAGTGATGCATCAACTAGAGCTACAGTGAAAATCTTCCAGTTGATGCAGATCTATCAGAGCGCATTGTAGATGAATCAGTACATTCAGGTACATTAGAACTTCAAAGAGAAACAATACCTGTGGAATTGAATTCTTTGGCATTTGTTGTCAAAGAGGGAGAGTTTTCTATAATACATAAGAATCAGAATGAAGCTAAGGACATTGTTAGAGGGAGAATCAGAATGAAGCTAAGGACATTGTCAGAGGGAGAATCAGAATGAAGCTAAAGACATTAAAGAAATTTTATGTTGCTCCACAATTCTTTGTTTTATGACATGTTGTGTTGCCATCAATGCCAAAGAGGGAGATTGTTGAAGACAATTATTCAATTGTGGATTGTCATTGATGTTAGACATGTATATACACTTATGTAGTGGTTTTACAGTAATGTCTACATTCAGACCGAGCACAGTTGGTAAATAGACTGAGTTGAGTTCGGGCATTGAAGAAGTTTAGTGTTGACCGAGTTTAATCGGGCATTTCGGTCTTAGTCGGGCATTCAGTTGCAGCCAACTAACAGTGATTTATATTATGTAATTAAATGGTTATATGAGGTTGACTGAATTATGATTTATCATTTAGAGTTTATTCAAGCTGACTTGACAGTGCTTACCATGTATTTATGAAAGGTCAAGTTTGGATTGAATGTGTTGTAGTTGAAGCCAAAGTGTGTAAGATGAAGTGAAAGTGAAAAGGTAGAAGTGTGGAATTTTGTGAAGGAAAAATCAGATGGGATTCTGATTGAATATAGAACACTCGAAGCTACAATAAAATATATGATCAGCAAGGATCCAATTACAATCAAGTAGAGATCTGAATCAGCAAAGAAAGTTGCTTAAAAATACCTGTCAATCCATTGTTACTTTCTAATAATTGTACCAGTGATCAAAATCTCTTAATAGAGTAGACTTAACAGTCTTTTGTAAATCCTCTCACAAGGTAGCATTTCTAGATTGAAGTGTTAAAGACCTCTAACAAGGCCACTCCTCACAAGTTGATAAAATCCTTTAAATAGGTCACACCTAACAATGTGTTATTGTAACCTTTAACAGGGTTGGCTCCTAATAGTGATCACTTTAGAAGAGTGAAAAATAGTAACTAGTTACATTGGTGGTTTTTCCCATATTGGGTTTCCATGTTAAATCTTGGTGTCATATGTGTACTTTTTACTTGTTTTATGCTTCTGCACTTAATCTCTAAGTATAATTGCATTAAAGATTGCTTTGACAACTGAGTTACAGAAGGAACGCCCAAGCTACAGAAGAATATATTAAGTAACCTGAGTAATATTATTAAAGTATTTAAACATATAAGGGAAAAGGATTTGTTTTAGAGTAACTGATTCACCCCTCCCATCTCAGTTAGTTATCTCATTTACAACACCCTCAAGCAGTGATATTTTATAGATATGTTCTTAGTCTTTGCATGTATCACAAGATTTTTAAAAATATTTATAGCACTTGTATTGTCACAATAAATCATCACTAGATTAGTGATCTTTTTATTCATTCCATTCAACAGTTATTTTATATATGTTATGTTAGACCAATTTTCAGCAACAACAACATACTCTTCTTCTGCAGTTGACTGAGATATGCATCCTTCCTTCTTGCTTATCTAAGTAACTAGTCTTTCTCCAATAAATAATGCTCCACCAGTAGTGTTCTTTCTATCATCTATGTTCCCATCCCAATCATCATCAGTATAAACTTTCAATTCAAACTTTCCTTCTCTTTTATACCATAGTCCATAATCCTCAGTATTTTTCAAATATCTTAATATTCTTTTCACAATAGTCATATGTGATTCTGTGGGGTTAGCAAAAAATCTTGCAACTATTCCAATTGCATGTGCAATGTCAGGTCTTGTATGTACAACATACATCAATTTACCAATCATAGGTCTATACAAAGTCTGATTTACCTCAGGTGTCTTATCTTATTTTGTCATTTTACATCCTATCACCAAAGGTGTTCTCACTGGTTTTGCCTCTTCTATTATGAATGTCTTTAGTACTTCCTTGATGTATTTTGATTGAGTAATTTAGATACCTGCAGTCTGTTGTAAAATTTGCAATCCTAGATTTTTTTTTATCTCTCCCAATATTGACATCTCAAATTCTTTTCTCATCTCACTAGCAAATAGAGTGCATAAGTTATCATTTTCCCCAAATATAATATCATCAACAAATATTTCAGCAATAAGTGTGTTATCATCATTTCCTCCTTTTAAATACAAATTATTGTTGTCACTTGTTCTAATAAATCCAATGCTTATAATATAAGAATGCAATCTTTCATACCATGCTCTCGGTTCTTTTTTGAGTCCATATAAAGCTTTTTGTAACTTACATACCATGTGTGTCTGATTAGGTTTAACAAATACCTCAGGTTGTTCAATGTATACCTCTTCTTCCAGTATTCCATTAAAAAATGTAGACTTCACATCCATTTGATATACCTTGAATCCTTTATATGCAACGTATGCAAGTAGTATTCTTACTCCTTCAAGTCTAGCAACATGTGTAAAAGTTTCTCCCTAGTCAATTCCTTCTTCTTGTGCATACCCTTTGCAAACCAATCTTGCTTTATTTTTATTACATTCCTATCTTCATTCAATTTGTTTCTAAAATTCCATTTGGTGTCAATTATATTTTTATCACTTGGTCTCAATACTAATGTCCATGTCTTATTTTTCTGTATCTGCTCAATTTCCTCAATCATAGCATTAATCCATTCTTCATTTTCTAATGCATCTCTAACATTCTTGGGCTCAAATTTACATATTAAACAAGTTTCATCTCTAAACTTACTTCTTTTCATCATGCCTGCTCTTTTATCTCCAATAATCTGATTCCATGGATGATATCTTCCCACATATTTATCAAGTACAGGTTTGACTCTTGGTTCTTCATTATCTTCTTCTGTATGTTCATTGTCTCCTGGTTCACGATCTTCACTTTCAACATTTTCCTGATTCTCGGTATGTATTACATGTTGCCCAATGATATTACCCTATTGCATGGTAACGTTAGGCATCTACATTGGTATAGTATTATTCTCTTCCCAGTGAACAAAATTACTGTAATCTTTAGGTTCTTTCATGCTGTCCTCATCATTTTTCTTGGCAAATTCATCAACTTTTACATTTGCACTCTTAATGTTTTTGTTAGTTGTCTTGTTCAAACATTTGTAAGCTTTAATCTTAGTAGAATATGCAATAAATATTCCTTCATCACTTTTCAAATCAAATTTACCATTTCTCTCATCTTTCAAAATATAACACCGACTACCTAATATTCTAAAATAACTTACATTCAGTGTATACCCATACCATAGCTCATAATGTGTTTTGTTTTAATCTTTCTTTAGTTGTTCTCGGTTCAGTGTGTAAATAGTTGTGCTGAATGATTCTCTCAAGTATGTTTTTGCAACTCCTTTCTCAATCATCAATGTTCTATCACAATCAACAAGTGATATGTTCCTTCTTTCAGCAATTTCGTTCTGTTGTGGTGTCCTTGGTGCAGAAACATGTCTCTTAATTCCATACTCATTACAAAAGTTAGTGAGCTAATGAGAAATAAATTCACCTCCTCTATCAGATCTCAAACACTTCATATTTCTACCAGATTCTTTTTCCACTTTAGAAATTTGTACCCCTTAAAAATCTTAAACGCTCAAATTTTTGTTTTAGGAACATGACAGTCATCATCCTAGAGTAGTCATCAACAAATAAAATAAAGTATTTGTCCCCATAATAGCTTTGTGTTCTCATTGGTCTACAAAGGTCTGTATGAACTAACTCTAAAATATCATTAGATCATAAATTCTTGCTCTTGAAACTAGATTTTGACATCTTACCCATTTGGCATTTTTTGCACATTACATGGTCTAGTTTAGATAAGCTTGGTAAGCCTCTAACTTATCTTTTTATACTAATCTTAACCATGTTGTAATAATTTACATGACAAAATATTTTATGCCATAATCATGTCTTCATTCTTTTCCAATAAGAAAGTAGTTTCAGCTGTGTCAAGATAGAATAGGTTACCTTTAGATTGTTCACTAGTGTCGACCAATTTTCCTTTTCCATCATAGATGCTTTCTTTTCTATTATCAAATGTGACTCGGTGACCCGTGTTATTCAACTGTGAAAAACTCAACATATTGTAATTAATTCCTTTTACCCAATAAGCATTTTCACATTTTATTTGATTGTTTAGCATAATAATACCTTTTACTTTTACTTGATAGGGTGTGTCAATTCCCATTTTTACTGATCCTCCATCATAATGTTCAAGAAATTCAAATTTTCCTTTATCACCCTTCATGTGACATGTACAACCACTATCAATAACCCAAATGGTATGTTTACTAACTTTAGAGATAAGTGTTGTTTCTACATACCTTTTATCTTCATCTAGATCATCTTTCAAAGCTACAAACACTGTCTCAATACCTTCATCACTATAAAAAATGCTATCATTAACTTTACCTTCAGAAATGTAACAATATTTATTACGTTTACCTTTATAATCTCAGTTATCTCTTCTGTCATTCTGTCAGTTTCTTTTTTAGTCTTTGTCATCCTTTTTGTCATTAGATCTATCATTTCCATCATCATTCTTTTTTTAGGGCATATTGCAGCAAAATGGCCAATCTCTTTACAATTAAAACATATCAAAAGTAGTTTACCTTTATATCTTACTTTACCTATGTGCAATTTTCTATCCATTAAAGCTTCAAGTTCATCAAGTTACTTGTCATCACTATCACTGTCAAGTTTATTTTTTATTACATTTTTGCTACTAGATTTACCAATTTTCAAAGTAGACATAAATGCGGACTCCATATATGGTACAATACTATTTTCAAAGTTATTTAGCTCAAAATAAATCAATCTTCCAACAAGACTATCAATAGTAATGTTATTTCTAGGTGCAACTCTTATTTCATGTATTATAGAGACTCTTGTAGAATAAATAAGCAATAGAGTTCTAAGAATCTTACACACAATAGTGTCTTCATCAATAGTTCCACCAGATCCTCAAATAGCATTCAGAACTTCCTTAAGTCGGGTACTGTATTGTGTTATGTTTTCTCCTTCTTTCATTCTCATATCATCAAACTTTCTACGGATACTTTCATCTTTGGCTCTCAGTACATTTACATCTCTTCCATAAAATAGTGTAAGATGATTCCACATCTTATTAGCAGTTGTACATTCCTTGATGTCCTCAAATTCAACATATGTGACTGAAGAAGCAATCTCCACCATGATAAGGTTATGTTCATGTTTCTCTTTCATCTGATTTACAGTCAAAGGTCTAGAAGGCATGATGAATTCCTTATCCGGATAATCTGCAATGTTGTCTCCAATTCCTAATAGGTATAGTATCATTCTTCTTTTCCATGTCGAGAAGTTATCCTTGTTCAGCTTAGGTGTCTCTCTCTTATACATCTTGTTATATTTAGCGTAAGTCCTTTAAAAATTTCTTTTAAGTATTATATTCTCTGATACCATTTGTTAGAATAACTGAGAAGGGGGTGAATCAGTTATAATTAGTCTGCTCACAAATTATCCTACAACCCCAATTTCTCCAGATGTATACCAAAACAAATTCAAATATAAAACTTGGCTCGGTGAAAATGTATTTTATAATCTCAAACTATCATCAATAGTGTTTACCGAATGTCAGTAAATTAATATTGTGATTACCGATCAAGGTCAATAAAATAAAGTGTAAAGTAAAACAACAATCCAAAACATTCATGCACATTCACACATAAATTTTTAACGTGAAACCCTACTAAGGGAAAAACCACCTGGGACCAGTAACCCAAAATATTTTCACTCTTCTAAACTGAGGTCGGTGAAGAGCCAACCCTGTAAAAGGTTACAATGCACACTCTTAAATCTGACCTTGGTAGAGGATTAAAATTAACATTTCTGTCTTGACCTTGCATTCACTATGGGGTCAAAAATAAAACACACAACATTCTCTAAATTTTATAATAAAGACTTTCACTATCCTACTCGGTTAAGAGATTTATCTGTAACAATTGTTAAAATGATACAGTAATGATCTCATTCAAATACAAATCTATTTTGTAGATATTCAGATCTATGCGAAGTACAAAATACCTCTGATCAATTTGTACTTCTTCAGTTCATCTCATACTTCATACTTGTTCTACTCTATTCTTCTGTTTAACCAGTTTGATCTGTCATAAATAAACTGGCATGTATGAGCATAAGGTGTAGCATATATTCATAATGAATATCTTGTCTCTTATATATACATCATAGCTCATTTAATTTACATCCTTTGGAACTTGCCGCTTAACCTCCATCATTCATTTTCCTGCTTGATCCATCTTTGGCAGTAGTGTTAAAAACACGTTTCAATCTTTTTCATCCAATCTTCATTGAATTTTCATGACCATTTGATCAAATAACAAACTTTATCTTTTACCTTGAAATCATCAATTGCTAGCTCAACATCCTAATCGGCCTCAATTTGAATTAACTGCTTAGTCTTAGTATTAACCATGTTGTGTCAGAAATCCCTAGCTCAGTTATCACTGTGCTCAGTATACACTATGTTTTACTCAGTGTATGTTGTCTCTCGGTGTATACAAAACTCACCATTTTTCGACCACATAATTTTTTTTTGTTCCAGATCTCCAATTCACAACAAATGTTTTCCAACAAAATAATACTCAAATAAGTTGACATCAATGATAATACATTAACCTGATAATGTTTATCATCACTTCTGCAACTCGATTGAATATCAAAAAATGAATTCAAACATTCAATTGGTTATAATTCAACGGGGATATCCACATCTTTAAGTAGTCTTGTTGAGTTATAGGACATGTGTAGACAAATTGATTACTGAATTGGGCCTTGATGATTCACCTGAATCAAGGAAACATAGAAACAAGAAACTATTTAAAAGTAGAATGTCATCTAATATTTAATTTAGTATATCTTTTGAAAATGTTACATTAAAAAATATTTGTAAAGAACTCTCATATTTTAAAATAAGGTAGAGGGATACAAATAAATGCGTGATATGTCATCAAAAGTGAAATGGAACTAACATGATTTCAAGATTAAACTCTTTGCTCAAAGTCCCAAAATGAACAAGAGGGTTACAATAAACATTATCAATGCTCTCATAAAAGAAAAATACTAATTTACAAATGACCATAGACAAGGCCAACTAATGAGACCTGCATCAACATTGTATCAATCACATACATTTGGATAATCCATTAATGATTCATCCCACTGCAAGTAAATGGGTCACAACACCATCACCTACATGACCCACAATATAAGAAATAAAGAATTGAATGTATTATCACATTAGTAGATTTTGCAAAGAAATATGAGAGAGACTGAACATGGTGATTTTTTATGCTAAAATGACTGAATAGCAACATTTTCACTTTCTAACAAATTTTAAAGAGAAACCAACTCCCAATATTTAACAAAGATTGAAAATGTCCAACTAACAAGGATGTAGATCCATCCTTCTATGCTTTAGGTTCTGAAAAACCAAGGGGGGACACCATTTAACGCCTTCAATATTATGCTTGGCATTAATCAAGCAATGATCTCACATAGGCTCAACACGACTGGGAGATACTAGGTAACCGGCTAATCACTCATTGAATGTTGACCATGAAGGAGAGCATGAGATTGGTAGAACATGACAACCACATAAAATATAAGATATATCAGAGTTTATATTTAATTTTTAGAATATAGCCAAAAAGACACTAGATATGCATCACTATGAAAACACTAATCTCTAATCACTGCCTTATCCATTGGGAAATACCTCAAAGAAACCAAAAAATACATGAATTAACTTTTCTCAAAGATTCTAATCCATAAACCTAATCACTCCACACCAATACTTCTTATAAGATCCTCCTGTAGACAACCAAATGAACTTATGTCACACCTATCACATCATTTAATATGATCCTAGATCAGAACTGAAGAATAATAACATATGCATAGATAAACTCTATGCAGAGAATCAGAAAATTGAGACTTCACAAGACTAACACGAAGGAGAGATTTGAATCTGGAACTCTCAAATTAAGTATGAAGAATCACATTCTTCTTAACAATTTAATTCAAAATACACATGTTCAACAATATGCAAAAATGTGAGATCTTCTATTTCAATTTAACACACATCTAATATAGTAAAAACTACATCCTAATGGAACCAAGAAAATACTGGAACCTCCTGGAGCCAACTACAGTTGAATCTCTCTGTGGAGATCAAGAAATTGGAACCCTTGTAAAATGGAAAAGATCAGAATATATAGGAGGAGAAGAAACCAAAAAATACCTCCTGTTGTGCCCTTTGTTTCTTCCCTCCAAAACTGCCAAAAATGTTTTCCTCTTTACCCCTAAAATTTTGATATCATCTACGAAAATATATCCTTTGTTCTATCCCTTTATAAATCCTCAAAGTTCTCCCAGTTTGAAAATCCCATGAAAACCATATAGTTTTCTTTGAAAATAAAAAATTCTTCAATAATATGCAATATGTGCACATTTTGAATAAATCAAAATAATATGTTATTTTTCACTTTAAAATATATCCTATACTCATTTAAACTATATCCTATTCTCATTTATTCATTCTACACTTTATATTTGTTTATTTCTACTTCCCTGTGCAGATTTTAATTTAAATCATTTGATTTCTGCATTTTATACCACGGAGTCCTCCAGATCAAGCCACTTGTCACCTTCTGATTGGTCTGGAAGGGCCACCTCTGCACCTGCATCATCTACCATGTCTTCTTTGTCTGGACCTGCCACCTAGCGCAGGGCCACCTGTTGACTAGTCACGATCCCTTGATGAGATGATCTTAATCTGTCAGCTAGTCATGATCCCTTGATGAGATGATCTTAATCTCTTTCCCTTTGAGGAATTGCGCCAGTCATTATTCTATTGATTCAGGATTTATGCCCATCTCAGATGCCCTTCTTGTACGCCCACCATGTCACCACCATCTGGTCTACACTACTTGCACCGTCCTGTCATCCCGACCATGTGTCACATAGGCGCAATCCCTCAATGAGATGATCTTGATCATCTTTCAGATAAGGTATTGAACCTACCGCCAATCTCATGCGCCTCAGGATCTGTGCATAATCTTATACCTCTTCCGCCACTTCACCCACCATTTCATCCACACGGGTCTCAAAAAAATCTGTTGTCTTTGATATTACCCATCTACCTAGCACACGGGCGTGTCACCTAGAGCCTCTGGTCTCTTTCTTTACAATATAATGTAAGCGGTTTATGTTATAAACACTAAGAATTTCCTCTTTACCATCAATGTGGGATATATGGTTTGACAATTTTTAAAGTGCTCTGCGCGTGAGCACCCAAAATTTGTTTTTTACCACCTCCGCCCAAGGGAAATCACATTCAGTCCCCAAACCCTGTGCTAACCAAGAGTATCTAGCCCTTAATTCACTTAACATTACAAATTTTTAAGCATAAAAATGGTTGATAACTCCATCGCCGCACGCATGTAGGACTATTTTTTTACAATTTTTAAAGCTTTATCTCCTCTTTGTGACACGCAGGTTGTATGGCTTATTGTGCAAGCCTCCAATTGTCTTCATAACATTGTGCAGCCTCCTCATTGAACTCCAGCACAAATTTCTGGTGGATTGCGTAGGTTTTCTTTTCTTTTCATGGTTTTAGAATTTGGTTTAACACCTTCCAAATTGCATTGGCCTAGAATTTTTTTCAAGTGTTTTGATTTTCTCCAAACATTGCGCAAAATTTTCCTTTCATCTGGGCTTGCGCAGACTTTCTCTTTACTAACTCATGCCACTTTGCATTTTCTTGAAAGTTTCCAAAAGCCCTCTCTTACCATTCGTGTTTCAATTCGCTTGCAAATGTTTCAAAGTTCTTTTAAAAATTTCAGAACGCAACCCTTTTCCAATCCTAGTACAGTCTCCCTTAGTTATTTTGCAGACTCCATGATATACTACATTTGTATTTTTTTGGAAGTTTTTATAACCTTTAGACTCTGTGCAAGCCTCCACTCATTTCACGTAGGCTTTACCATATGTTGCATCCTATTAAGCAAACACATTTCAATTGAAGTTTTCAATGTTTTGGTTTGACCACCATGCCTTGCTCCATTGTTTTTCAACACAACACGTCCTTATATTGTTACACAAATTTCCACCTTGTTTTAACACCTACCAATATACATTTGCATGAAGTTCTTTTGCATGCTTTTATTGATTTCTGGCCTTTTCTTCATCCTGCACAGCTCTAGTGAGGACTCTTGGCAAGGTAGTGGAATTTGTATTACACTAGATTAAGGCCTTAAATCACCATTACATTTTTTGGGGGAATTTTTCCACAATTCAGGTGTCATTTTTCTTTGATCATTGTCTACAGACGCTTAGAGAACACACTGCTTTTCCATTTCATCCACTCTATGAAAATCTAAACTAACTAATGCATATCATGAAATGAGATTGTTGGATCTTCTTGTGCCCCTTGTTTCTATATTCTCAAGGCATCGAAGCTTCACGATAAAGCTCATTTTTTGCACTTGAAGCGAGAATGTGGACAAAGACATCCAAAAGCCAATTGCATTGGCTTTACAGTTTATGAATCTCCTTCCAACACTTCAATTTGTGCATAGCCTACGGATAATTAAATTATGAGGCCACATTCTTTGTCTGTGACTCCACATCTTTATAAACTGATAACTATTTCAATATTCCATTTTTGACTTCTATACTTCACAATAAAATAACAGGGGAATGTTAGGAGAACTATTTGATTTGGCATCATATATGGAGATTTCCAAAAGCTGCAAGTAGATCCAACACTTTCACATGTTATGAATAGATCTACCAAAATTTTTCCAATCAAATCTTCCACCCACACATATTTCGAGACATTTAATGCAAGCATTGCTACCATTACTAGAAATGCCATCTGTAATCCCTTACCCTTTACTGGACAGTGATCCCAAAATGACAACTGGCCTCTGGAACTGGCCAAGAAAACTGACCAAATAATGAGATGAGACCTTGAAACTTGGTGAACTCATAAATTGCTATGTCAACAATCACCCTGCAAAATATATTTTCCTAAAAATTCCCATGGCAAGAGATTTTAATTATCAAAGTTGGCAAATTATAAATTTCTGCAACTGTGAATGTTAAAACAAAAGAAACTGATTTTGGAATTGACTTCTTAAAAATACCAAATCAGTCCCCAAAGATCTGAAATTCATCATGGTAGAAGACATACATGCCTAGAATTCATAGAACCCATTAATTCATTAGGAAAATTCTCAAGCCTATATAAATACGCCGAGGTGGCTTCGTAGAAAAAATTATCTCAGAGAAGATTGAACATAACACAAATTGCATTTGGATCTTAACCTTGAAAACTATCAAACTACCTGCTAAGACTCCATCTTTGATCCCGGAAATAGATTTACATACAAGAGGTACAAAGAAACAATTCTCACCTCAAAAAAATCATCCGATAACAAGTTACCATTCTCTGAAAGTGAATGTTTGGCAAAGTCAGTTTTGTCAACATCAGTAATCTGCAAGAAACGCCTTTCGATTTGATTTCATAAACTTATCAAAAGGGACCCTTGTCGTTTGACACCTTGGATATAGATTAAATTTCACATAAGGAATAAATAACTTCTATCAGCTCACCTTGATAATCAACTGGTCAACTGACACTAATCCTTCAAAGTTAGTCCTTGATTAACTTCTTGAAAACAAAAGAGTAAAAATGCAGAAATTGGTTTTCGAATGGGTAGAGCAAAGTGGTCAACTGGAATAATCATAGTCTAATAATTTACATTAAGGGAAATTTCCATTTTTACAATGCAGGGGAACACTCATTTATTCATTTCCTTGAACTAGGTGCAACTTGTAAGACCTCAATGTAGGCTACTTCATAATTCTGCAATTCACACTCTGAGAATCAGCATAAATTGCACATAAAATGGTGTTGGTAAACTTATCTTTTGCACTCACAGGGATCTAAAACTGGAAATGGATATTCTCTCTCCTACCTAAAACACCTCAAAATAATCCTTATGTCATGATTCTTAATCCAGCCAAAAATACAAGCCTGCAAAAAAGGTCATTTGATAAAATTAAGAAATGTGCAAAATGCAAATTTAGGTAAACACCTCCAAATGGCTATCTTTAAAACACACCAAATATGACATCTGAAAGCTTTCCCCCACTATATTTACTCCATGATAGGTGGTGCACATTTTCCCCAGGCAGTAACTCATGAAAATTATCAGGTCTCATTTTACTTGTACTCCAAGTAGGCCTCTTCAAAATGTTTTTCAGGGGTACTCACCTTGCCTTAGAGAAATTTTTTAATTGGTCACTCCAAATTTCTCCAAAATTGGAGAGTACCAATAGTGGATCTATTTGGGGATGCATGCCCCTTGCAGGCATCTAGAGGATCTAGAATCTCTTGGTTGAGAAGACCACTCAAAAAATCAGAGTTCTTCTCTTGACTTCCCAAAATTGGGTTCCTTATTGAAAACACCAAACACACAACTGAAAGAAAAGTGGATATACAACATGTACATTATTTACAAATGGCCCTAAACCATCAAACTAAACTCAGCATTTACCTCTGTCAAATATCTGATTTTCATTTCCCTGGATCAGAGGTAAACTAAAATCACCACTGTCATACGCCTGATCAATCATGCTGCAATTTCTTATTAGCAAAGCATATACACAAAAATTAGTATTCTCATTGTTATTAAGTGCCTGGAAAATACCAAGGTATTGATAGTGTTGATCACTATGTAGCACAAATTTGTTACATTCTTTATAACCATTAACTTGCTGAGAAGAAAAATATTGCAATTAAATCCAATAGCGAGAATCAGACATATTTTGGACATTAGTTTGCACAAAAGAATCAATCTCAGTCATAACATAAACTTACAAACTATCCAAATAAAAACTTGATTGCACAATATTGGAGACAGATTGCTGATCAGAACTTTTACCAGCATCCTCCAAATTAGAAAATGCAACATCAAGTAATGGCTCATTTACCATTTGCAAATCTGAGAAAACACGTGTAGATTTATAAATTTCTTCAAAATAAAGGTAAACCAGATTCTCTCATGTCAATTCCATCCGAGTCAAAAATTATACTAGTGTATGAGTTCTCATACTCATCATACACAACTTCAACAAAATTTTCACACTTATGTGCACTTTGATCTTGCACAATGTTTGAATCAAAAGTATGAAAGGAAGAATTAGAATATGTTTCACACTTCACACCCATTAACATGTCATCATTATCAAAACATATATCATTCGGGTACTGAAAAGTAGAGTCTACATTAGGTGCATACCTATGATATTTTTTCACTACTTAGTGGGCATTGAACTTCATTTTCACCTTCTTTGGCTTCATTCTTAGTGCTATAAATATTTTCTTTATTTGAAACAAGGGCTACAAATTTTTGACTTGTACCATCTTGTGCAAAATAATCATCACAACAACTCTCATCCGCATCATAATCATCCTCTCGCTGTCCAAAAAACTCTTCCTTAAACTAAGACAAGAAATATGTACTACCATGCTGATAAGAAAACAAATCCACAAACCCAGCAGAAACATCCCCAACTATAGATTCATCCTCCACATCTTGATATTCATTTACTTCACTATCAACATCATAATCAACATCCTCAACACAACTAGAGTCAGCATTAGCAGCATTTTCTGATTCAGATTTTTCAATCGAATCTATCCAAATTTTAACAAGTTCCATGCCTTCTTCTCTATGTGATGCAGACCAATTGACTATTTCAGGCATACAAAGCCCTAAGAACAAATAAATATATGAACACTCTTGAAGTTCAACACCTTTTGGAAGCTTATCATATGCATTGCGAAAAATGTTCATAAAACCAATGTATTGATTCTTCTTTCCTCTTTCCTACATGTGTTCTCAAAAAAAAAATGGCTTCATCTTGGATTCTTTGATGAAATAATGTAATATCATCATTAATTTCTTCAAGATCTGCCCAATAAGTTTCTTATCTGTAACATATTTTGATCCATTGACATGGGACAATCCATTGCGCTATTTACTTACAATACATCATCTCTTTTATCAAAAATTTCTATCCAACTATGCAATCATCAACTTCACATGTAACAAATAACATACTTCTAATTTTGATGACTGAAAATGTAAAACAAGAATTATGACAAAAAACTTCAGATCTATTTTCCTTCTTTTAGTGACTTCTTCACCTAGCAAGAAACAAAACTATCTCACAAAACTTTGAGGAATACCTGGGTAATTTCTCTTGTTGCTGTCATTCTTTTATTTCTTCCTGATTGGGTCATTCAAATACTGAATCTTTAAGCATATTCTTAATCCTTGCTGCAAGTAATTCCCACTAATCATCAAATTTCTTTCACTTAAATGCACACTGGTGCAGAGATCTTTCAGAGTCGCCACTCACTTCTGTGAGAATGTATAGAACATTAGTAGAACATGGACAAGTTGGGATTTACACAAAGATAGCATACTTTCAGCAAATCAATAGGATTTGACAAACTTTTTCACAAAGAAGACACTCGAAAGATTTTTTCAACAACAACAACCAGGTTGATAGCTATGATCTAAAAAAATTTCAGATTTACACCCATTAATAACTCTATCCTCAAATGGATATGGAAGAAATGACTTGATTTAAAAATAAGCAGTCCAGGAGTCTAGCTCAACTTGATAAACCTGCATTATTTATGACAAGATAATACCAGAGATTCCTTTAAAAGTTCAGAAAAATATTTTTTACATCTCTCCCCAGTAGAGTCACCATTTTGTTGGTGGTTTTCTATGTTAAAATGACTGAATAAAAACCTTTTCACTTTCTAACAAATTTTAAAGAGCAGCCAACTCCCAGTATTTAACAAAGACTAAAAATGACCAACTAACAAGGATGCGGATCCATCCTTCTACGCTTTAGGTTCTACAAAACCAAGGGAGGACACCCTTTAACGCCTTCAATATTTTGTTTGGTATTAATCAAGTAGCAGTCTCACATAAGCTCAACATGACTTGGAGATACTAGGTAAATGACTAATCACCCATTGAACGTTGGCCATGAAGTGGAGCATGAGATTGGTAGAACATGACAACCACATAAAACATAGGATATATTGGAGTTTATATTTAATTTGCAAAATATAGCTAAAAACCCACTAGATATGCATCAGTATGAAAATACTAATCCCTGATCAGTGCCTTGTCCATTGGGAAATACCTCAAAGAAAGCAAAATATACATGAATTAAATTTTGTCAAAGATTACAAGCTATAAACATAATCACTCTAGACCAATACTACTTATAAGATCCTCTTGTAGACAACCAAATGAACTTATGTCACATCCACAACATAATTTAATCTCATCCTAGATCATGACTGAAGAATAATAACATATACATAGATAAACTCTATGGAGAGAATAAAAAAATTCAGACTTCTCAAGACTGACACCAAGGAGTGATTTGAATTTGGAACTCTCATATTAAGTATGAAGAATCACATTCTTGTATACAATTTACTTGAAAATACACATGTTCAACAATATCCAAAAGATATGAGATCTTCTATTTCAATTTAACACACATCTAATACAGTAAAAGACTACACCCTATTGGAACCAAGAAAAGATGGGAACCTCCTAGAGCCAAGCACAATTGAAGCTCTCAGTGGAGATCAAGAAATTGAAACCCCTATCAAATGGAAAATATTAGAATATATGGGAGGAAAAGAAACCAGAAATTACCTCCTGTTGTGCCCTTTATTTCTTCCCTCCAAAACTTTTCCAAAAACCTTTTCCTCTTTTCCTCTAAAATTTGATATGATCTGCCAAAATATCTCCTTTGTTTTGGCCCTTTGAAAATCCTCAAACTTCTCCTAGTTTGAAAATCTCGTGAAAACCATATAGTTTTCTTTGAAAATAACAAAATCTTCAACAATATGCAATCTGAGAAAATTCTTAATAAATTAAAACACTTTCCTATTCTACACTTTAAACTATATCATATACTCATTTAAACTATATCCTATACTCATTTATTCATTCAACACTTTATATTTGTTTATTTCTACTTCCCTTTGCAAATTTTAATTTAAATCATTTGATTTCTAAATTTTATATAGAAGACTCCACCAGATCAAGCCATGTGTCACCTTCTGATTGGTCTAGAAGGGCCACCTCTGTACCTTGGCTAGGCACGATCTCTTGATGAGATTATCTTGATCTCTTTCCCTTTGAGGCATTGTGCCAGCCGTTGATTCTGCTTCCTCACGATTCACACCCATCTCAAATTCCCTTCCCACATGCTCACCATTTCACCACCATCTGGTCTATCTTGAGTGCGTCTTGCTATCAGTCACACCATCTAGTCTGCCCTTCCCGGGCCCTACTGTCAGCCCTACCATGTGTTGCATAGATGCAATCCCTCAATGAGATGATCTTGATCATATTTCAGCTAAGGCATTGCGCCTACCATCGATCTACGACAACTCAAGATCCATGCATTATCTATTTCCTCCACCACCACATCACCTGCCATATCATCCATGCAGGTCCCACCAAAATCTATTTTCTTTGATGTCACCCATCTACCTGGCATGCATGTCACGGTACCTCCTGCGCATGGGCACGTCGGCTAGAGCCTCCAGGCTCTTTCTTCACAATAATATGTAAGCAATTTATGTTATAAACACTAAGAATTTCCTCTTTCCCATCAATGTGGAATATATGGTTTGACAATTTTTAAAGTTCTATGTGAATGAGCACCCAAACTTTACTGTTTACCACCTTCCACAAAGGGCAATCACATTCACCCCCCGAACCCTGCGTTGACCAAGAGCATCTAGCTATTGATTCACTTAACATTACAATTATTTTAGCATAAAAATGGTTGAGAACTCCATTGCCCCACGCATGTGGGACTATTTTTTTACAGTTTTTAAATCTTTACCTCCCCTTTGTCACGTTCAGGTTGTATGGCTTATTGCGCAAGCCTCCATCGGTCTTCATAACACTGCATAGTCTCCTCATTGAACTCCAGCACAGATTTCTGGTGGATTTCATAGGCTTTCTTTTCTCTTCATGGTTGTAGAATTTTGTTTTATATCTGGCAAATTGCATTGGCCTTGAAAGTTTTTCAAGTGTTTATATTTTCTCCAAACATTGCGCAACATTTTGCTTTCATCTGGGCTTGCGTAGGCTTTCTCTTTACTACCACTTGCCACTTTGAATTTTCTTGAAAGTTTCCAAAAGTCCTCTCTTACCATTTGTGTTTCAATTCACTTGCAAATGTTTCAAATTTCTTTTCAAAATTTCAAAACGCAACCCTTTTCCCATCTGAACAAAGCCTCCCTTTTTTATTTCGCAGACTCCATGATATACTGCATTTGTATTTGTTCAAATTTTTTTATAATTTTTTAGACTCTGCACTGGCCTCCACTCATTTTGCACAGGCTTTACCATATGTTTCATTCTCTTAACCAAACACATTTCAATTGAAGTTTTCAATGTTTTGGGTTTTACCACCATGCCTTGCTCCATTTTTTTTCAAGGCAACACCTCCTTGTATTATTGTGCAACTTTCCACCTTGTTTTAACACCTTCCAATATGCAGTTGCATGAAGTTTGTTTGCATTATTTTATTTATTTATGGCCTTTTCCTCATCATGCATAGCTGCAGGGAGGACTCTTGGCAAGGTAGTGAAATTTGAATTACACTAGATTTAGGCCTTTCACCATTGCATTTTTGTTGGGGAATTCTTCCATAATTCATGTGACATTTTTCTTTGATCGTTGTCTACACATGCTCAGAGAGTACATGAATTTTCCATTTCATCCATTCTATGAAAAATCTGATCTAACTAATGCATATCGTTCAATGTTGCTGGAAAACATTGTTGGATCTTCTTGTGCTCCTTGTTTCTGTATTCGCAAGGCGTCCACGCTTCACATTAAAGCTTCATTTTGGTACTAGAAGGAAGAATGTGGGGAAAGACATCCAAAATTTGATTGCATTGGCTTTACATTTTATGAAGCTCCTTCCAACACTCCAATTTGTGCATAGCTTGTAGACAATTAAATCATGAGGCCACATTCTTTGTCTATGACTCTACATATTTTTAAATTGATAACTATTGATATTCTATTTTCAACTTCTATACTTCACAATGAAATAAAAGGGGAATGTTAGAAGAACAATTGGATTTGGCATCATATATGGAGCTTTCCAAAAGCTGCAACTAGTTCCAATGCTTTCACATGTTGTGAATGGATCTACGAAAACATTTTCAATTAAATCTTCCACCCACACTGATTTCTAGAAATTTACTGCAAGCATTGATGCCATTACTAGAAATCTCAACCTACACAATCAAAAGACCAAATTCCATCTGCAATCCCTTACCCTTTACTGAACACTGATCCCAAAATGATAACTGGCCTTTGGAACTGGGCCAGAAAAATAACCAAAAATGAGATGAGACCTATAGACTTGGTGAGCTCACATATTACTATGTCAACAACCACCATGAAAAATATCTTTTCTTCAAACTTTCAGTGGCGAGAGATTTTAATCATCAAAGTTGGCAACTTATAAATTTCTACAACTCAGTATGTTAAATAAAAAAGAAAATTTTGGAACTGACTTCTTAAAAATACCAAATCAGTCCCCAAAGGTCTAAAATTCATCATGGTTGCAGACGTACATGCCTAGAATTAATAGAACCCATTCATTCATCATGAACATTCTAAGGCCTCAAGATGTTAAGATGCCAAGGTGGCTTCTTGGAAAACCTTATCTTGGAGAAGCTTAAACATAACAAAAATTGCATTTGGATCTTAACCTTGAAAACTAACAAACTGCTTGTTGAGACCCCATCTTTGATCTTGATAATAGATTTACATAAAATGGGTGCAAAGAAATAATTCTCACCTAAAAAAAATCATCTAATAACAAGTTACCATTCCCTGAAAGTGGCTTCTCTGCAAAGTCAGTTCTGTTAGCATCAACAATCTGTAAAAAACACCTTTAGATTTGATTTCACAAAATTATCAAATGGGACCCTTGTTATCTGAAACCTTGGATATAGA
Source organism: Thuja plicata (assembly GCA_018584345.1). Classification (NCBI taxonomy): domain Eukaryota; kingdom Viridiplantae; phylum Streptophyta; class Pinopsida; order Cupressales; family Cupressaceae; genus Thuja; species Thuja plicata. The sequence continues at coordinate 177,997 of MU224473.1, forward strand.
TTCACTTTCACATAAAGAATACAAAACTTCAGTCAGCTTGCTCTGATAATCAATTGGTCAACCGACACTAATCCTTCAAAGTCAGTCCTTAATTACCTTCTTGAAAACAAAATAGTAAAAATGCAGAAATTGGTTTGGAATGGGTTGAGCAAAGTGGTCAACTGGATTGATCAGAGTCTAAGAATATACATGGAAGGACATTTTCATGTTTAAAATTCATGGGAACACTCAATTCTTCATTTCCTTGAGCTGGGTGCAACTTGTAAGACCTCAAAATAGGCTACTTCACAATTCTGCAATTCACACTGAGAATTGACCTAAATTGCACATAAAATGATTTTGGTAAAGTTATCATTTGCACTCACAGGGATTCAAAAATGGAAATAGAGATTCTCTCTCATGCCTAAAACACCTCAAAATAATTCTTATGTCATGAGTCTTAATGCAGCCAAAAATACAAGTGTACAAAGTAGGTCATTTGATAAAATTAAGAAATGTGCAAAATGCAAATTTAGTTAAAAACCTCCAAATGGTTATCTTCAAAACCAATCAAATCTGACATCTAAAAGTTGTAACCCACTATATTTACTCTATCATAGGTGGTGCACATGTTCCCCAAGCGGTATCTCCTAAAAATCATCAAGTCTCATTTTACTTGCACTCCAAGTATGTCTCTTCAAAATGTTTTTTAAGGGTACTCACCTTGCCTTAGAGATTTTTTAGTTGGTCAATCCAAATTTCTCCAAAATTTGTGAGTACCAACAAAGACAAAGATAAATTAGTAGACCATGTGATTCAAACACAAAATCAATCCATGATTCCATTATCCAAGCATATTTAAAGGTTATGAATCATAAACAAAGGGTTTTGGGTGGTAAAACATATTGCCTTCAAATATATATTAAATATAACAAGGTGCATGAAGAAACATCCTCACCCTGAGGAGAAGATCAAGATGAGCCAAAGAATCTTAAAATGGAGGGAAGCTCCATGAAGAACATCCTCTTTTAAATGAATAAAATGGAGCAAAACTCAATAAATATCATCCTCTTGATGAAGAACAAAATTGAGGGAAACTCCATTTAAGGTAAGTGCACACCAACAATAGGATGGAGGGGTACTCCACGAGTCCCTTCGAAGAATAAGAAAAATATGAGTCAGTTAAAAATGATGGGTCCCCCATAGTTAACAATGAAAATTGGTCTCCCGATGCAATTACAAAGAAAATATAATGAAATGCTTATCAATAAATGGTATAAAACTATAAAATGCCACCATGAGCATATACAGAAATGCTATAAAAGCCTAAAATTGCAACTATGCACATATCAAAAGATCAGATTGAAATTGATAGAATTGATGCTAATCAATGAAAAATAAAGGAAATTGCATAAGATACCTCATAAACCTTGAACACAGTTAAGATAGATGTATTGATGATGGACTGAGAAACATTAGAGATATCAGTTAGAAACTCCATTGAATGTAAACATAAGTAAAAATGTCTTAAACATAAGAGGAAACATAGTTACGTCCTTGAAAACAAAGGAGAGCTATTAGTTGTATAAAGAAATGAATATTATGTAGTGAATGTTATGTTGAATTAAAAAAGGAATAAGCTAAGGATATGGGATCAAACCATTAAGTATGAGTACTATCATAATGAAAACAATAAATAATGCAGGGAAACATAGAATGTATTGACATTTAACTAAATGTTAAACACAAGGGTAAGGGAGAAGCTTAACATGTTTAAAAAATTGAATTTTTTCTACAAGGTTAGAATAACTAAATTACTAGAATAAGAGTCAACATGATTAAGTGAGAGAAGCGCAAAGATTAAAACCAAGACTGAGTGCAATACAGAGTGAATATAATACCAAAGAGATAGAAAAATGAATTTGACACAATGTTAATCAATGTTTGATTGATGAAATAATGATTTTACAAAAAAAATTAAATATCTGATAAAACTTTAAAATAAATTTATTGAAGTTATTAACATGAAATCAAAATGACAATTAAACTATGAAAAGGTTGTAGAAGCACTATACAAAACTTGGAGAAGCGACAATTAAATAATTATATGAAGAACTTGAAAAAAAAATGATAAATATAGATGAATAATGTGATTAATTTAAATTAAAAATTAACGTATTTAAATTAAATGAATCAGTTAAATTGAATGGTGATGAAGATGATATTAAATTATCATGCAAAACAATATATTTAATGATAGTTAAAATACAAACGATTTAAAGTGATTAACTGAAATTAACAAAAAATGAAATTGAACAATGTATTTAAATGAATTAAACAATATAATAATATAATAAACAAGTCAAACTATTTAAAAAACATACAAAAAAGGTATGTATTATAGTAATGCTTTGTAAAAAAATGCTATTGCAGGAAAAAAAAACTTATAATGAAATTGATACTGCAAAATATATTATAACTAAGAGAGATTAGGATTGAACAGAAGGAAGAACAACAAAAAAGAAGCAGGCATAATAAATGATAGAGATGTAAGAGACGCAAAGACATTTCAAAACATAGAGGTGGCAGGTTGGACCAGGAAGGAAGAGCAAAGACTAAACTGCAAAATATTCCAAGTAGTTGCGTGACAGAGAATGAAAAAAATGTAGTTTGAATAAATCTTTTTCAAAGATTTGAATTTCTTATGGAGGGATAAAATAAAATTTTAATGTTGTGTGAGGTTGGAGATAGAAAATTAAAGGTTTCATAGTAAAGAGAAGGGTGAAATGGTGCACAGAGGAAGATAAAGGTGAGATGCACAAACCAGCAAACAACAATAGTGAAAGGTATGGTGCACAATCAAACAATAACAATAAAGAAGATAATATAAGATGGTTTTAATATAGAGAATAAAAAACTATATCAAGCCTCTAACAGTAGTGAATAGAGGTGAAATAGAGCAGTGCAACCAAAGAGAAGACTAAAAAACAAAGAATAGTAAGATCTTTGTATGAAATATGGTATCTCAGAAAGGTATGATTGTCTTAGAAATACAGTCCTAGTACGGGGGCTATATCTCCATACTCAACCATTGGATTTGGTTGAATTATTGACAGGTTGGAAATAGCCAAATTTTAAGAGATCTCAATAGAGCGATTGGAGAGACAATGTCAGGAACAAAAATTATGAGACACTAAGTACGGGTCTATATAAAACAAATCAGTAAGTTCTTGTTTTGATAGAAAGGAATGAAAAATGAATATAAGTTAGGTTTAAATTTAAAATAGGATAAATAATATATATTAAAAACCTACAAACAACATAAATGAGGTGGATAAAATGTTAGATGAAATAAATGTATTAAATAACCAAACCAAGTTGCCAAACAACCGTATAACAGAGATTTAAGAAAAAAATAAAAGATAAAAATATGCCAGCAAATTATTAATGAAAATAGCGATTAGAACAAAAATATGAGATATTATAATGTGAATCCTACACCAAAATTACAGAGTACAAGTTAGTAAATATTTTTATTAGATTACAATGTGCATGAAATGTGAGAGAATAAATATGTTAAACCTTGCAGGTTCCCAATAAAGGTGAAAATAAATGCAAATTGAAATGGGTTTGGTTGAAACCAGACAAACCAAAAAATATTCGAACACAACTCTCTAGTGGCAAGCCAACCAAAGAGGGTTAGCCAAAACAATAATGTAAAATCTGCAACACAAGAGTTAGCAAATGAAGCTCAAACTTCTCTCTGAAATAAGAGTCTCCAACAAAGTTTTCTCCAAAGAATGATAACCTTCAACACTACACTCAATCAAGGATTAGCAACCCAAGCTCTGATACCATTAAAGAATAACAAGCCCAAGGAAATGAGAATAATTCAAGAGAGATATATGAGGAATAAATTTTTACCATGAGAAAAACATGAACTAGGAGAAAGCACCCAAAAGCAAATATAAGTAGAGAAGAAGATTTTGAAATGGGAAAAGTAAAGAAAAACCCCTTGTGATATTAAGAGAGAGAGAGAGAGAGAGAGAGAGAGAGAGAGAGAGCAATGACTCCAAAAGAATAGAAATGAGAGAGGAGAATCTCATTTATAGAGATGAGGAGAGGAGTTACCAAGTAACTCACAAATCTATGAATGCCAACATCCATAATAGGTGTGTGCAAAGTGTCAAGATCCTCTTACAGAGGATAATCTAATTTCCTTATTAAAGGAATTACAAATTATGACACCCTTCCATGGTTCCTAGAACCATCTCTGGGGCCAATAGTAGTCTTGAAACCACTTGAAACTGTTTCACGTCACCAAAACACTCCTTAAATTATCAGGATTTTAAATAGTATTCTAAACAATGTTAACCACCACCAATAATTTGGCATTAATAACAAATATCATGTATCTAACATATTGGGTTAGGTTGAGATTATTATAACTATATCAACTTTCGATGGTAGTTATAGAAATATTTTCATAGGGCAAAATAATATATCTTTAATATATATTTGATGGAGGGTTCAGACTTGTGAGGCTTCCCAATGGAGGCGTAAAGCCTGCGAGCAACCAACCAGTGAAAGCCATCACAAAGACATTATAGCAACCCAAAACAGACGCACTCATGCCTAAAACCTCTTCAACTAAGAGCCAAGGACTGATGGGTATCCACACAACAAAAATCACCCAGGACACGATCACGAGCTCACCCTTTATGATGTCAGAGCCTTGCACTCAGCAAGACTTGATCCCTGGTGGGCTCTTTGAGAACCATTCTACTTCACCAGTGGACCAAGGGCCCATTTCCATTACTTTTTATTTTTATTGCACTTTAGCTAAGAAATATCATCTAATCTACTCCACTCTAGAAAATTATCATATCTATATTCAAAATTGTTTTCTTACATAGTTTATCATCAATAAGAATTATTTGTTAATTTATTAACTTAATGGTTCTTGTTAAATTTAAATTAGTTATGCTTTAAATATACTTTGAAATCAGCTAATAATTATTGAATTCCTTGAAGTTTACAGTTGTTTAATAGAATGGATGCCTTTGGACAATAACTTAAATGCGTTTGAGTTAAAAATTTTCGTCTTGTAAGTTTAAGGCCTAGATGGGTTGCATCTTCTTGCTATTAGAACATAGTTTGTACTTTGCAAGAAAATAAATCATATTTACCTATATTAAACATTAAGGAAACTTTCTCTTTCCTTTAAATTTTGATGACCTTGACAAGCCAACCTAGCATGCTTTTTGTATCTATGGTTTTACATCTACTATCTATTAGTTTTTTCCCTCTCATCATAGATATGTATGTTGGTTGTCATTTTGTCTCAAGTTTATGATTCAGAGACACAATCCAAAACCTAGTTTTACAACCCTACACCCCTAACTCTATAGTAAACCATAGTAGCTCATAAGGTGTCTTCTCGTCTTTTTTAATATTCATTAATTTTGTATTTTTATATTTTCCTTTCATTTGTTTCACATGATGCATGCTAACTTGATTCATTCATGAACTTTATGCTTTATATATATGTGTCATCTTTATATTGATTGTGTTTTATCACATCTTTAGTACTTTCTCCTCCTCCATATAGTTAACAAATGCAAATTATACGACAATATAGAATTTTAGTTCATTTGTTCACTCTTTTTATAGTGCCCTTGTCTTATAATGTCATTGATCATACATCACGCTCTACCTATATCATTTATCACTAATATAAAGTATCATGCCTATATAAACACCAAAAATTGGCACTATGAAATAACCTCTGTTTCAAAAAATAAATAGCCAGAAAAGTATAGTCTAATATAGAGGGCATTTCAAAATTTACTAATTGGGTTGCAACCAAGAATTTAAATACATAAGATAGTCATGCCATGATCAGGTCCCCAGCTGGCATTCAGTAATAAAATATCTCTATTATTATTTATTTCTTTTTTTTGGTGGGTTTTCCAAAAATGAACTAATCTATCTACAAATACACTATCTAATTCCTTAGATTTGCCGTGTTATGTATCTCCACATAAAATCCAAGTATGAAATCAAAAAAAATGAGTATGTTATATTTACTTAGCTGACATTATGTTAGCTATTTGCTTCGGTCTGCTGAGAACTTTGAATTATTCTGATATGGAGATATGTTCACCTTCCCATTCTTCCTCACATATATGCATGAAATCTCCCTTTGCCTTAAAACATCCTACTTGGGTCGCATGACGAAAGGATGCCATCATAACACAATTTGTGTTTCTTCAAACTCCCCTTTGAATCCAAAAGAAGGTTCTCTGGCTTGAGATCTCGATGATAAACTCCTCTGCTGTGACAATAATCATATGTATTTATAAGCTACTGAAGATATTTTCTAGCATTAAATCTTCTTTGAGTTTCTGCTGTTGAGCAATTAAATGCAACGCATTGTTGCACTTTGCACAAAATAGCAATGAAGAAAGAATTTGTGTTTCTAAGCTTTTGTAAAGACAAGATCATCATATATCTGTAAGTTTTAATCAAGCAGATAAAATTAATAAACATATTAAAGACAACGAAAGAAAGAATAGACAAAATATATAACATATTAAATTTATAGCGGTTCGTCAAGTCTGGGCACACCCACACTCTCAATGGAGGGAAATATCTTATTATCGTTTAGCCAAATACAATACTATCCATTAGCCAAATACAATACTATCCATAGCATGTACACAATCATTTATAGAAACATATACAACCATGAAATAGAAAGAAGGGAGAAGACGAATGGTTTGGGCTTCACATACCAAACAATCATGTGTTCCACAAATTGTTTTGCACACAATTTCAGCGAACATAAGAAAAGCATTAAAAAAAAATGGGGATTCTAAATACATTTTTGCACTTGGGTAGACCATTTATCATGCAAATCAACTAGTTTTTTGTTCTGTTTGCTTCCATTTAACGGCCATTCAAATTAATCTTCTAAAATTTTTGAGTGTCATTTCTGGTTGTCTACTAGCTATAATCTTCATGGGATAGAATAAATAAACAGCACTGCAATTTAAAGTATTTCATCTGTAAAACTTTATTCTGAATCCTACAAAATAAATCCTGAAAAATATAATATCTAATAAGAGAATTATTTGATACAATTTTAATATTCATAGATACTCATAAATTTAAATTTAACTAGTAATCAATGTCAATGTCTCCACAAGCCGTGTGGACGAGCATTATGCGAATGATTCCACCTCCGACATTATCTTAGCATTCTGTCAAACATTTCATTTACGCTGTCAATGCCTTTACGGATATCCATACGCTGTTCAAAGCTTTCAAATTAGGGCGAGAATCACAACATACCATGAAACCATATTTTTATGAGGGATGCTATCAATTTCACACATACACTTTCACTACATATCTATAGCTTCAATCATGGCAGTGGTGAAGAGGATTTAGGGAAAGATTGTGGTGAATCTAGTTTTATACATACCATTTGCATTTATTCCAAAGTGCTCAAAACCCTTTTCATGAATTCATTCCATGCACATATTGCCATAGTTGTACTCCATAAGAAGACATCAACTAGTTCTTTTCCCTTTGTATGCATCCACATTTTGCAAGCATGTCCATTCAATGTTTTCATCTTTTTCTTCACTTCTTAGTCTCTATAAACAACGCTAGGATATTTTGTGCTGAAGTTTAGCCCCCTCGTATTGTAATCCCCTTCTCACACACCACAATCAGATCCAACACCTTCTCTCTTAGCATTTAAAATTTAGAAATGTGTTTCCTCTTGACGCAGTGAAAGTTTCCTCACATAGTCCAAGCTCTGATCATCGTGCGTAGCTGAGTCACAAGATTAGTTTTCATTTCAGTTGGTATTTATGTTTTTGATTTAAAAAGTATCCAAGATAAGGGGCTGACTCGAATAGACATAGCCAGCATGAGAAGTGCAAACTACCAACAGATAACTAGTACAACACAGGGTAAAAACACCCTCACCCAATACCCTTTTTCAACATCAAAAACCAGAAAATAAAACTAACAAGCCCCAACTCCACCATTGAGCTGGTAACCAGCCTGCACTCCCTAACAGACCCCAGCATCACCTTGCAACTGGTAACCAGTCTGTGAAAGTAAGTATCTATGTAATTAACATTAAAGAAGGAATTACAAATAACAGTAAAGCAGGAATTAAAACTAAACCAGTAGCATGAGTAATTCCTAACAGACCCCAGCTTCACCTTGAAGCTGGTAACCAGTTTGTGAGAGCAAGTTTCAAAGTAATTAACAAAGAAGTAGTAATTACTTTTAACAGCAAGGGAATTAAGTCTAAAACTAACGTAATAGTTCAACAAAATCACAGCAAGGCCCTCAATGGCCAGCCAACACAAATCAAAAACAAAGAAAAGCATGGAAAAAGGAGGAGGTTAATTGGGGTTTTTGCCCCCATTGTCCAACAATAGCTTGAGCCAATCCTCCGCAAGGAATTGGAATAGCTTCTCATTCTTGTGTTCATCCTCCTAGGAAGACCCCTTCACTGTTTGAAGAAGCTAGAGAGTGGTAGCCGCCGAGTGTATAACCTTCACGGCGAACCCAACAACTTTGTTGAAGCTTTCACCCAGGTTTTTAATTTCCTCTTTAACCACCAACAGATCCATTTTAGAGACCGAGTCAAGGGAGGAAGCCTGAAGTATTTTAACATCCTTCTGGATATGGGAAATATCATTCACCATGGCCCGAAGACTCTCAGTCACCCTGTCCTTAACCTCAGGGATCCCCATTTTGGTTTTGTCCTCCCTCTTAGGTTCCTCTGCCATCACCTCGGGGTTCACAGACAACGGGGAAGTGCTCTGTGAGTCCACATTCTTATCTTTGATTACCTTCCCCTTGGATAGGTCCATGGTAGGCATAGTGAAGCTTGTCGAAACCTAGGGAGACTCGAGGCTCTTCTTATCCCCACCCAGATCTTGAGAGTCTTTGCCATTTTCTTTCTCCTTGATCTTGCTTTTCTTCCCCTTTTTAGTGTTTCCACTGGTGCTGGTTTTTTTAACCTCCTTCTCTGATTCTTCTGTTTCCTCCTCATCTTTAATGTACCATTTCCTAACCACTTTCTTCTTGAATCTGGTTTTAGCGATTATGTGGGACCTCCTTCTTTTCTTAGTTTCTTCCTTGTCCTCCTCAGACTCAATGGTGATTTGGGTGCCACCCGTGGACCCCACATTAATCTTTTTATCTAGGGGTTTGGAGGAATATTAGGGGTTAGAAGCGTCTGTTGCCTCCATAGTGCCCTTTGGAGTGGTAATACCCTGTAGAGACACAATTCTAGGGGGACATAGGGCAAGGTGGAAATTATAGAGGCAGAGGATAAGCCCTTGGTGGAGGATGCAATAATTTTTCTTGGATTTTAACTTTTCTCTCACATCTAAAACTAAAGTTTCCAGAGAGTGGAGGAGGTAAAAAAGGAAGGATATAGTATCATTGTACCTGAAGTGATTAAGCAGGGGAAAGTGGTAGTTGTAGCAGGTGCCGAAGTGGCCTTCCAGGGTAATGTACTTCATGAGAATGAGGCATACATCATTCCATAATCTAGGCAACTCCTCCCTTTTAAACCCTCCACTGATTGGAACTGGAACCTCTATTTTCTTGAAGAATCTTGCCTTGCCAGTGTCATCACAACTCTTCATAATCTTTTTCCACTTTTTCCCCTTTGTGGAGAGCCTCGTAGCCTGGGCTATAACTTCTTCATTTACCTTGAAGTTAATGCCATTAATAGTAACTTTGCACTCAGCCCAAGTTTTAACCAGCTGCATGGAGATAGTTTCATCACATCCTCCCATAGCTTCCATGAAGGGGTAAAACCCACCTTCCTTCAGATAGGTTTCCGCACACTGGTTTTTCAGAAACCCTGCCTCAATCCTATGGGGTTCCACCCTCACCATATCACCACCCATATCAGAGATATACTCAGGATTAATCTCAATCTATATCTCCACCAACATAACACCCTTCACACCACCACCCAACACTCTCTGAACCAGAGTCTTGCGAAAGCTACCAACACAAAACCAGAGGACGGAATTGCGCAGGATGAAAAACCAGTTGGGAATAAAATCTAGCTTTTTAATGAAATGACAAGTACCGGTCACAAGGTTAGCCGAAGTAATTGTAGAATTTTCACATATCCTGGAATGATTGCCTTTCCCATCATTAATGCACCATAAAACCCCATCTGTCTTGTTAAGCGCATTCTTCCTTTTGTTAATCTCCACGTCAGTCCCCAATTTGAAAAAGGCCATACTCTTTCCTAAATTGGAGTTAATAGCCTGTCTTTTTAGAATTATAATAATATTAAAAACTTTCCTTATCACTTTTTGAAAATTTGAATTCTACCCAATCCTTGTGATTCTATCCGTCGCCTCTCCCGTCCAATCAGAGTCAAACTTGTACTCCATAGGTTAAGTATTTTCTTTTTCGAAAAGCAAGGCAGTTTGCTTGGAAAGGGAGCCCAACTTTCTCCAACATCTAAGACCATGTTGATTAAGCCTTGTGGCTGCCAGCTTTTTAGCCACCGCATTTCCCTCTCAGAAAATGTGTTGTAATTTAAACTCATAAAATCTGGGGAGAAGCGACCAGATGTCCTGCAGCAGATTAGACAGTTTCCAACCAGTTTTAAAGTTTCCTTTAACCATCTCAATAATGATTTTGGAGTCCCCCTCTATGACCAGTCTTTTAACTCCCAAGGTAACCGCCACCTTTAGGCCCCGTAAGAGGGCAAATATTTTTTCCATGTTATTAGATCTCAATCCAAGGTTTATCGCATAATCAATGATCATCTTGTCATTATTATCCCAGAATATACCCCACCCGTAGCAGATCCATTGGAGGCAGCTCCATCAAAGTTCAATTTAATGAAATTAACCTCCGGGGGGGACCACTTGGTGTTCTGTCTCGCCACAACCTTGGAGCAGTCAAACTCATAGAAAGAGGGAGGTAGTTACCAATCCTTAGCAATCAAACAGTCAAGACTCTTGGGGGGGGAGGGGGGTTTCCAACAGTAGGTAGAAAGGTTGTCCTTCAGCTGATTCATAGTCAGACGTGTCATCCCCTCAGCATAATTTTCCTCCCCTCTGAAAATCTGGTTGTTCCTTTCCTTCCAAAGGTTCCAGTATACATGCGGGGGTAACAACCTCCAAAGGGTGTTGATAAGCGGGTGCTTCCTGAGGTTTCCCCAGTTGCAAACAAATTGGTCCAAGTCCTCCATGAAGACCCAATTCAGTCTCATAATACTCATAATTTTGGTCCAAACCAGAGTCGCGTAAGGACAGTGGATGAGAATGTGGTTGATAGGTTCTAAATGAGTTTTGCACAGAGCACATCTATTAACTAAATGTATCCCTCTTTTGTGGAGATTATCTAACATAATAATTTTACCATGAAGGGTAGTCCACTAGAAGAAAATGATCTTGGGGATTCATTGGGGGATCCTGACTTTCCCCCAGCTCCTTTCATCAGCCACAGTCTTTAGATTGGTTAGATAAGCAGATTTCACCGTTATTTCCGTTGAACTGGTATGGCACTGAATGGCTTTGTCCTCAATCTGGGAAATAGGAGTTCTGACGCCTTCAATAAGCTTCTAAATTTCTTCTATAGAAGGTGAGACTTGAGTCTGGTCCTGAAAAGCATCAGCAAGAGCTTTCCAATTGTTACCTTGATAGATGTAATTGTTGACTTTCTTTCCAAAGTGAGTGATCAGTCTATCCTTGACTAGACCAAACTTTTCTTGTCCCAGGGGTTTTTCCCCCACCCACCAATCCTCCTAAAAATGGATGTGAGTGTCATTTCTGACCAACCATTTTAGACCTTTGAGGAGACTTTCTTTGTTTTTATAAATGAAATTCTAGATTTTTCAGCTAGAGGGAAGACTTTGCCCATAGGGGAAATGGTTGTTATAGAATTATTTGGCCTTCATAATCCTACACCATCTAGCGGTTCCTCTAAAGAGCTACCAGCCCAATTTAGAGATGAGAGCTTTATTCAGGTCCTTGATTTTTGTCACTCCCAGTCCTCCGGTCAGCTTTGGTTGGCAAACAGTGTCCCAGTTGACCAGGTTCATTCTAGCCTTTTCCTCCGTCCCAGACCAAAGGAAATTTCTCTGGATTTTTTCCAACTTCTCCGCAGTTCTATCATTTATTTTGAGAAGGGAAATGAAATAGATAGGAATACCTTGGAGGGCAGCAGAAAGTAACTGGAGTTTCCCCGCATTGCTAAGAACCTTGCCTTTCCAACCCGCCAACTTTTTCTGTATTTTATCCAGAATGGAGTTCCAGAATTCATCACTAACTTCCTTCACCGTGAGTGAGAGACCAAGATAGGTATCCAGGAGTGAAGATCCCTTATAGCCCAGGAAATTCACAATTAAAGTATGTGTTCTCAGTTCAATTTTGAAGAAGTAGATTTTTCTTTTGTTGTAATTGATCACTTGTCTCGACGCCAAAACATATTTGTTCAGTAGGTGTTTCCACTCTCTAGCTTCTCTAATGTAGGCTTTTCCAAAGAGGAACGTATCATCCAAAAACTGTTGAAAAACTTCTAGTTTCAGGGTGGAAGCTGGTTTAAATCTAGCAATAGATCCAGCACTTTCCAATCTCAGTAAGTTTCAAGCCAGAACTTCAGCCACCAGGAGGAAGAGGTAAGGGGATAGAGGGTCCCCCTATCGTAATCCCCTTTCAAGAGTAAATGATCCCCAGGGTGTGCCATTGACCAGTATAGCAAAGTCCACCGTTTCCACCGCCACCTTTATATTATTGATGAATTTTTCATGAAACCCAAATTTCCTGAGCACCTCATACAGGAAATTCCAAAGAACCTTGTAATAAGCCTTGGAGATGTCTAGGTTCAGAGCCAGGCCAACATTCTTACCTTTTTCCATGGAGTGAATGATTTCATGAGTGGTGATAACAGCATCAAGAATCTGTCTTCCCGGGACAAACCCCTTTTGGTTGGGGTTGATAATTTTTCCAAGGAGGGGTTTGAGCCTGTTGGTGATAATTTTGGATAGGATTTTATAGATAGTGTTACAAAGACTTATGGGCCAGAAGTCACTCAAGCATTTAGGGTCTGGCACCTTAGGTACTAGTGTAACCACCTAAATTTGGTCTGTTCCAACTATGGACCCTATTTGCCCTAAGTGTGATCATACCCTCGATTATGTCCAAACAAACCTGTTACTGCTTGGCATAATTCTTCTAATCTATTTAATGTCCTAGGTGATTTTTATCACTAATTTATATTAACTATTATAGCCATACAGTTCAAATCAATTTCAACCAATCAAATCAAATCAAATCAAAATCAAATATGGCTATAGTATTTAATTATAAAGGAATTAAATAAATCCCTAAATCAAATACCCACTTGCAATTAACCTATTCCCCTAGCCTATTTAATTTAATTAAAATGGCTGTAGTCCCCTAATTATTAAAATGCAATTTCATTGTTTAAATAATTAATTCCTATATTTCTAAATGAATTAAATAAGTTTATTTCATTTATTAATATTCCCTCAAACCCCAACCTAACCTATCTCAACCACTTCTATCCTAGGTTCTAACCCTTCTCAACCCATTCACCCATGCTAATCTAATCCTAATCCTAAATTCTTCTCTAACCCACCTCCTAATGTTGTCACATTCCATTAAGGAATACTTAGC
>MU224473.1:209226-235838 GCA_018584345.1 Thuja plicata
TATATATATATATATATACTTTAGTATGTTTTATATGTTAGTGTGTATTTGTATATTGATTAATCTTTAGATAGTATATAGGTTTATCAAATAAAATATTTTATTAAGAAGCAAATTAATATTAATTTTTATGATGTTTAAATTCTTTTTATATAATTATTAAAGTTGGATATTTTAGAATCTTAGAATTATTAATCTTGTTATTATATTTGTATTTAAGTATAATACAATATATAAAAATAATAGTTCTTAATGGTAAATAGTGTGATTTGTCATCACCATTAAAATTACAAATGTAGAATTAAATTAATTAAATTAAAATAATTAAAAATAAAATTATTGTTGTGCTAGTTCATTGTATGATGGTATATTTATAAAACTAAATAAAATGTAACTTACTTTGTATTAATATTATAACAACCACTATCTCAACTACTATAATCAATATTTTACATATAAGAAAAATGTTCTTTAAAATAATACCACCACCAAAATATTAATAGATTATAGGTCATGGCGTGACAGTTCTAATTGATATCAATAAGAAGGGATTCACAAAAATGTTACAAACTTCATGTTTGTAGTGTTATAATAAAAAATATTAAAAATGATAGTTCATAATAGTAAATTGTGGGATTTATAACTAGGATTAGAATTAAATTTACAAAATTAAAATAAACTTAATATGTTGTTTAGCTGGATTTTATATGGAAAATATATTAGTGAAGATAGTAATAAGTAATTTGTCAATTGTCTTGCGCAAATAGGTGCCTTAAAGATTAGATATCTTATAATAATAATTATATTGTGATACTATTATAAAATTTCATTTTATCATCGCTATTAATAAAAAGAATATATATCCTATTTTTTAAAAATATTTTCAAATTCATTGTAATATTAATTATTTTATTCTTTATTTATTTATTTATATCGACTAACATAAATGCAAGACCTAGATAGATTTTATTGAAGAGATATTTTCTACAATTCAAGTTGAAGGACACCTGACAAATAAAAATCTATCAAATTAAAAAGTGATATCAAATTGTCTATAAGATGGTTATTTTAATTATGGTAAATGATAATGTGACCGGTGGCATTTTATGAAAATTTGAAAACTTTATTGTAAACGATGAGATCCTTAGAACATCACCAAGTATGTGATCCTTGGTAACAATTTCAAAGACATTATTGGGCTCAATGAAAATATGGAGAATTTCTAGATTATTGGCATTTCACTATGGTTCTAGAACTACCATCGAAAGTTGATATAGTTATAATAATCTCATTCTAACCCAATATGTAAGGTACATGATATTTTTATTAATGCCAAATTATTGGTGGTGGTTAACATAGTTTAGAATAGTAATTAAAAGTTGTATAATTCAAGGAGTGTTTTGGTGATGTGAAGTGGTTTCAAGTAGTTTTGAGATTACTATTGGCCCCTGAGATGGTTCTAGGAACCATGGAAGGGTGTAAAGTATACAATAAAACATGTTCCAAATTTTACTATTACACAAAACTTTAGAGAATAGATAATAAAAAGTTAGAAAACGTCAACCTCTTAGAAGACCAAACTCGGATGTGGTTTGTCTATATCCACAAAGTTTGATTTAGTGTTGGTGAAAATTTGTTAGCTATTCTTGATTGTGGTCACTTATGCATTGGTATGGTCACTTTGGGATGAGAGGATGGATAATGAGCGAGTACTTGGATTTTTGATTATGGGGTCTTATGGCATGGTGTATTTTATAAGTCCAAAATTATTGGCTTTACTCAGTACATCTATATATGTGTAGACCTAGAAGATTTTCAGATTTGGGATATACTATATCATGTTCTTGGAAAGCATGATATTAGGTTTTAGTGGGACCTTTAATGTTAATTGTATAATCATCACATGGTGGTGGATGATATTCTTTAGTGACATAGATGGTTTGGATTGATTATTAGACCATGTTGTTGCAAAAGGCTTCCTTCACATTTGCATGTACACAATTTTGAGGATGTGTAACATATTGGAGCCATTGAGGACTGTGAGAGTCTTTGGTATAGGTGTTGGTGGTGCCTTATAGGTGATGTTGGTTTAGATTATGTTGGTACAATTTCATGACACTGTCTTGATTGTGCATTAGAGTTTTGACACAATACATTGTTTTTAATACCATGATATGCTCACTTGGAGCATTTGATCTCCTAAGAGGGGGTGGTTAGTGTTGAAGACAATTATTCAATTGTGTATTGTCATTGATGTTACACATGTATTTACACTTATATAGTGATGTTACACAAATGCCTACATTCAGACTGAGCACAGTTGGTGAACATAATGAGTTATTTAGTGTTAACCGAATTCAGTCAGACATTGAAGGAAGTTCAGTGTTGACCAAGTCACTCGGGCATTTCAGTCTTGGTTGGGAATTCAGTAGCAGCCGACTAACAGTGATTTATATTCTATATTTAATTTGTTATATGAGGCCCACTGAATCGTGATTTTTTATTAGAATTATATTAAAACTAACTTGGCAGGGCTTACCATATGAATGAAAGGTCAAGTTTGGATTGAATGTGTGTAAGGTGATAGCAAGAAGAGAAATCAGAAGTGTGGAATTCTGTGATATGAAGAGTGAAGGAAAAATTAGATAGGATTCTGATTGAGTACTGATCACTTGGAGCTGCAATAGAACATCTGATCAACAAGGATCCAATTGTAATCAGAACAAAGATCTGAATCAGCAAAGACAGTTTCCTACACATATAGGTCAATTCATTATTACGTTCTAACAATTGTAGCAGTGATCTAAAATCTCTTAACAGAGTAGACTTAATAGTCTTTTTGTAAATCCTCTCACATGGTAGCATTTCTATGTTGAAGTGTTGAAGACCTCTAACAAGACCACTCCTCAAAGGGTGATTAAATCCTTTAACAAGGTCATACCTAACAGTGTGTTATTGTAACCTTTAACAGTGTTGGCTCCTAACAGGGCTCACGTTAGAAGAGTGAAAAGCAGTAACTAGTTACATTGGCAATTTTTCCCATATTGGGTTTCCACGTTAAATCTTGGTGTCACCTGTGTATATGTTATTTGTTTCATGCTTTATGTTTCTGCACTTAAATCTCTAATGTATAATTGCATTGAATATTATAAACATTACTTTAACACCCGAGTTACAGAAGAATATATTACTTAATCGAGTAACAGTGCTAAAGTATTTAAGACATCTAAGGGACAGAGGATTTGTTTTGGAGTAACTGATTCACCCCTCCCCTCGCAGTTACTTATCTCATTTTCCAACAATTGGTATCAAAGCTTCAAGTGCTTTCAGAGAAGGTTTCAAGGCCTAAGCGAAAGATTAGAGATGTCTTACTGAAGGGAGATCCCTAAGCTAAACAAAGACAATTTCCTAGCATGACAGGAGCTGATGAAGCTACATCTATCTACTATCAATGATGCTGGTCTTCAATTTTTGGAGAGAAAATATGTGGAACCAACATGGACTATGACTCAAGAATAGATGATGGAATGGAAGCATCACAACGTAATGATTATTGACATAGCTTCTTCACTCAGCTACTCAGAATTTGAAGTCAAAGACTTCCCTATAGCCTATGATATGTGGAATAAATTATAGGACATTCATGGATGAGATGCAAATGTAAGAAGAGCCAAAGAAGAAAGTCTAAGAGGACAATTTGACCTAATAAAAATAAAAGAAGGAGAAGACATTCCAGGATACAGTGACAGAATCAAGAAGATTGTGAGTGCCATTAGAGCTAAAGGAGGAATAATTGAAGATACAACAGTGGTCAGCAAGGTCTTAATAACTTTACTTCCTTTCTATGTTATTAGAGTTTCATCTATTCAAGAGATGAGGTGCAATAAAGATATAACTCTGGATACATTAGTGGGAAGAAGGATAGATACTCAAAAGGGAAGCAGATTGAAAGTGAGAGTGATGATGAAGATCTTGACATCATTGAAGCACCACTTGCAAGAAGAGATGAAAAACGGAAATATAGAGGAAAGATACTATTGATTTGTTTCTCATGCAATGAGGTTGGTCATATTGCTGCAAAGGGTCCGGATAAAGAAGACAAAGATGATAAAAAGTTCAAAAAATTCAAGGGAAAGAAAGATTTCAAGAACTACAAAAGCTACAAGGATAAAGGTAAGAATTCTTGTTATATTGCTAAAGATTCTGACAGTGATGAAGAAGAAGAAATGCTTTATATTGCTGTTAAGGATGAGTCAGACGAAGAAGAAGAGAAGACAACACTTTTCTCACACATCAATAAAAATGACAAATGGATAATTGATAGTGGTTGTTCTCATCACATGAATGGTGATAAGACAAAGTTTGAGCATCTTGAACACTATGATGGTGGGAGTGTCAGTTATGGGAATGATGAACCTTGCCCTATAAGAGGAAAAGGTTGAATTGTTCTGACAGAAGGAATCAAATGTGATAATGCTTATTGGGTTGAAGGATTGAGGAGAAATCTACTCAGTGTAGCACAACTAAACAACATTGGATTCAAGGTGTAATTCTTGAATGGTAAGGCCAAGCTACTGTATGGTAAAGGGAACCTAGTTGGAACTAGCAGACAAACAAAATGTAATCTATTATATCTTTATCTCACTAAAGGTTTGTGCTTTATTGCACAAGTAGAAGAAAGCTGGCAATGGCATAAAAGGTCGTGTCATGTAAACTTTGATAATCTGGTAAACATAAGCAAGAACAAGAGAGTCAGACGTATTCCTATTTTAAAGAAACCCGAGTCAGCAATATGCAAACAATGCCAAATCAGAAAGATGAGCAAGACTAGTTCCAAAAGAAAGAATTACAATACTGATGAAGTCTTGGAATTGGTAAATACTAATTTATGTGGACCAATTGGAAAAATTAGCTATACTCGAGAGAAGTATTTTATTCTATTTGTTGATGATCATTCCAGAATGATGACTATCATATTTCTCAGAGGAAAACCAGAAGCTTTTCATAAATTCAAGTGGTATCTTGGAAGGGTAGAAAAGGAAACATGAAAGAAACTAAAATGCCTAAGATTTAACAGAGGAGGATAATTTATTTCTAATGAGTTCAATGAATTCTATAATGAGAGAGGAATCAAAAGATAGGTATCTGCCCTTGGTACACCACATCAAAATGGAATAGCAGAGATAAGAAATAGATCCATCGTGGATTGCGCCAGAACTCTAATGATTGAAAAGAATGTTGCTGCCAAATACTGGAAGGAGGCTATCAGCATGCTACAGTGTTCAAACTGAACCGAGTTCAACTAAAGAAAGGTAGTAACAGGACACCTTTTTAGTTATGGTATGACTATAAACCTAATGTTCATTATTTCAAAGTATTTGGAAGTAGATGCTACATTTTGAAGGAAGCTAGAAATGGAAAACTAGATGCAAAAAGTGATGAAGGAATATTCCTAGGTTACTCATGTAAAAGAAAACCATACAAATGTCTAAATCTTACTACTCATAAAGTCATAGAAAGTGTACATGTCAAGATTGATGAGTTTGCAGAAAAATGTCAAGAGAAGAGCATTAAAGAGCCTGAAGACTAGAGGAGCTTTAAGTATTATGAACCTAATACTATACATATGGGGTAGGTCCACAAAGATGGAGGACCAAAAAGGGGGTATAAGATGCCACTTTTTTATGAAATCAGAAAACTTTGAACTTCAACGAGAAATTGAGGATAGTTACACTCCCAATTTTAAAATGTGACAAAAACAAGAGTTGTTCTACTCTGAATCTAGTTTCTAAACTACTAATTTATTTTCAAAATGGTGGAGATTAAGGCCCTCAAAAAGGGGGAGCACAAAAAGTGGTCTTTGTTTTTATGAAAAAACATAACATAGCGTTTGGTGTGCTCCCCCTAAAATGTTAACTTTTCAAAAAAAAATTAATCGATCTGGTGAGAAATTAGCTAACACCACATAGTTTATCCCAGATTTTTCTACTAATTTTTTGATGAAAGTGTGATTTTTTGCCATTTTTCGAAGTGGACACATCCGGAAAACGTGAAATATATTTGTGCTCCCCATAGAAATCATTGAAAAGTAATTGAAAATCAAAACTTCTTTTTTTTTAAAAGTGTGTAGAATGGAGTCTAGTTTCTGAAAATGTAATTTTTTCAAAATTTGATGAACGGGCCAAAATCTAAGCCCAAATGAATACACGTTGGTTTTTGACAAAAATCAAACATACTTAGAAAAAAAATCAGAGATGAAATGCTTAACATAATGAAAATTCAAAATGAATTAAAAATAGTTAGATAGCTATCAGAGAGATCTACAATATCATCCTATCTGATTTTATCGTTATTGAACCACGTGCAAACCTGATAGGGAGCACACAAGAAAAAATGTTATTTTTTGTAGGTTTGCTGGAAAAAAACCTCAAACCTACTTGAATCCTCCAAGCCTTTGGGTTGGAACTCCAAGGAAAATCCAAGCCTTAGGTTTGGTAAACTTCAATGTCATTAAAAGAGTGTATGCCCTATAGGGCGCACGCCTTATACTCACTATAGGGTGTACGCCCTATATTAGACACAAAATAGAAAAATGAGAGAGAGAGAGAGAGAGAGAGAGAGAGAGAGAGAGAGAGTTACTAAAGATAAGAAACAAAAAGAAAAAATATCAATACAAAATATATCTCTTCAACATATACACACACAGTAGTTCTGCTATGAATCCAGGATTCATACAAATATAACATTTAAGTAAGTCTGATACATTTAGTTTCTTATAGTTTAAGTTATATTTGTATAAATACCTTTCAGGATGTTTGAGATAGGTTTCAGCTTCATAGGAGTTAAGATGCATATTTTAGATTTTGGGGATTTTTTTTTAAATCAAACTTAGCCAAGTTTCAGGCACATGAGGGTTCCCTAGAATTATGAACACGTTATGGAACATTGTGTTAATGCATGTGGAAATTTATATGTTGTACCTTATGAATGTTTATACATAGTTTTATTGGCATTATAAATGTTACTCATGTGATTTTAGTACTTGTCTTATGATAGAATCCATAATAGAAGGCTAGGACTCGTTCAGGTGGCCTGAGTGCACTGGAGGGTTCCCTAGACCTATGAGATGGATCTTTTGAAATTAATTGATGTTTTACCTAGCATAATAAACATTTCCTTTTATTTCAACATAGGAGAGATATAGAGAGTAATTCAATATTTACACTTTACATTTCAACTTTGATCTTTCAAATAACATCCCTTGAAATAAACCCTAGAACTATCCCTCCCAATTACATTGCTTTGCTTTATAATTACATTTTTATGATAATGAATATCATTACAATAGTAAGTACAAAAATGGCCTGAAGGCATTACAACATATATTTACATATTTCTTTTAGTAAGAATGATAATAGAAAGGTCTTCATTAATGCATAAAATTGAACTCATCCAAGTCACGAACCATTAACAGGACCTCAAAAGATTTTTTCCACCTAACCATGTTAAATTAGTGAAGTTCCACCCCACGTGCTAGGAGATAGAACCAAGATACTCACAAGACCCTAAGCATTCTAAAGTTTCACAAACCCTCACTTGAAAACAAATAGAAAACATTACAAGATATCACATTACTAATCACAAGGGTTAGATTTTATTATATTAGTATCTTTTAGAAACAATTTTAGTATAAGTGTTATAGTGACAGGTTTTATTATTAAACTATTTTTGTTTCTTATCTTTAGTAACTATCTCCAACCAATCATCTCTCTCTCTCTCTCTCTCTAATAGGTCCTATGACTATTAATGTTTTATAAGGGGTCGTAATGAGTGCTAATGTGTCCTAATGGGTCTTAAGGGGTTGTAATGGGTCCTAAGGGTTCCTAGGACCACTTAGAATGCATTACAACCCCTTATGAGACACTAGTACACATTAGAGCCCATTAGTGTGTCCCACGATGATTATTGTGTTCTAAGGGGTCTTAAGAGACCCTAATGTGTCCTAAGGGGTCGTAATGGGTCCTAAGCAGACCGAGGACCACCTAGGACCCAATATGATACATTACAACCACTAAGAACCCCAAAGGGTGTCTTTAATCAAGTCAAGGGATTAAGATTATAATCAATAGTCTACTGAGAATCATGTTAAAGACAATGTGTTGATTCTTGAAATTTGGCTAAGTCTAAAATTTTCTAAAAACCCTCAAAATCTAGAATCTTTATCTTAACTCCAATGAAGTTGAAACCACTCTCAAACATCCTGGAAGTATATACATAAAATGTAACTTAAGTATAAGTAACTTATACCTAAATGTTACATTTTATGTATTGGCCTAGTGCTAAAATTGGTCTGGCAGGGTCTGTTGGTCTTTCTTCCTCCCTCCTTTAAGCATTTTTTATAATGTTATGTAGGGTGTACACCCTATAGGGGACATGCGCTATGGCTTTGATTTCTCAATCCTTAGGCTCAGAAAATCAAAGCCATAGTGTGTGTGCCCTATAGGGCGTACCCCCTATGGCTTTTGGGGGACCAAAAAAATGTTTGGCACATTTTTGGTCCCCCATCTTCATGAATATAACCTATGACTTGAGAAATGGTGATGGGACATCAGAACTATGGACCACTAAATATACTAACATAAAGTGTGAAACCCAAGTTGCAAACTGTGCAATCTGAGCTACTAGTAGAAGAGACTAAGTCACAGACAAAGGAAACTGAGTCACAAGGAGAGGGAACCAAGTCATAGATGGAGGAACCTGAGTCACAAATAGAGGGATCTGAGTCACATATGGTGAACCCGAGCATCAAATAGAGGAATTGGAAAGAATTTTTGAGAATGATAGACCTAGTGAATCAAGTCTAGAACCGAGAACAAAAGATCCAGTACTTTCAAGATATGTTAAAAGGCATAATGCACCTGAGAAGATAATTGGAGATCAGACAATGTGTGTGTATATTTGTGCACCTATTGCCTGCGACACAACACTTGAATAAATCATTTTGTTAGTGAGAAACAAGGGTTAACGAGCATATAAAACCCTAACATCAACCTATTGCTTTCTAACTAGGATGAGTGTATCAAATAACATAAAAGCCCTTAGATTATGCTAAATACCAGTGACATAAACAAACTAGCATGAAAGATTTGGGTTAAAAACAACTATTTAACTATTTAAACATGCATATTAGTCTAAAATGGGCATTATAACTATGTAATAAAGTGACTAATAGAGTGTGGATGAAGCTAGGAAGGAATGGGTAGCATAACAATGCTTTGAGATTCCTTCAAAATCTTGGCATAACAACACTACTATTCAAAATTGTTGAGGCCTTTTATGAGCTCTAAATCCCTTCAATTTATAGAGGAATGGGAGAGAGAGGGGAGACAAGGTTCATTAATTGAGCCCCTAAGGTCATTAATGAGGTGTAAGAGTCATTAATGCCTTGGGAATTAATGAGGGATGGGAAAGAGGGAATATCCATTAATGAGCCATTAATAAAATTCATTTAAGAGGCATGGGAGGGTGTAAGGCTCAACTTGCCAAGTTGGTCTTTAGAGAAGTCATGCTTGAGAAACTTGACTTTCTCAAGTGGGTTGAGTTGTTAATCATTCCTTAATGGAATGTGACAACATTAGGAGGGGGTTAGGATTATAATTAGAATCAGGATTAGATTAGCATGGGGGGAATAGGTTGAGATGGGTTAGAACCCAGGGTAGAAGTGGTTGAGATAGGTTAGGTTGGGGTTTAAGGGAATATAAATGAAATGAATTAAACTTATTTAATTCATTTAAAATATAGGAATTAATTATTTACGCATTTTATTGGCTTTTAATAATTAAGGGGACTATAGCTATTTTAATTAAATTAAATAGGCTAGGGGAATGGGTTATTTTGCAAGTAGATAATTGATTTAGGGGTTTATTTAATTCCTTTATAATTAAATACTATAGTCATGTTTGAATTTGATTTGATTTGATTGTTTTGAATTGATTTGAATTGTATGGCTATAATAGTTAATATATGTCAGTGATAAAAATCACCTAGGACATTAAATTTGATTTCAAAAGAATTATTCTAAGAAGTAACAAGGTCATTTGGACATAATTGGGATTATGATCACACTTAGGGAAAATAGGGTCTATAGTCATAGCAGACCAAATTTAGGTGGTTAAATTTGCCCCTCTTTGAATTGATGTGCGAGCAACGCATTGATTCAAAGAAAGTTTTTGATTTTGACTTCAGAAAGATTGAGAATTCCGTTCTTGGTTGTTGAATGAAATGTTTATGAGATCAGTCTCGCACTTGATCAAACTAAACTGATAGAATTGATTTTGAACTTGGTTGTCATCCGAAGATCAATAAAAGATCTTAAAAGATACCAATTCTGAACTTGGTTGTCGTCCAAAGATTGATAATACTTATTATGAAGTTGGTTGTCGTCCAAAAGAAACTATGAAGCTGCCAGGAGCTTAATAAGGATCTTTTAAAATGAGGGGGCACAAGATATCCAGCTCATGAGAACCAAAGCTTTCTATCTAACAATTCTGACTTAGTCAAGGAAACTGTTATGCCCCTAGTTTGTTTGATAACGAAGTCATTTTTAATGTTGTTTCGAGCAAAAATTTAATTGATGATAGTGTGATCATGCCCCCACGAGAATGAAATCAAAGCTAAAGAACAAAATCCCCTCAATTGAAAGAATGTATCACTTGCAGGAAGCGGTTGTGTGATGAAAATGTGTCACACTTCTATGAGTCATTCCATCCAAGGTTGCTCAAGAATGAGGCCTCAAATATTGACTCATAGCTCTCTAGTCATGGAGTTCAAAGGTGTATGATGAAGGCCCTCAGATTGACCTAGTTGTGCCTATGCAAGTACACCATGAAATGAGAGATTCAATGCATGAAAATGAAATCTATTCTATATGATAACAATGCAAGAAAAGAAATTAGTCTAAATGATATCAATGCATGCTTATTCTATGAAAGGAAATATGAATTTAATTGCAAGAAGAAGAAGAAGACAAGAAGATAGAGAAGTTGCAATAACCAAGCCAAAGTGCTCAAATTCTCCTCCGAAATTGCTCTCCAAACCTGCAACATAACAATACCTAAAAATTCTATATTGATAGATGATTGATGATTGATGATTATTGATTTAAATGAGGAGAGATTTCCTTATAAAGAGAAAGTGAACAGTTGAGATTAAGAGGCAAAAATCAAAGGCTATGATTAAGAGGCGAAAATCCCACCACTTAGGAAGATGTGAAGAAAAAGAGATTTTTATTTAATTTTTATTTATTTATTTTTCTTTTTTCATCAAATAAAGTGCTTTAAGTGAGGATTTTTATTTATTTAATTAAAAGAGGGGTTTTCTTTATAATTAAATAAATTAGAAGAATTTTATTTAATTAAATGGGAGGAATTTAATTTAATTAAATAAGATGAATTTAATTAAAAGGGAAATTAAATCTTTTAATTAAATAAGATTAATTTTATTTAATTAAAAGGGAGAATAAATCTTTTAATTAAATAAAAATGATCAAACCTTAGGAAATATTGAAATAATTGAATTAATTACAATTTGATCAAAGAAATTGATTTGCATTGAAAATGTTGCAAAGCATTGATTCAGGAAATTGATAAATTGATAAAATGATAAATGGGGCCGATAGTCTAGGCGACCATTTTAGGGTGCATACAACGGTTAGGGTAAGAAAGAATTAGAAGAAGTGGAAAAAGATGGTGTGTTTAAAAATAAATACAGTAGTTCCAAGTTAATTACGTGAAAATGTGAGTGATGAGATTGATAAAATTATGTTAGACCAAGATTTATGATAAAATGTGTAGTATGGAGAGATTTGTGGAACAAATGAAGCAAATCCACAGTTTTTAGGAACTATCGCAAAAATGGCACTGTGTTGCTGAAAACATCTAAGGCACCTTCAATTGGGTTTGCGATTGAGCGAAAAGAGAATAGAAATGTAGTTGTAGTTGCCTGGGCAGAGTTTCAAAACTCCTAAATGGCTCAAAAGACCAATATAAGCCTCAAAATTTACCATTTTACTATTCATTTTCACTTTCCTCCATAGTAATGTAGAGAGCTCTATAGAGAAGATGGTAGTCCCTGTGAGGAAGCATCATTTTGAGATGAGTCATCGACATCATCGCCCATCTGACTACCCACCTCTGGTAAGTGCTCGTAAAACTACCTTGTGAATTTTGCAAATTTCAATTTTTTGCACTTTTGTAGCTTTTATAGCCATTTGAATTTTGAATCGCATCCATTATTCAAGATCACAACTTGCAAAACCCGTGTCGCATCTGGTTTTTCCAGATTCCTGCATCGCATCCAGGATACTCTGGATTGCATCGTGTTGCATTGTTTTTGTCTTTTTTTTGAGTTGAAATGTGTTTTGTTGCGCACCCTATCCTTTTAAGCTTGTACCCTATTTTCAGGGTCGCATCCTGTATTTTGGGGATCGCACGCTGTGATCTCCATCGCATCTTGTATTTCCAGGATCGTATCTAGTAAAAGAGATTGCACCCTGTCATTTCAAAATCGTATATGTTTATGAGAATAAGAAACATAGTCTTTTGGACCTGTTTGCATGCCGCGACCCTTGAATTACTTATTTGATTAGGAATCTGCATCTTTGCTATAGATAGAATACTGATATAGCATTGTGTTTGTTAAAATAGACTCAGTTTGAGGTAGTCGCATTTCACGACACCTACCTAGGTCATGTGCTTGCATTGTCTGGACTACTTTCAAATGATGAGCAGACTACCGTGATCCGATGTGGATTATGTTCGTTGATAGGTTTACCTGAGATAGGGGTAAACTAAGGGTTGTTGACTGCTCTTGCTAAGAGATGGCACTCAGAGCACAACACCTTCCACTTGCCGATCGGGGAGATCACAGTGACTTTAGAGGACATATGGCAGATACTTCAGGTTTTGATGATTGGTGCTGAGGTGCATTTTGAGTCGATAGATGATGTGGTAATTGGTGTGGCACGTCAATATTTCCAGGATGACACTATTGATCATAGCTATCTGTCATAGTATTATATGGTTGATCATTACGATTGTTTATCTGTATACTTAGCAGGTCTGATAGGTGGCATCTTGATGCCAGACAAAGGTCAGCATGGATTCATGGTTGGCTGGGTAGACATGTTGGAGCAGATGGTCACCCATAGGTAGAGATTTTTATGGGGCAGTTGTTTTTTAGCCCATATGTATTGAGAGCTTCATGAGATAGTATACCATTATACTTGTAGTATGACTGCACGAGTATCCTTATTCTCTAGATATAGGCTTGGGAGCACATCACTGTTACACGGCCAATTTTAGATAAAGAGCATGTGCCAGAGCAGCCTTATGTATTCATGTATGCAGGCCTCATTCAGCAGCCCCATCTGGGCAAGGTTGAGTACTGGCGTCAACTCTTCGACGATATGACTGAGGTCATTTGGCGACCATATTTAGACTGTGAGGAGTGGACCTCGGATGCACGACAAGTTCCCTATTTATTTTAGAGCCAATATCTCATTGGGCAGACCAGATATGTGGTAGAGCAATTCATTCATACATGAGTGCTGAGACAGTATGGCCGACGGCAGGGCAGTATATAGGATATCACTATTTATGCATGGATCTAGGATGAGGAAGAATTGTGGGGTGCTCAGTTAAGGTATGAGACAACACACCAGGAGATTCGGGATATGGTAGGAGTAGACTGGGATCTCCTCCCTGATGTTGCTAACATAGGTGTTTCTGATAGATACACCACAAAGATGCTCCAGTACCCATTTCCTTGTTTTATTATGCCAAAGGAGGTTATCCCACGT
This sequence comes from Thuja plicata, assembly GCA_018584345.1. Classification (NCBI taxonomy): domain Eukaryota; kingdom Viridiplantae; phylum Streptophyta; class Pinopsida; order Cupressales; family Cupressaceae; genus Thuja; species Thuja plicata. The sequence continues at coordinate 223,085 of MU224473.1, forward strand.
ATAGAGGAGCCATTAGATTACAATCTAGAGGATCGTTCTGCAGAGGTAGGGGAGGAGCACAAAGAGACAGGGCTGTTGGCAGACATAGAGGTCAGGATGGAGGAATAGATGGCAGAGATGGCAGGCATCCTCCTCCTGATGATGGTGATGATGGAGATGATAGGGGTGGTGGCATAGTGGGTGTCCATGTAGAGGTTGCTAGCGGGAGTGGGGAGGGTTAGTGTACCACTTTAGGTTTGTTGCTCCTCAAATCGATCTTGGTCTATTACTTATAGGAGAGCAGAAAAGACAGCAGAGACAACAGTGACAACAGCCATAGAGACAGCCAAATAGACCACAGGATAGGGCCTTAGGGTAGGATTCAGGCAAGGATGGGGATTGGCTATCTCAGTGTGAGAAGGAGAGAGAGCAGCTTAGAGCTCAGATTATAGCTTTAGAGGCTAGAGCAACAATAACAGAGGCTAGGGCTACAGTAGCAAATTCTAGACTTGCTATATCAGATGACTTACTTATAGATAGGGACAGGAAGATGGAGAGACTCCGCGTAGAGTTAGACATACAGGCCCATACAGTTTCTCATCAAGGACAGAGGGCTACATATTATTATGCTCTTTATCATGCAGCAGTGCTAGAGGGGTAGAGGGTAGTATCTTTTTCATGGTTAGCCCAACAGTCTAAGGGGGTGATGCCTCCTCCACCTCCATTTGTACCTCCTCCTCCTCCGCCTCCAGATCAGGGAGAGGGAGGAAGCTAGAGCTGATTTTTATTGTCATATTTTTGTATATCTGAGTTCACATTGTATATCCGGATCCTGCTGAGATCCTCCTTTGTATATGACATTTATATATGTAAATCTGAGTCATTTTGTCTCACTGATACTCTAATACTCTTTATGCATTTTGTTCCATATTTTGATCGATACCATATGGTGATATATATATCTGATGCACCTTCCTGATTCTGATATGTTTTCATGAGTTCTTTTTCCCTTGATAGATGTGATAGATGGGATTTGCACATGTGATGATATCCTAGTCTCTTGATGAGTTAGATTTATATAATGACATCCTTTTATGATTTGATCATTGATATAAATATGTTTTAAATGATACTTATGTGAAGATACAAATGCATATTTTTGATTTCCTTTATGCAATTTAAAATGTATGCATGCATTTTTAGGATGTAAAAGTAAAAATGCAATACATGGATGCTTTGTTTTGGTATTTTCCTGTTGCTTCTTTTTATGAATGCAAAATGTATGCTATGGATGTGCAATGATAGATATATCAGTAATATGGATGTTGTAATTAACTTGATTTTTAGAAGAAGAAAAATTGAATTAATTTAGAGCTCAAAATGCCTTTAATGTTTCTCCTTTCTTGTTTATATCCCATGCAATTGTCAAAAAAAATGTAATCATATGAAGACTCTTACGACTTTGTCACTGGTATGCAAAATGTATAGCTTTTTATCATCATTGAGCATTTTTTTGGAACAGATACCACCTGATAGTACAACCATCACTAATACCTACTGATATTATGAAAGTATGAATACTATGTTTTATTGAAATGTCAGAAATAGACTTAGGCATCAAGGCATAGATACTAGGATAAAAAAATAGTCACCTTCCATTTAATATACCATATTTTGATTAAGGCAAGATATTGGACCCGCAATGACCTTGAAAATTCATATCCTTGGGTACATTATGATTCGTATACCTTAGTGAGAATCTAGATCAGAAAATAGACAAGGAAATTGTTTCAACCTCACCATAGTTTACACATAACAGAGATTGAGATATATGCAGCTATCCACCCATAGTGGCAGCTCTTACCATAAAATTCCAAGTTAGGTGAAATTTATAGGATCATTTGGACCAATCACCATACGCAAAAAATCAAGAAAACATAATGCCCCCTATCCTTGTGACTCTTTGTCTTTGCACATACGTCATTGAGTTACTAAGAAGACATAAGAAATCATTAATTGTGAATCAATCAAATAAAATTTATAACTACTTAGATGCCCCTAGTTGAAAACATCATCAGGACATGAAAGAATTATAATCAAACCAATATCAAACTGTTTGTTTAAGTAGTACTTGTTCATGCATATGTCAAACATAGTAGAGATTCATCAATCAAAAAATTGGAATATAAGCAATATGGTGTTTCCATGCTTGTGCGTTGATAGGATAATCCGTTCATGTTTGCAATCCAATATAGCCTTGTAGGAACTCTATTAATGTAAATGTCATGTATGGATATGTGATGTTTGAAAAGACACCCTTGTTTTGAAAAGTGACATTGTTTTGCATGTATCAAGAAACATTGTGTTCATGAGGAAAACCATCCTAGAGCAACCTAGAAACCGCAACATACCATACTAACAAAGATGCCCCCAGTGTAGAATGACTTATTCCTAAGATGTAAATGCAGACAAATCTCAAGCGAGGATAAGATAGCCATTTAGGAAATGAAGTCAGTGTTTGAGCATAGGTAGAATTATGAAGGTTTAGTATCAGCAATGCTTTGATAGATGGAGCTCTGAACACAAGTGATGCCTGATTGCCAGGTTTTCACCACTTGGAAAGATCTTTTCTTTTCTTTTTGCTACCAAGATGCCTGTTTTACCAGGTGCTCATCAAGGCACTTTTCTCTTTTTCTATTTTTTTTCTATTTTTTCTTTTTTGAATATTTTTGTAGTATCAAGGCACCTGTTTGCTAGGTTTTCACCAAGGATACCCTTTCGGTAGGACCTTTTTCCACTATTTTTGGATTTCTTCAAGATCAATTTTTTGAATGTTTTTGGTATTTTGTAAAAATGTTTTTTTGTACAGGCTCTGCTAGCCAAACATCAAGCGTAGAACTACTTCAAATGTAGAGTGTTGATACGATCTAGAAGAACGTATCCCTCAATTGTAGCTAGTTGATAAGCTCCAGTCCCAAAAGTGGTAGTGACGACATAAGGTCCCAGCCAGTTAGGTTCAAACTTTCCTTTCTATTCTTTGTTAGGCGTGTTCTTAGGATTCTCTTTTAAGACTAGATCTCCCACTTCAAATTTTCCTGGTTTGACCTTCTTGTTGTAGCCTTTTGACATACATGCTTGGTACACCTTCAGATGGTCGAATGCCTATTGTCTGCATTCATCTAGTAGGTCCAAAGAGTTCACCCTATCTATGCGGTACTATTCATCAATAACCAGACCTTGTAAAGATATATGCAGAGATGGTATTTCAACCTCAATAGGTAGTACTACCTCAGCGCCATAGACTAGAGTGAATGGCATTGCTCCAGTTGGTGTTCTGATGCTTGTTCTGTAGGCCCATAGTGTCGTATTCAATTGTAGATGCCAGTCTCTCCCTGACTTACTCACAGTTCTGTGTACAATCTTGAGAATATTTTTGTTAGATGCCTTAGCTTGTAAATTACCTTGAGGATAATAGATTGAGGAGTAGTGTTGAGTAATATGGAACTATTCACAAAGGTCATCAATGTCTTGATTTTTAAATTGGACCCCATTATCAGTTATAATTGAAGAGGGTATCCCGTATCTACAAATAATGTAGTTCAGAATGAATATAGCCACCTATTTTCCTGTGGCTTTGATTAGCGGCACGGACTCGACCCACTTTGTGAAATACTCGCTGGCCGTAATGATGAAATTGTGTCCGTTTGAGGAATTGGGATATATTTGTCCAACCAAGTCAAAGGCCCATTGCTGAAATGGCCAATGTGTTATGAAAGGTATAAGTTCTCTGGCAGGAGCATGGATAAGATTTCCATGTGTTTGGCATTTAAGACATGCTTTTGGTAACTGAATAGCATCTTTCTCTATTGTAGACTAGTAATAACCTACTCTAAGCAGTTTCTTTGCTAATGAGAAGTGGTTCGAGTGTGATCCACATACACCTTCATGGACTTCTTTTAATGCTAGATCAGACTCTTCAAGTTATAAACACCTAAGAAGTGTACCATCGAGACCTCATTGATATAGGTTGTTAGTGATGAGGACGTAATGCGGTGCTATCCTAATCAGGGTTCTTTTCTCATTTCTGGAAAGATTGTTAGGGATGGTTTGGTCAAAAAGGTAAGCAATGATATTGGCATACCGAGATTGGTCTGGGGTGTTCAAAGCACATATTTCCTGGTATTTAGGGGTATCAAACATAGGATAGGATAGTTCTTCCACAAAGAAGTCATTGCAGAATTGATGTTATTCCAGTTTTAACATGCATGCCAAGGTAGCCATAGCATCTATAGCTTTGTTCTCTGATCTTGGTATCTGCTGGAAGGTGACGAAGACAATATACTTCTTTAAGTCATCAACTAGTTGCTTGTAGGGCAGTAACTTCTCATCTTTCATTTGATACTCCCCATTGACCTGATTGATAATTAGTTGGGAGCCACCATACATGTGTACCTCTACAATCTTCCATTCCATAGCTAACTTAAGGCCGTTTACCAATGCTTCATATTCTGAAATATTGTTGGTGCATGGAAACATCAATTTGTAAGATTTGGGAATTTTGTAACCTTGAGGAGTTATGAATATGACCCCTGCTCCAGAGCCTTGTTGAGTAAATGAACCGTCAAAGTACATATTCCATGAGTATTCAGTTATGTGCATGATTGTTTCATCAGGGAATTCAATCATCAAAGGTTCATGGTCCGGGAGTGGTGAATCAACTAATTGATCTGCAAGAACCTGCCCTTTGATAGAGCTTTGTTCTACATATTCAATGTCAAACTCACTTAGAATCAGGACCCCTTTTGCCAAATGTCCTGTTAATGTTGTTTTTCTCAAAAGGTACTTTAGAGGATCAATCTTAGCAATGAGATTTATTGTATGAGAGAGCATGTAGTGTCTCAATTTTTGTGATGCGAATACGACTGTGAAGCATGCTTTTTCAATAATGCTATAATTGAGCTCATAAGCAACCAGTGTTCTACTAATGTAGTAGATAGCTCTTTCCTTCTTGGTTTCATCCTCTTGTGCTATCAACACTCCTAGGGATGTGGTTGTAGCTGAAATGTATAGGAGTAGGGGCTTTCCATGAATAGGCACCATAAGAATAGGAGGAGTAGCCAGGTATCCTTTCAATTCTCTAAAGTTTGCTTCACAGTGTTCATCCCATTTGAAGGTAACCCCTTTATGTAGTGATTTAGTAAAGGGTTATGCCCTATTTGCAAGTTGGGACATGAATCTCCTGATGGACTGAAGTCTCCCTTGTAGCATCCTCATTTGATTGATGTTGCGTGGAGGAGCCATCTCTAGTATAGCTTTAACTTTAGCGGGATCTACCTCAATTCCTTTCACTCAAAAAAATCAATCCTAGGAGCTTCCCTGATTGGACCCCAAAGGCACATTTCTTTGGGTTGAGCCTGAGTTGGAACTATTCCATTCGATCCAATATCTTTCTTATGTCAGCAATGTGAGTACCTCTTTCTTTGGATTTAGCCAATGTGTCATCCACGTAGTCCTCCATGTTCTTGTGCATCATGTCATGGAATATAGTCATCATGGCTCTTTGATATGTTGCACTTGCATTCTTTAACCCAAAAGGCATGACGTTCCAGCAAAAGGTGCCCCATGCGCACATAAATGAAGTTTTCTCTTGATCCTCAGGGGCAATTTTGATTTGATTATATCCCGATAATCCATCCATTAAAGAATACATCTGGAAGCCTGTTGTGAGGTATATTATCATGTCAATGTTAGGTAGAGGGAAGTCATCTTTTGGACAGGCTTTGTTTAAGTCTTTGAAGTCCATACAGATCCTGATAGATTTATCAGTCTTAGACACGGGGACCACATTGGATATCCACCCAGCATAGGAAATGACTCAGATAAATCCAGCTTTTAACAACTTCTCTAGCTCTTCTTTTACCAATAATGCAACATGAGGATGCATCTTTCTAAGTTTTTTTTTCACGGGCTTGATCCCAGGAGCTATAGACAAGTGGTGCATGATTAGATTAGGATCTAGCCCTAGCATATCAGTATAAGACCATATAAAGTTGATCTTGTTCTCTTTTAGGAACTCTGTGAACTGTGTCTTCTCTTCTTCTAAAAAAGATTGTGCAAGGTGGACTATTTGAGGATTTTCAATGGTGCCCAAATTTACTGGTTGTGTTGGTTCAATTAGTACTGAAGACCTTTCCTGCAAGTGTTTAGGGTGGATATCAAGAGTCTCATCCTTTGGCGCCTCTGGGAGGTTTTCACCAATTAATACATCTTTTTTCTTTACTATTTAAGGATTTGATACTGCCACAGAGTGGTTTTCACCATCAGTCCTCTTTTTATTTTTAATTTTTAGTTTTTGACTAAGAAACCTGATATCCTCCTGTGACATGTTCTTGCTCCTTGCATTGGTGGAAGAAGGGTAAGGTTCACAAGCATTGAGATAACCAGCTAGAGTGTGGTCATTGGGAAAGTCAAGGATAAGAGTAGGATTTGTTTCAGTCCAATCAATTAAGTCTGGAATTACCAATGATAGGGAGTCAGTCTCTGGAAAGGATAGCATCGTGTTAGCATCAAGACCATCAACCGACATGACATGATCTATTAAGTTAATTTCTTCAATATTTAGATCAATAAGAGTGAGATCACTGTTAAAAGGGTCATTGTTTGTCATATGCAGACCAAACTCTAGTGACTCATTATTGGAAATCTCATCAGCATCTCTCTGTAAAAGGAGGCTTCTTGCTTGTAGCCTATGAAATTCTTCTAGACTTATGTATTCACTAGTTTCTTCATCAATGATAGGGGGAAGGAACTCTCCTTCTGCTTCAGGATTATTAGTGTCATTGGGAGTAGTGTTAGATTTTTTATGAGGAGCTGAGGGTGCCGTAAACATGTGAATTGTATCTATTCCAATATCTTCAGTGGTGATAGATAGCTCTTCCCATTCATAATCATGAGAGTCTATGACCTCATCATCAGATCTTTTTAAGTATTTAGCAATGGTTATTTGATGTACTCGATTAGCTACATGTGGATCAAAGTGTGGTAGATCAAGGATATGTGAAACTGTGATCAATTTCCCCTAGTTAGGATGTAAATCCTGTTGTCGAGGTGTCTCTTGAGTAATTGTTTCTATGGTGTCTCCTACCTCTTGAATGGGAGGTTGTGCTAGCAAAGGGGTGTGAAGATTTTATGGTACCTCAAAGCTGGGTACATAGTGTTCTCCTTGGTAGTTGGGGTCTTGTGTGCCGACATGTAACAATATCTCATAGTACCACTACTCTAGTTTGTTTGTTTCATCAGTTCCTTTATCTAAGTGTGGACTCTCTTTTGAAGTGGGTTTATTAGTTTTAGTATTAAAACCCAGTCCTGTTTTATCTCTGGTATTCCAGAACTCCATGGGTATAGGCTCAATAAGCCCTCGTCCTGTTCCGTTTAGAGGTCCTTTTCCTTTGTATCCCATTTGCTTGAGGAAATCATATCCCTTTCTATACTTTTTTGGGGATATCTTTGCATGTTTGACCTCAGTTTCTATCGGTTCTCCTTTGTAAAGCCAGTCCAAGACTGCCTGTTCTTTTGTGTTATCTAAAGAAGATGTGGATGCCTTTACCATGCTAGTTGCTTTATGTACTTCTGATTCTTTGGATGTTGTAGGTGTGAATGTCAAGGAATGTTTTCCATAAGATCTTGGTGACACCGGAAGTTCTGTCAGTGAGGGAGTCAGGTCCAGCTTGTACTCTCCCATACCTGTCTCTTCAAGTTTTAAGGTTTTACAAAAAATCTTCATAACCATGTCCTTGGTAGTTTCAGGAGAAATTGCATCCATAGCTTCCTTGTTATGTGGGATCATGCTACCATCTTTGATATTATTACAAGTGTAGTTAGCATCTGCATGAATCGTCACTTCCACCCCATTATGTGGAAACTTTATGCACTAGCGGTAAGTAGATGACACAGCTTGCATTTCGTGAATCCATGGTCTCCCTAAAAGGATATTGTAGGCCAAGGGTAGATCCATTACCTGACATGTGACATTCCTCTCAATTGGGCCAACTCTAATAGGTGGAACGATAAGACCTCTGGAGGATCTTTCTTCCTTGTCATAATCTTTGATAGTTATTTTTTTTCAAGAGTCAATTGTCTGTTCTGAGAGACCCAGTCTCTTGATTAGATCAAGTGTATAGATATTCAATCTTGTGCCTCCATCTATCAATAAACATCTAACATGGGATTTATGAATAAGGACTTCAATATGGAGGGGTTGATTATGTGGATGAGTTAATGACTTATCATCCTCTTCAGAAAAGGAGAGGTAATGTGGTGCTGAGATGTGATTGACCATCACTAGGAATTTGTCTATATCAATATCCTTTGGGATGTTAGCAGCATGTAGAGCCTATTCTAGAATTTCCCTATGTACTGTGGATATTTTGATCAACTCAAAAATGGAAATTTTGGTAGAGGTTCATTGCAATTGATCTACCAAGTCATGTTTTTCTCTAGGAATAGTAACCACGGGTTTTGCTACTGGTTTAGGAATAGTTACAATAGGAACCTTGGATGTCGATGTTGGTTTTGGAGGTCCTTTGATTGTGACCTATACTTGGCTCCATCTTATGTCATTTGAGTGGAATGAGACACCTTTAATTGTGACCACATTGATTGACTCAGTCTTAATGTCAAGCATATTAATCACATTGTCATTGTTGGAATAGGTGTAGTTGACTTTGTTACCTTTCCCTTTAGATGTTTCTCCTTTGTCATAGTTAGGAAAGGGTTTGTTGATTTTTGTATGATCCTCATTGGTAGTGTGTCTATCCACTTTGATCTTACCTCCTTCAATGAGGTCTTGGATGACATGCTAAAGTTTAAGGTAATTATTAGTCTTGTGCCCCTTGTTTTTGTGGAAGACACAATAGGAATTATCATCCCACCACCTGGGTTTGACCATTGGTTCCCATGGTTTGGAATTCGGGATTGTGAGAACTTTGTTATCAAATAGTGTTTTCAAAAGTGTCTCAAGAGGTTCCCCCAAAGGAGTGAATGTTCTTTGAGGTTTTGAAGTCCATGTCTAACCTTTGTTATTATCATTGTTTGCCTTGGGTATGGGGGTTGCGACTTTAGCATCCTTGCTTGCTTTCATACTATTAGTTAGATTGAACACCTCAGGTTTAGGATTAATATTAGAGGCGTCAACTACTCTGTCATTAACAACATTCTTGTTTTGTTTCCACCATTTAGGCTTGGAGTTGGAGTTGTTGGTTTTGTTTTCATTTTGAAGGGTGATCTATCCCCTTTTGACCATGATTTCCTCAATAAGGAGGACATTTTTAATCATTTTTTTGAAGCTTGGTAAGTCTTGTATTTGTAAAGCATAGTTCAATTCAGGCACTAGATTATTAACGAAGATCTCCATCTTCTCTATTTCGGGAATGGCCCTTGAATATCGTGCAAAAATCTTGCTCCATATTTGTAGGAAGTGTGTAAATGATTCACTAGTTCTTTGTTTGGTATTACATAGGTCCACCATAGTCACATCATGGTGGATGTTGTAGGAGTAATGTTGGATGAATCGTTGGATCAACTCCTTGAATGTCTTAACCTTAGGGTTCAATTTCGAGAACCACTCCGTGGAATTTCCCCCAGGCTTCCTAGAAATAGTCACATGAGATATGTAGGTTCGTGCATTTATTCTATGCTTAGAGTACAAAATTCCCTCACATGGTCATGTGGGTCAGTTTCTCCCATGTACTTTTTGTACTTTGGTCTTGCCATGTTGGGAGGAAACAGGATCATAGTGATACTCTTATCAAAAGGAAATGGACAAATGGCGTCCAAAGAGTATTGTGTTTTGGGCTTCTCTTTCTCCTGTTTGAGGTTTGTGAGCTCTGATTGCATCAAATTGAGTTGTTTGGTGAGAATATATATAAGATTTGGTACCTCCTTTTCTTTGTGCTTTTCCACATCATAATCCTTAGGTAATTTGACACCTGTGGATGCTAGATGGAGAAAGTATTTCTCTTTATCCTTGTCAATCATTTTCTCCATTATTTTATGGAACCTCTTGCTCTGTTTGAGTTTTTCATATTATTCTTCAGTGATTTTGTTCTCATTTCCGGACTCAAATAAGGGACGGTTGAATTTAGGTTCTTCTTCTTCATCCGTATCTTTGCCCCTTTGGCCATTGTTATACTCCTCAAAAGCCTCACTCCATCTGCAAGTGTCACTATCCATTTGTGGGGAGTCTAGATCGAGTAGGGAACTACGAGATGTTTCCCCTTGAAAGTGTGGTGTTTTAGGAGGCACTTTCCATCCTTTAGATTTGTACTTATTGCGTCTCGTGTTAACCATGAAGTTGTTTCTCAACTTTGTCAACGTTTCCCAATAGTGCAAGTGAGGATTTCAGATTGTTCAAGTGGGTGTGTCTAGGTAAGAGTAATTGTTTGTTGTTGGTATATGTAAATGATTCCAGCGTCAGAGGGTTAGAATTCCCTGACAGTGATATGAGAACCAAGTTGTTGGTAGAAAGTGGGTAGACCACACGTATTGAAGTGATCATAAAAGACTGACTAAGCATGCAAGGTAAACATTCGAAAGATTTTTGAAATTTCAATAGGGAGACCAGAAAAGACAATAGGAACTAGCTAAAGAGCCAAAAGGGTATCATAATCAATTGAGACTTTCTAAGAAATACTTCTGCAAGTACCCACTGTCCTAGATGCGATCTCCCAGATGCGAGCTTCTAATGAGACCAGATGCAAGCCTAAAGCCTAAATGTGACTGTGTGCTGACCAAATGTGAGGTAGTATATGGGATGCAATCCTAAACACTAGATGCGATACAAGGTATACAAGATGTGATTTTATGATGTCTTTGTTTGTTTTTTCCAGTTTTGAAATTTGCATTTTGGAAGTTCATGCAATTTGTCTGATCTGTGATCGCGTTTGGAGACTTGTTGGTGAGTGAAAAACACATGTATCTGAAGGTTTGAATATTGTTGCTTGTTTTAAGGAGTTTATCTTTTTAGTGATTTTTCAAGCACGTCAAACAAATTTGCATTGTTAGGAGGGTGAAATAGACACTCATCTTTTTTCTATTCTCTAGGTGGAGGATAAAAATCTTTTCTCATTGACGCAGGTACACACTCAAATGCTAATCAGAATACAGCCATCACCAAGCACGCAATGGCTCCAGTCATGATGTTGTGTTAGCCGAATCTAAACGCAAGTGAGGGCACAATATGACGAGTGTCTTGGGGAAATTATTTTTTTCCTTGCACAAAGATTATCACCCTTTCAAAGGTGAATCATGAATTCTTTTAGTTGAAGTTGTTGTAGATTATTGGACAATCCGTTTGAAACCGTCCCCCATAGAATTGCACAAGGCAAAATTCAAGCATATAGCCCTATGAGTACCTAAATGTATGTAGTCTCGCAAGAAAGGTTCAAGCGGCTCCACTCTACATATACCCAAGCATGTTCAAGGAATGATGTCATAATTCCATGAACAAAACTGGCTCCATCTTCTAAGGCTTTAGCCTACGAGGAAGAAACTATTTATAGTGAGTTGGAAGGGTTGGCGTAAAACCTGTCCTCACTTGAGTCATTCCCATGAGATTTTTTCCTCAACTGGTAGGCCCTCTACTATTAAATATACATACAAAGGATTGGCAAACTTTGGATGTCTGAATTTCTGATTCTTCCAAAGAAGAAGAGCATACTCTCCTAATCTAAGCCATTTGCTCCCAAAACATAATCAAGCAGAGTAGTTCTTTCCCTCAAGAAATGTTGTACCTGACTTAGATGTTCCTATTTTAATGAAAACAAGATGCTTGAAAGTAGATTTGCCTTGTTCAATTAGCCACAATTTTTAGTGAGTTTTCTTGTTCAATTTCTATGTCCCAAAAATGAATTATACAGTTGAACTTGTTCTTTGATCCACAAGATTTAGTGATTTGTGTTGTTTATTTATTGATCTGAAATAAATTATACGATGTGATTTCTTGTTCAATTAACTCCAAATTCTGTTCAATCCATAAATTGATGTGTGAGTTTTTGATTTTCCTTAAAAGGAATAGAGCATAGTCCTCTAGTCAGTTTAGTGATAGATTGGAAAATGTATCTTAATGTTGAAAGCAAGTAAATAGAGGTCAAGATGGGGGTTTGGCAACCTGAAAATTTGAGTTAGTTTGTTATGTAGAAACTCCCATGAAAAACTGTTAATGTCAACCTGCAAACAATCGTTAAGCTTTTCAAAAGACCACAGAAGTCAAAACACGCAAACGTTAGTGTTTAGGCAAAGTAGTTCACTAAAATTTTCACCAGATGGGATCTAGAAAGACAGAAAATGACACAAAACCGGATGCGAATTTCCTTACCAGATGCAATTGAATGTTTACCAGATGTGAGCCTAAACAAGAAATGATCCGGGAAATCCTGGATGCGAGCCTTGTCTATTGCGGTGTGAGGGCGTATCCCAGATGCAATACTGAATGACCAAAAATGACCCTGTAACATAATTTTGGGCATGCAAATTAGTGAAAAAGTGATACAAAATGAGGCCAAGTTGGAAATCAAACCCCACGGTGGGCGCTAGAAATGTGTGTGTATATTTGTGCACCTGTTTCCTGTGACACAACACTTCAATAAGTCATTGTGTTAGTGAGAAACAAGGGTTAATGAGCATATAACACTAGTACATTTGACCCCAATTTTTGACCAATATTGGTCCAAATTTTGACTCAAGTTGGTCAAAATTTGGACCAACAAATTGGTCGAAA
>MU224473.1:249849-260734 GCA_018584345.1 Thuja plicata
CACGGGATGTGTTGGTTCAAATTTTCGACCAACACGGGCATAGAAGGAAAAAAAAAGAAAATTTTAAAACCATTTTGCACTTTGGTCGGAAATTTTGGTCGAAATTTGGGTTCAAATCTACTAGTGTAAAACCCTAACATCAACCTATTGCTTTCTAACTAGGATGAGTGTAGAAAATAACATAAAAGCCCTCAAATTATGCTAAATACCAGTGACATAAACAACCTAGCATGAAAGATTTGGGTCAAAAACAACTATTTAACTATTTAAACATGCATATTAGTCTAAAATGGGCATTATAACTATGTAAGAAAGTGACTAATGGAGTGTGTATGAAGCTAGGAAGGAATGGGTAGCATAAAAATGCTTTGAGATTCCTTCAAAATCTTTGCATAACAACACTACTATTCAAAATTTTTGAGGCCTTTTATGAGCTCTAAATCCCTTTAATTTATAGAGGAATGGGAGAGAGAGAGAGGGGAAACAAGGTTCATTAATGGAGCCCCTAAGGTCATTAATGAGGTGTAAGAGCCATTAATGCCTTGGGCATTAATGAGGGATGGGCAAGAAGAAATATCCATTAATGAGCCATTAATGAAATTCATTTAAGAGGCATGGGAGGGTGTAAGGCTCAACTTGGCAAGTTGGTCTTTAGAGAAGTCATGCTTGAGAAAGTTGACTTTCTCAAGTGGGTTGAGTTATTAATCATTTCTTAATGGAATGTGACAACATTAGGAGGGGGGTTAGGATTAGAATTAGAATGAGGATTAGATTAGCATGGGGGATAGGTTGAGATGGGTTAGAACCCAGGGTAGAAGTGGTTGAGATAGGTTAGGTTGGGGTTTAAAGGAATATAAATGAAATGAATTAAAATTATTTAATTCATTTAAAATATAGGAATTAATTATTTAAGCATTTTATTGCTTTTTAATAATTGAAGGGACTATAGCCATTTTAATTAAATTAAATAGGCTAGGGGAATAGGTTATTTTGCAAGAAGATAATTGATTTAGGGGTTTATTTAATTCCTTTATAACTAAATACTATAGCCATGTTTGAATTTGATTTGATTTAATTGGTTTGAATTGATTTGAATTGTATGGATATAATAGTTAATATAATTCAGTGATAAAAATCACCTAGGACATTAAATTTGATTTCAAAATAATTATGCCAAGCAGTAACAGTGTCGTTTGGACATAATTGGGGGTATGATCACACTTAGGGAAAATAGGGTCTATAGTCGTAGCAGACCAAATTCAGGTGGTTACAGACAGAAGGTAGAATTACAAGGAAGAAACTCAAAGGTACATGCTTACTAAGTGAATTTGAACCTAGAACTATTAAAGATGCATTGAATGATGAAAGTTGGATAGAAGCAATGAATGAAGAAATTGAGCAGATTGAGAAGAAAAAGAATTGGACTCTTGTGCCTCAGCCAAGGGACAAGAATGTGATTGAAACCAAGTGGGTTTTTAGAAATAAGATGAATGAAAATGCTAAAGTTTCTAGAAACAAGGCTCTACTAGTTTGTAAAGGATATGCTCAAGAAGAGGGTATTGACTATGGAGAAAATTTTGCTCCTGTTGCAAGACTTGAAGGAGTCAAAACTCTTCTGGCATATGTTACACATAAAATATAGAAATTATATCAAATGGATGTGAAATATGCATTTCTGAATAGAATCCTAGAAGAAGAAGTCTACATTGAACAACCTGAAGGATTTATTGATCTTAGAAGAAGGGATATGGTTTTCAAGCTGCACAAAGCATTGTATGGACTAAAGAAAGCACCCAAAGCCTGGTATGAAAGACTGCATAGCTATCTAATAAGCATTGGATTTTAGAGAACCAATGATAACAATATCCTGTACATCAAAGAAGGACCATAGAACAAAATGTTGTTAGAAGAGATATTTTTTGATGACATATTATTCACTGGTTATGATGACCTATGCAATGCATTCTCTGTAGCTATGAGTAAAAAATTTGAGATGTCTATGTTTGGTGAGATCAAATTCTTTGTTGCATTACAAGTACATCAAATGAAGGATGGTATCTACATTACTCAATCAAAATATATCAAGGAGATACTTAAGATATTTGGTATGGAAGATTACAAACCTGTTGGAACACCCATGTGTACCAGATAGAAATTATCTAAAGATGATAATTCAAAGGAGGTAGATCAGAGCAACTACAAATCCATGATTCAAAAATTGCAATATGTTGTTCACACCTGACCTGATATTGCATTAGTAGTTGGTGTTGTTGCAAGATTTTCAGCTAATCCCATAGATAATTACCTAATGGCAATCAAAATAATTCTGATATATCTAAAGGGTACTAAAGACTATGGTTTATAGTATAAGAGAGGTATAAAATTTGATTTAAAAGAGTTCACTGATGCTGATTGGGATGGAAGTGTAGATGATAGGAAAAACACCAGTGGTGGAGCTTTCTTTCTTGGAAAGAGGTTACTATCATGGACTAGCAAGAAATAGAATTGTATCTCTCAGTCTACAACAAAGGTAGAATATGTTGCTGCAGCAGTGAATTGTTCAAACATCATATGGATGAAGAAGTTGTTATCAGGAATGAAGGAAGAAGTAAAAGAGTCAGTCATTATCTACTATGACAACACCAGTGTCATTAACATTTCAAAGAATCCTGTGATGCAAACCAAAACTAAGCATATAGAAATAAAGTATCATTTTTTGAGGGAATTGGTAAATAATAAAGAAGTAAGGTTGGAATATGTGAATACCAAAGAACAAGTTGCAGACCTATTCACCAAAATTTTACCTAAGGATGCATTCTTGTATCTTAGAGGAAAGCTAGGGGTGCTTCCCCTAACTGAAGCTCACTAAAATATAGTTTAGTGATGCATCAACCCGAGCGATAGTGAAGATCTATCAGTTGATGCAGGTACATCAGAGCACATTGCAGATGAATTTGTACATTCAGTACATTACAATTACAAAGTGAAATAGTACTAACTATTGATATTTGTGGAGATGGTTTCTTTGGCATGTGTTGTCAAAGAGGGAGAATTTTCTATAATATAGTAACAGGGAGATTTTTATGTTAGAGAGAGTTTTTTTATGAGAATCAAAATCAAGGTAAAGACATTAATAAATTTTTTTGTTGCTCTACAATTCTTTGTATTATGACATGTTGTGTTGCCATCAATGCCAAAGAGGGAGATTTTTAAAGACAATTATTCAATTGTGTATTGTCATTGATGTTACACATGTATTTACACTTATATAGTGATGTTACACAAATGTCTACGTTCAGACCAAGCATAGTTGGTGAGTAGAATGAATTATTTAGTGTTGACTGAGTTTAGTAGGGCATTGAAGGAAGTTCAGTGTCAACCAAGTAACTCGGGCATTTCAGTCTTGGTCAGGCATTCAGTGGTAGCCGACTAACACTGATTTATATTTTATAATTAATTGGTTATATGAGGTCGACTAAATTGTGATTTATTATTAGAAGTATATTCAAGCCAACTTGACAGGGCTTACCATATGAATAAAAGATCAAGTTAGGATTGAACGTGTGTAAGGTGATAGCAAGAAGAGAAAGCAGAAGTGTGGAATTCTGTGATATGAAGAGTGAAGGCAAAATTAGATAGGATTCTGATTGAGTACTGAACACTTGGACCTGCAATAGAACCTCTAATCAGCAAGGATCCATTTATAATTAGAATAGAGATCTGAATCAACAAAGACAGTTGCTTACACATATAGGTCAATTCATTGTTACTTTATAACAATTGTAGCAGTGATCTAAAATCTCTTAACAGAGTAGACTTAATAGTCTTTTTGTAGATCCTCTCACAATATAGCATTTCTATGTTGAAATATTGAAGACCTCTGACAAGGCCACTCCTCACAAGGTGATTAAATCCTTTAAAAAGGTCACACCTAACAGTGTTTTATTGTAACCTTTAATAGGGTTGGCTTGTAACAAGGCTCACTTCAGAAGAGTGAAAAATAGTAAGTAGTTACATTGGTGGTTTTTCCCATATTGGGTTTCCACATTAAATCTTGGTGTCACCTGTGTATATGTTATTTATTTCATGATTTATATTTCTGCACTTAAATCTCTAAAGTATAATTGCATTGTATATTATAAAGATTATTTTAACACCAAAGTTACAAAAGAATATCTTAATTAACCGAGTAACAGTGCTAAAGTATTTCAGACATCTAAGGGACAAAGGATTTGTTTTGGAGTAACTGATTCAACCCTCCCCTCTTAGTTACTTATCTCATTTCCAATAGTTAGATGATGATGTGATGACGGGTTCATGATTTCTCTTATTCGAGGTTTAACAATGGTCTTGTGCGATCTCTTTGTATTGGGTAAATATGTCATATTCATGAGAAGGTTCATGAGAGTGCAAAAAAGCATTTCGATTTCATCATGAATTGATCTTTTGTTGGTACTCATGGATATGTAGAGACTTATGTGAGGCTGTATTTTTCTTTATATGAGAGATATGATATTTACATGGTTACTTGTGATGAGATTTAAGTGAGAAATCCAAGGAGTAATTCCTACACCATGAAATATGATTTTCACGCTTTTTGGCTTCATGAAAAAGTGTTCATATTGGGCGTTTGTAAGAGGTACCATGGTAATATGTAGAAGATTTCATTATTTTACAACAATCAAGTGATTTTCTTATATTTGGTGCTTGATTTTTTCACTACTTATTAGATGTCATTGCTTCTATTACCCTAAATATACAGAGGCTATGAAGTTGAATATGGGATGATTTGGAAGCTTCTACAATAGCCTATCTTAGTTGAATGTATGTAGTAATTGTGGTTGTGGAGTTGGTCTACAAGTAGGCCTTAGTTCCTAAACAACTTTTTCCTCATGGATGTTATTACTTGCATGGCTTGGGTTCATGTTCCTTGGATCTAAGGGATTGATAGATTTCCTTTACAAATCTATAGTGATGCTCATGATAATCTATTGTTCTGGGTTAAGATGTTCAATTTTTTAAAAAACAATTGAGCCTTCCAGATTAGAAGTGGGTACAGATGTGCAAGGGTGTTCTTGTACATTGTGATTTTGCAGGTTTTACACGATCAAGAATTTTTTTGTATAAGAGCTATTTTCTAGACCATTGTTCTTTTGACATGTTACTAGATAAGATAGTTGTAGTTTTGCATGCATGCCTTGTGCATGGTTAGAGAAGGTGTGATGCTTCTCTACATGGGGGGTAGATTCTTGTACTATGGTGATTTATGTGGACTTGATATAAAAATTAGAGCTATGGTTGATCTAGTGCTTGAGTCTTTTTGTCTACATGATTGTTCTCTTTGAATCTTATTTTTCATGTCACTAATGTGATAATGGGTTTTTATATTTTAATGATTGGATCTACAAGCTATGTAGTTGAGTGGGTTGATCACCTATTTAGTTGTAGTGGGATACCTCATATGTGGATTATCTATACCCATGGGTTCTGATATAGTACTGGTGCAAACTTGCTAGTTGGCATTGTCTATGATCACTTGTGCACTGGTTTTGTTGTGTTGGGATGAGAGCATGGATAATGAATGAGTACCTTGATAGTTGGTTATAGTGTCCTATGACATGGTGTATTTTATTAGTTTTGGAAATCTTGGTTTTACCTAATGTGATTACTAGTACACCTGTATGTGTGTGGACCTACAATAAATTTAGATTTTTTATATTGTGTCATGTGTTTGGAGAGCTTAGTATCATAATTCAATAGGAGCTTTAGTAGTGAAATTTTATTCATAATGGATGATCTTCATCAGTGGTGTAGATGATTTCAACGGATTCTTAGATTATGTTAATACAAAAGGGTTTCTTCACCTTTGCATGCATAATATTTAAGGATGTGTAGCACCTTGGAGCCATGGAGGACTATTGGAGTCTTTGGTGGTGGTGTTAGTTGTGCTTGACATGTGATGTTGGTTTAGAGTTTTTTGGTATTATGTCATGGTATGCTCTTGATTATGCATTATATTTTTGGCATGATATATTTCTCTTGAGACCATGGTATGTTCCCTTGGAGCATGTGATCTCTTAAGAGGATATGGTTAGATCATGATGTCATCATGGGTTCTTGATTCAAATAATTGGATCTTTGACGATGATCTGGGAAGTTCTCATTCTATTGGGTGTATTGGTCATATGCTTGAGATTATTCATAAAAGTGCAAAGATTCATTTGGATTTTAGCATGAAATAATATTTTTTGGTACTCATGTACAAATAGTAAGTTAGGTGCTCAACTAGAGTTATCTTGAGATGAGACATATGTGGACAAGATGGTTACTCTTGATGAGATTTCAGTAGGAAGTTTTATGAGCCTACACCTTGGTTGTATGTGAGTTCAACATAGACCTATGAGGAGATTTCTCTTGGATGAATCATGATGACTTGTGTATGTTGGAGGATAATCCTAATTCACCACTCTTGGTCTACTCAGAATTCTATCACTTGGGGATATTGCCAATTATTTATTTCAAGATATTTATGCTTTTATTTTATATTCATGGATCTTGAACTATGATCAAATGATTCTAGAGAGATTAATTGTAATCTAGATGGGTAAAATAGTTATATCCTTAAGGTATATTGTAATTTATGATGATCCTAAGAGATGCTATTAGGCCGATTTCATCAAATGGGAAATGGATTAGTTTTAACTTCTTTGAGAAGGTTACATCCATGTAGAAACTTGATATTATTTTATGTTTTATCTTTTGAGGTTGAACGAGTTTGGATATTTTTATATATTTTCTCTTGGGGTTGTGAAGGAGATCATACTTTTAACAAGTACCATTTAATGGTGTTTGTAGAAGGATACATTTCATGTTCATGGTTTGTGGTGTCTTTCTTCAGTCTTGTTGATCTCCTTATATCTTTAGATTCACTTGATATTAGATGTGAGGTTCTATGTGGAGTTATAGTGATCACTAACTAGTGGTCATTGTTAATCACTTGGTTATTAGTCATGGAAATGAGTTTTAGACTATATCTCTTTCTTCGTTCATATATGGAGAATATGTGAAAGTTGTGGAGATTGGTTGAGAGAGATGTTTCTTGCAATAGTTTTGTTTCAAGATTTCCACATTTTTGTGGATGTCCTTGGTACTGCATGGTTATACTTTTTATGTAATGTGAATAGTAGAATCAGTATGCCTTTGATCTTTTATATTCAACATTATGCATGCAGTGGGACTTCATGTATGTGTTTGGTCATCATCAACTAGTTCACACTAAGAACTTGAGTTTGCAATTTATGGGTTAGTTATGTTGGTGGCAGGAGTTTGATGATGTTGTATACCTATGACACATGGGTGATTGGATGGATTAGTATTTAATGTGGATGTTATTTTAATTATTTTTTTAGTGGTCCTTGGTTTTATTCTTTTGCATATTTTTTTGGAATTATTTTCAGCAAGACCAGATCTTCCATGTAGATATACTTGGAGATTTAGAAATGGAAATTAATATTTATGCAAGAGTCATGTACAAAGATAGCATCTAATTAAATTTTGTAGATACATTCAATGTAGATAATGATTATATGATTATTATTAATTTTACATAAACATTATAATTTAATTGAACATATTATCATCAGGAAAGTCGGGATATTGCTTTAGATTTCGAGCATTTCAAAGGTACTTGTATGATCTCAGGCTTCAAAGATAGTTCTTAGCCAAACCAAAAAATTGGTTTTGCTTAAAAAGGTGTGTTTTCCCTATGTGGTCCTAATTATAATTGTATTATGCATACACTATATTCAATGATGTGTGGATGTGATCTTGTTTGTTTTGATCTACACTAAAATATATGTGAAAGTACATGGAAATAGGGGATGGAAAAGGGGTAAGAATGTATATCTTTTTAGTAAAATCAATAAAAAATAATAATAAATAAATCAAAAATATTATACTAAAACGTTTAAATATGTAGCTAGAAAAAGAAAATTAGTGCTAAGAATTTAATTTCTATTCTTATTAATTTGAGGAAAATGGAGTATAATAGTTTAATTTTAGTTTTTCTATTAAGTTTTATGAATTAGTGTCATAGGAAAAAGGTTAGGAATAGCATAATCATTTCACAAGTATTAAAGTATTAAACTCAAAAATTTCAGTGTATGTTAAAATTTAAGAGTAATTAATAAAAATGTAGGTGCCTGGACCTTGTTTAAATTATATCATGAATCAGAATAGTGGATTTCATTCTAGTCCTATTTTGGCAATGTTATGTGTTTGGATGATGGCAAAATTATGTGGGGGAGTGAGGTAGTCTTTGAAATTTTGAACCTCAATTGTGTGTGATTCAAAAGTCTGAGAAAAGGACGAAGTCCCAACTTTACACTACACCTTAAACTTTCTCAAGATAGTTCTTAATAATGCCCACTTGTACGCACTTACCTTTTGGAACTATTGAACTGGTACATGATATTTAGTGGTTCATAGACCCATTAAAAACCTGACTACAAAGGCTTCTAAATTATATATTCAGACAAAAAAAAACCAACATTTTGCGTAAATCACTCAACCCAAACTTAGAAACATGAATTATAAATATGTTGTCATTCATTCGAAACTGTATTGCAAGCTACATTATGTAATATTTCAAAATAATAATAAAAATTATATATAATATAAGAATTTTAACATAAATATTTTTTTTTTCCAATTTTGAGATCTTATATTATTTATTTATTATGATTATTTAATTTTAATAACTACAAGATTTATGAAACTATTTTAAGATCAAATCAAACTAGCTTTGAATAGTAAAAGTAAATTTAATCATTAATCTCTTCATCCCGGAATCTATAATTTTCCCCCTCTTTTCATCTTTTTAATTATCTCAATCATCTTTGAAAATCTTCATCATCTTCATAATTAGGTAATAATCTTGATAGAACTCATTAAGTGAAATCCATTTGATGAATCTTATTCTACAAAAACAAACTTCAAAACTACATCCAATATCACAAAGACTAATAATAACAAAGTTATTATTATTGATTCATCATTGGTTGTTTTTCAAAAAAGTAAAAAACTCAAAAATTAACTTTGGATTTATTGGGAAATTTTCTATCATGAATAAATTGCCTGATATTCGTTTAAGGGACAATCATATTGTGGCAAAAATATTTTCTGCAAACAAAACCATCATTTATTAAGGAGAAAAGAAATCCATCAAAACGACATTAAACATAACCCAAAGCATCAAGTGAGTGAGATGTATAAATTTTTTTGGTTAAATTATTTTTCACAAACTGGGTGACATTTATTTGTGAAAATAGAATTGTCATTCCTCCACCAATTCTCTTGGCAAACAAACCCCTATTTTTTTAAAAAAAATAGGTTGTTTTGTCAGGGACAATGATATAATAGAACATTTCAATGATGACCATTGTGGTCAAACCTTACACAAACCTTTAGGAAAGTTTATAGTTCATTAAGATTTTGATTAAAAAAGCAGCCAAGACAAGGGGGCTGACCCTAACAGACACAGCCTGAAATTTTATAGTTCATTAAGTTAATATGGTTGAACCATTTTTTATTCTTGTTAGGACCATGCCAAAATTTGAAATTTTGAACCTGTTAATAAACAAGGTTCGAAATTAAACTTGATTCCCAAGGTTGTTAGCATTTTGGATGATTTCAAAACCAAGTCAGAAATTTTTGTGGTTCATAAACCATGTTGCAAATCCAACTCAAAAGCTTGTAGAGCGTTTAAAAAAAATTCAGTACGTAATCATGCAATTATTTCATTCCATGAGAATTTTTTTAAAAAAACTTTCATTATTTAAAGAAATTTTTTACATTGATGAATAAATTAGATATTCAAGAAATTTAATTATTTTTATCTTCATTCTTTTCTCCCCGTTAAATATATCAAATATACAGAACCTATCGACTATTAGTTGATCACCTCCAAGCACGCAACTACTAGTAATAATAATAATATATTCATGTATTATCACTTGTTACTACCTACATGTAACATGGAAATGAATTTCAAAATATATATTTCTAGCTGATAGGCTATTTTACATTTCCTTTTTACAAATACCCGTCTGACGATATGAAACCATCTGGTAAACCTAGGGAAAAACATTTTGTCTAGAAATTTAAAAAATTACTTGTTAATAATGATGCAAACACATAGGCTAACTATTCATTGCTGATTTTACATTTTTTTTGGCTTCAAATCCGCCTAATTTCTCACTCGCATTTAGTTTTTTATGCTTCACCTCCACCAATCCCTTTAAAATATTGTTCAGATTTTGTTTTAAAGATGTATTAAAAAATCACCACCTATCTCCTAAAATATTTGCTAGATCTCCATTTAAAATGCTCAATCCAACTAGATATTTGTATCCTT
Organism: Thuja plicata; assembly: GCA_018584345.1. Taxonomy (NCBI): domain Eukaryota; kingdom Viridiplantae; phylum Streptophyta; class Pinopsida; order Cupressales; family Cupressaceae; genus Thuja; species Thuja plicata. The sequence goes on from MU224473.1 coordinate 260,264, forward strand.
CATATAATTATTAGTCCAGCCTATTTATAGGCTGAGACTAATGTTTTCAAGTGATTTATAGCTATTAGTTTGCCTTAAAAATTGTGCCTTTGCAAAATATTAAACATGATTTCCAATGTTTAAAGTGCCTTGCTTTTTATTTTGAATTTCTTGAAAAATATTTCTTTTTTCTTATTGGTTGACCCTATTTTTGCTAGGGGTTTAATTAATTTAATATTTGTTTATTGTTATTATTATTATTATTATTATTATGTTATATTGATATTATTGAAATTTTATTTTACAATAAATTTTTATTTTTAGTGCATAGTAATAAAATAAGTATTATTTAAATAGATAAATAGAAATTGAAAAGTTTGTAAATAAGTTAGAATAATTTTTTTTTAGATATTTTAAACTAGATAGGAAATAAGATTATTTAAGTATTTTGATTTTTTACATTTTAAGGTAATATTAAAGTTTCTTCCATAA
>MU224473.1:261107-273540 GCA_018584345.1 Thuja plicata
TGATTTAAAATAATATTGTATCTATTCATTTAAAATAAAAAATATATGTTCAAACAACACTTTCCTCTAATTTTCTATTTCATTATTCTATGTTCTTATATTATAAAAGATTAAATTTTATTTTAAAGCTTATAAAATTAATATATTAGATTTTTAAAATAAATTTATTTACTCTTTAATAATTATTAGTTTATATTACTTTATTTTAATTTTCTTCTTATAATTATTTACTATCATTTACTTATGCCAATGCTTGTTCAATCTATTCAAACAATATTTATTTTTTTACTATTAGGCTGGACTCCAGCTGTAGCACAACTCTTGTTTCTATATTGCGTTCATGCAGGACTCAAAATATCTACTTTGATTTAATAATCTAAATTGATATATGTGGTCATCTAAATCATTACCAATTGCCATAAAATTAAAGATCACCACCCACTTGATCTTGCTATATCTTTGCTAGATTTGTTTTTACATTCCCAGTTGCTTCATTTTCTTTTTCACCTAGCTTTCCTTTAAGTAGGATGTACATGTATCTTAAATGTGGACCACTTCAAGGGATTACTGCTAGCTTGAAAAAATACTGCTAGCTTTGGAGATACATTAAAATTTTCAGCTTATGTTTCACTCTCAGGTAAGATATCTACCTAAGAAATTAGAAAATTAACATGAAAATGTTGTTTATAATAATAGGTAGTAGATAAAGAAAATTCCTTGCCCTCTTTGTCATACCTCTAGTATACTAACATCATTGAGTTACTCAGAAGACATGATCATTAATTCAAGTGTATTTTACATTGCAAACTGATTACTATTGTGGAAAAGTTTTTTTTTTATTTGGTAATTAGAACAGTGTCTGTTTAAGATCGTAGTGTTGAAAAACATTGTTGGTTAATTGTGTATGATTACTTCTATTTTATGATCATTGGTTTTTTATGAGTGTTGAGAAACGTTGTTGTTTAGTTTGTGGGGTGTTGAAAAAAATATCATTTTGTGTTGGGTGGTGTTGAGGAAACATCGTTAGTTAGTCGTAGAACACCTAATATTTGATAGGTAATGTAGTTGAATGCACACAGAAAGATGATTGAATTGATGAATAGGAACTGACTCCATTCAACTGTCCTAAGGACGAGATGTGGATAGGCTCCAAGCTATGACAATAAGATACAAAGCCCACAGATTTGTATAAGGATGCAAAGGATATACAAATGATGAGGATAAATGGAGATGAAAAATAAATGCAATTGATAGATACAAGAATCAACCTAAGCTTTAACGATTTTTGGATTTTAGATTCTATGATTTGTTTGGATTTTTAAAGATTTAAAGATTTTTTTGGAATTTTAGAGATCTTAACATTGGTGGCTAATTCTCAGGAAAGATCACATTTTTTGCCCCCAATGTATAGCAAGGTGTAGGGAATTACTAATGGATGATAAAAATGATGAATCAGAAGTGGATGAAGCGAGGGAATGCTACCGTCAAGGATAGTCTCCTCAAGATTACCCAAGATAGGGAAAAAATAACATAGAAATGTAGGCTCATGAAGTGGTGCTGGATAGCATATAGGATAATGACCTTATGTCATGAAAAGCATATGGTCCCAAAGAGTGGGCATGCCAAGAGAGTTCTAAAAATGTATTTTGTATTTTTTGTGCTTCCTTTGGATCAAGACCAAAGCAGTCAATTCAGAGAGGATACTAATAGGATAGAATGATCGGGATAAGAAGTGATGGAGATATAAGTGAATATTTTGGGATTAGTGCAAGGATGTTTATGGATAGTGAGTATTGACTTGGGATAGGCAAGACCACGATAGGGTAGCATGAAGGAAAACACGTCAATACGTTAATGGAAAGGGTAATGCATATCCTGATACCTGATGCTCATGTATATGTTTGACCTTGTAAAGATCAAAGGTGTAAGAGTGATTATGAATGCAAATAGGATAGAAACATGATGGAGGATATGATGGATAGGACAACATGGATGGAACTTGCCTCTAAGAGAGAGTGCAAAAGGAAGAAATTATGCATAACGCATGTTTGCTAGGTTTTCATCATGGTACTTGCCCAAGGCTCTACAAGAAGTAGTTTTCACCATAGGACAGATTTATGTCTTTTTAATTTTTCTACCAAGGCACCTATTTACCACGTTTTCACCAAGGCAATTTTTTCTCTTTTTTAAAAACAAAAATTATATTTTTGATTTTTTGGAGGACATAAGCATCTTGATCTTTGAATAGTGCTCCTTTGAAGGATATGCTATGCTGGGCCAATGTCGCTGAAAGTATTCTCAAATATGCCTATAGGGTGATGATATGATAATTTGATGGAGGATAAGGTAGATGGTGACTAAGGATATATGTAGTGGATTGGATAAGGGGGATGGAAGATAGTGAGTAGGAGGATAAGAAGAATGTGTAGGTGTTGGATAGGAGATCGGGTATTGAAAATTTTTCATATGGGTAGATAGATATGGTGACAAGATCAACATCGATACACACCTTGAAGGGTGGTGGAATGATAGAGGAAAATTGGGTGGTGACTCTTGAGGTTTTGATGTAGGAAGTGATGTGGATCTTGGGACATAAGGACCCAAAATGGATAGAGAAGATGATGAAGCATTCAATGTAATGTAGTTTGGGACATGAGGACAAAAGTAGACATGGAAGATGGAGGATATTTAGATGGGTGAGTAGTGGAAGCCTTTGGAAGCCTGAATCTCAACTTTGATTTTTCTTTTATGTGAAAGTCTTCCAAAAGAGACTTGGAAATCCAAATAGTATTTGATTTTTCTTTCCATTTTAATACTTTAGAATGTATTTCTTCAATGAGGGATTTAGGAACCCACATTGTCCTTGTTATTTATGTTTGCTAGGTGTACCTTTGTGGTCTATTTAATATCTCCTTTTTCTTTGTATTTACATGTCAATTAGATAGGAAATGTGATCTTCATATGTAAGTGGATTCTTGTATTTTTTAATTTTTATGTTGTACATCCAATTTACTTCCAAAATCCTTGGGAAATGCGGATGAATGGGGCTAATATGGCAGGTTTAGATGGATGGGTGGATGGAAATTTCTCAAGGATGCATGTCTTTCTTGATCTTGAGGTATGATGGGGAAAGTGGATGATAAGATAGGAGTGATGCACATGATGGATGGAGGGACATAAGGGCCAAATATGGATAAAAGATATGAAGAATTCATCTTTGGGTTATAAGGTCCTAGAATGCATTTGGATGATGGTGAAGGTCGATGCTTGTGTTCAAATGGAAGGAGATAAGGTGTGAAATGGATATTAACATCTTTAGAGTGAGTTTCATGGCGAAGGCTCTCATCGTTAGGAGTCATCTTTATAGCAATAGGCTTATGAGTAGATTTGATAGGAGCAACATTGATAGGACCCACTAAAGCTTGAGGGGATTTATTGTCATGCAAGAGATTTGGAGGGATGATGGTTTCTCGAGGGTGATATGAAGTTGTATGACATGGAAATGATGGGATACTCCGATCTTGAAAAGGATCTTTGGATAATGTAGGAAGAGTACTTTGATCTTGATTTTCAATACGCTTATTAGAAGTGGAGGGAATGGTGTGATCTTTCTTGCGAGATGGAGGGGTAAGTAGCTCTTGAGGTGGAGGGATATCTTCTTCGAATAAATGAAAGGATATGAGAGTATCATCTTGGGACACTAGGGATATGGGACCTTCATCAAATGTTGGAGGGGATTGGATAATGTCTTGATACTGATCAGTAGTAACACTTGTTTCTATATACTTTGGATTATCTTGTTGACATGGAGCGACTTCTAAGGACAAGGTAGTGTTTCCCCTTGAGTTTTTTCTTGATGATAAAAAACATGGCATTTTGATAGCATCATATTTTTCTATGTTCAAGATTTATTTTTTGAGATCTATATTCAGTTTGATGACAAACAAAATGCATTCTATTATTTAGTGATACAGTTTTGGTACTTAACATGGTTTGGTATATGTGATACACTTTTTGGTTTGATCTTTGTTACTATTGTTTACAGAATGCATGTGCAAAGTTTTATCTCACTTTGGATCACTTTGGGCTTCTTTGTTCTTTGGCTCAGATTGGTATTAAAATGATTGTCATTATGGTACTCATGTTGAATTAACTCATTCAAATGATTATGCTTATATGCCCAAGAATTCACTTCAGTTTTGTTTAGAATTTATAAGGTTTATGTTTAGAGTGCTAGCCAAGCACTTGATCATTTTAGAATATGAAACAAGTGATTTTTTTATTATTATCATTTGTTTTATATTCTTCAATTCCTTATAAGGCCATCGGGTTCTATCTTTATCCAAGCCCTTTATATATATTTTATTTTATTAAGTGCTTTCAGGATTATTAAAAGAATAGTAAGTGCATGAAAACTTGGAAAAAGGGTGATTATTGAAGTGTCAATCACGACACTTGAAAGAAAGTTCTTTTTAAGTTCTAAACATAGCACTAATCGACATCATAGTGATGAGATTGTGTTGGCAATGATGACTATACCAAGTCAACAATCTCTTGATGTGTTGTGAAGTGATACTCGCTGCAGTGGATTGGTTTATCCCATACACATAGATACTGACTTGTAAGATATTTGTATTACTTATTATGTCACCAGTCGAAATCCTGTCTATGGAATTCAAAATGATTACATTGTGTTTATGGATGTCAAATTTTGTACATTACAATTTTGGGGCTCGAATGAAATGAGTTTAGGTCAAACAAAAGGCTCATTTATTTTGCAAAGAACAATCTCAAACCCTAGCCGCCGCCATGGTCATCTCTAAGACAATTACAGGGAGGAATTTTGCTTGAATCCGGTTATGGTTTTTAAATATGTTATTCTACTTTGAGAAAGGATTTACATGGTGGTTTTGTTTGCATATTATTTTGGATTTTTCATATGTACAATGTTTCACTTTCTCCTCAAGATTAAAATGATTTCAGTTTTGATTCGAAGCATGGGTAAAGTAAAAGGTAAGAGAAATTACTATTTATTTCAATAAAATGGAAAAAAGGGTTGTGAAAAGAGTTTTGGAATAGCATATCTATTAGGCTAAATAGAAAGGAATTGAAAAAGGTGAGCATGTTTTTACTGCTGAGTTAAATATCCTAACTTTGGTATGGTTGTTTGTTTTGTTTACACAAAGGTTTGAGGAAATGCGTTTATCTTTCTTAAACATGTTGAAAGATGATATATGTCCACAAATATTTGGATAAAACCCGACCTACGATTTAGGCACCCTATATTGAGGGTTACTTTTGAAGACAATTCAGATAATTTTTTTTCACCGAGACTGAACAAAATATTTACATACGGTTATTCTTTTTAATTTAAATTTTTTTTATATGCATATAATTACATACATAATTATTTCTCAATAATGAAAAATAAGTATGCATGGTTATATATGTAGGAGACTAAAGAGGTGAAAGGTGACAAATAAATTCATACACTGAGGCCTTGGGCATACAGTGAAATTATCTTGAAATTATCTTCTTGTTGTAAAAGAGAGTTGAAAAGATTTATTTTTTAAAAAGAAATTTGTTATACTAAGTGAACAATATCTTGAAGTTGAAAACATTCAATATCATTCTTGTATAGCTCAGCAACTAGTAACTTGATAACTGCAAATCTAGATTGCAATTGTAAAGTTATTATTCTTTTGACATATATGATCCATTGACAAATAGGGGTTGGTGCTCCTTGCAGTTGGTGTTGCTAAACTTATATGTACTGATTTTGTGCTCTTTGAATTAATAAAAGGATACATGTTTGGAGTATTTTTTCTACGGGCCAAGAAGGCTTTCCACTCTGCAAATACTTGTGTTAGGTGATGATCTCCTTTGTCTCATTTGTCCCTCTATTTGATTCATAGTTTGGCTGATTTAGTTTATTTAGTTTCAGCAAAGTGCTTTGATACTTGAGTATAATATCTTCCTTTAAATTTATAACATTACTATGTATCTGTCTATAAGTGTTCATATATTTCAAATTGCAAATCGTGTCTCTCTAATTTTGAAAGCAACGAAGTGAATACAATATCATTCATTATTTAATTGAATGATCATTTACATTCTTTGATAAATTTTTGCCTTCTGTCAAGATATATGTCTCATTGCTAATTTGAGGAGTTAATGTTATTTGTATGCATTTAATTTTAGAATTAGTTTTGTGCACTCCTGAATCAACTTTTTTTTTGAATTGTCAAGGTCACCTTCTTATATTGTGTTTCAATTAAGAATTTATAAAATTCTCTTCACTTTCATTCAACTTCCAACATGTAGAATTTTGCATATACAGGGGGGGTGTTTGAAGGATTGATGGAGGAATCATTTTTTCTTTAGAAGATGAATGAATGTTGGAGGAAGTAGATGTGATATGTTGTTCATTTCTAGACGTAGGTTTATGATGTTGATCATGCTTGAGATCATAATCTTTGTCTTCATTAGATATATACTTAGGATTTTCTTCTTGAATTATGTCTTCATCTATGAGATCTTGGATTCTATGCTTCATCTTCGTGCAAATTGAAGTTTTATGCCTAATATGTCGATGATATGCCCAATATTTTCTCAAAAATACAAATCCACCCAAAGTGACCTGATGCAATATAATGAGATCATGCTCAAGAAGTTATTCCAATCTTGACTCCTAAAATTGTCCCAAAGGAGTAAATGCTCTATCCAATGAACATTTAGATTCGCTTGAGTTTGTAAAAGAGATATTGGATTTAGGATCATGAGATATGATTCATCCAGTTGTGGAATAGCCTTTTGATCAAAGATGGGTTGGTCACGAAGTTGATTTTGATCTGAGATGAGATTGATGGAAGATTGTTCTTGATCGGAGATAAGATTGATGTAAGATTGTGCAGATGAAGATAGGTGTGGATCATAATTAGAGAGAAAAGGAAAGATTGATATTAGTGAAGATATGTTGGATGATGTATCATTTTCCTCCTTAAATTCTTGAATTTGAGATTGAAAGGATTGGATCTGATTTGATAGGGCTTCAACAAGTTTTTCTTCTTCCTGGTGCTATGATCATAGGGTCTAGCCCATTTTTCTAGCTCTCGTAAGATTGTCTTGATGTTCTTGAATAGAGGATTGGAGAAAAGGTATGATATATTTATGATTAGAAGAAAATTATTAACGTGAACTTATGGTTTGTAATGGCATGAGAATCGATGTGATCATGAGGTAGAAGTAACTAGGTTTATTAGATCAATATCTGGATAAGGAAGTGAAGACTAGTCTCAAAGGATCAAAATAAGATGAAGTTTGAATATTGATCAGGTTTCATGATGAACTAGGAACAAGGTGTCGAGGTTAAGGTGTGATTTCCTGATAGGTGACACATGTGACCAAGCTGACTAGGATTGATTGAACAAATTGAGACTAAGACAAGTTGAGCAGTTAATAAACTAGGATGAAGAACCAATAGACCAAAAGTAACGATAAAAAGGATACACGATTGATTTGGCACAATAGGATGAAATAATCAGGTGGTATGATAATCTAGTGAAGACCCTGGCTTGTGCGATAAAAAGCCTCAACTAAAACGATAGTATGGTGAAAAAAAGTCTAAAATCCTAACTTGTACGATGATTTTAATGGTTGTTGGTATGATAATTCTCACTTTATGGTGCAATAATATAGTGAAATATTTCTTGAGTCTAAAACCCTAGGTCACATGATAAAATTCACTAATTCGTACGATTTTATGGTGAACTGAACAATTTGCCACTTCTTTTTTGGAAAATTTTGACAAGTTCAGATTATGTTAGGATAAATTCTAGCAGTGTTTTGGGTATTGAACACATATCAAGAATATGAAAGTAAGGTAGACCAAGTATACCTTATCCATATAGGAATCAACATAGCATGAAAATCCTTACCCACAACTTTGGCACTGCTCAAAGAGATAATAAGAATATGGCCATCGAAGACCATGCAATGGGTTGAACAATCTCGTATTAGATAACTCTAAATGCTCAACGGATGTATGATATGGCGAGTGATATTTGGGAGGAATCCTCCTTGCACAAGGGTAATTCAGGAGTGTTCTAGGTGGATTTATACACTATGGTTTTTAGTTTGGGGGTACCGTATAAATATATCTTATGTTAATCATACAAGGCAATGTTGTTGCACAAGCACGATTGACGCCTATAGCCCTATGAAACTAGGCATAAGATAACTTTGTCCTTCGAGAATTTAATATCAAAGATGCATTTGATTATAGTGGGTCATAATGGATGGCTTTGCCTTGTTCCCACTTGAGTCATTTCCGTGATATTTTATCATCAATGGTAGGATCTCTAAGGGTAATTTGCATAAAAAATAAAAAGTGGATAGAAAAGGTCAAGTCAAGATATCTAGTTTTCCCAAAGGGAAAAGAGCATACTTTTCTAGTCCAATTTGTTTCTCCCAAACCTGTTAGACACGTGTTCATTCCCCATAGAAAATTCACAAATGAAGAATCAAACACTTCTAGGTTTCTGATTTTCTAAGAATGGAAAAGAGAATAATCCCCTAATGCTTGACAAATCACAAACAAACCATCATTAATTAGCTATGTTCCTAGAAATCAAAAAATGAAACATAATTGTTTGTTTGGTTGATTTCAAAAGGCAACCTGCGACCAAAATTTGACTAGTTTGGAGTCAATTGGTCTTCAACAATACGTCTTGTAACCACATATTCATTAGAATTTTTCCAAAAAATTGTTGGGGATATGAGTCTTTCACAATTGAATCTTGGACAAAATGACCTAAAATCACAAGTTAGGTTGTCAAATCGCTCAACAAACCATAAAAACATCCAAGATTAGCATTAGTACCCAAAATATCAAGTCAATTAATCCTTGCAAATAGCTTTATGTTTGTGATATGATAAACCGTAGTTAATTAATTTCACCATAAAATTGGACGATGCAATTTTCCAACTGAAACAACACTTTCCCTAGAGATGATGTATCATACGATACACTTTAGCAGATGAAATGATACTTACTAGCTAGCCATAATATCGTACGCCAATGTTCAGGTACTAAAACCACAAAACAACCTTCACCATAGTATTGTACAATACAAATATGTGCATGCAATGATAATGTTTACCTAACGGGTGTTGTACGACATGCTTTACCAACATGTACGATCTCTAGGAGGTAGTGACTTGTAAATTCTAGGATTTGAACAAGAAATGCGGCCAACTTTTGAATCTAGCCCCATGGTAGGAACAAAAAATGAGATTGTGAATTGTGGACCTGCAAACCTGCACACAACACTTCAATAGATCATTGCATTAGTGGGTTAGTAGCATGAAATTCATCAAAATAGAAAAGAAAACCCATTAGAAATTGATCTATTTCTTCCTAATTAAGGTGAGTTTTATCTATTAAGATGCTCTTAGATTCAACATGTTAGATTAGTGACTAGACTACCTTAAGATGGAAGATTCAAGGAAATGTACAATTATAATGCATTTTAAGATTAAATCTACAATAGATAATGCAATTAGCATTAAATTAAGCTAAGAAATGCAAGATGTATCACTAAATTAATATGAAACTAAGATATACATGCTTGATTATATGTTAAGATGAAATGAAATTGATCTCAAATGCTCATAAAACACTCAAAAACTCCTCAAGGTGACCTAGAACAATTTTGGCATAGCAATGTTACATGAATTCTAGATACGATTAAGCTTGGATGGAGATTTATTTTATAGGATTTTATAGGAAATCGGTGGCTACGATGCAATTTCCATGTGTGGTTGAGATTAAAACCAACTTGATCCATGTGATGTGTTTTGGTTAGTTTATTAATCTCATTTGTCCTTTTATGAGTTGAGTGGATAATAGGACAATTAATTAATTCACTTTAATACATATCAGTAGCCGTGTGATTTTAGATTTTGATTTCATTAAATAGCTAAGAGTATTAATTAACTCATGATCCTCTGATCATTGATCTTTGATTCTTGATTAAGATTTAGGGAAATTGTATTGAGATTTAAGCCTTTTGATTAGACTATTGCATTTTTAGGTGATTAAAGCTATGTTTTTTCATCTCCTATAAATTGTAGATGCTAGAAAAATATTTTTCTTTATCATTATTAAAGTAGCCTAAAATGAAAAGAAAACTCAGTGTGCTTAGTTGGGTGAATAGTGGGTACTCAATTATTTTATTTTTAATTTTTAAAAATTTGCAAAAGGCCTACTCTTTCCATTCTATTGGATGACTATTCAATTTGTTTTTTCCCTTTTCCCATACTCTCACTAGATGATAGTTTGGTAGAAAAACAATAGTGAGTAGGTACTGATTTTTTAATGTTTTTTTTCTAAGTTTTTATGGAATAAACTTTTTATATTTGTGCTTTTAATATTGTAAAGGTTCTCTTGCAAGATTTTGGTTTTCCTAATATTAATCAATCTAGGAGACGTGTATTGAAACCATAAGAATCATTTAATATTTAAACCCTAGAAGGAGGATGGCTCAGTTTTAACGCCTCGAAACTTCCTTTCAGCTTAGAAGGATAACATTTTGGAGTTAATGCCTGCAAACTTTGTTTTACCATAGAAAGATCACGCTTCAAATTTAACACCTGGGAACTTCCTTTTATCAGCTCAAGAAGAACTGCATTTTATTTAATATTTTTACATGGTGACTTTGTTTTACCGTAGAAAGATCACATTTCAGTTTTAACGCTTGAAAACTTCCTTTTATCAGCTGAAGTAGAGCCAAATTTTATTTAATATTTTTACATCATGCAGTTTAAATCAATTTAATTATACTCCCTCCTTGTTTTGTTGTATATGATCTTTGAACCAAATATTTTCTTAGATATATAAGCTTTAAGTTACCTAAAAAGTAAATTTATTAGAAATAGAAGGTTCAAATTAGTTAGAAATTCTAGTTATTGCTATTGATGACAATCAGAATTTACCTAAACATCAAATCTTACTGAGTATACGATATAAAATAAAAGGTCAAATCTCTACATTTGTAACTAGAATGAATGAGAAGTACTCGACATTATTGCGAAAAAAATAATTCTTTTGCATGGGCCTATGATACATTAAGTCTTTAAATTGAATTAAAATTTCATCGATTCTTTTTATTAATCTATGTATACACTGCTTGTTGCATGTACCTATTAGGCATACTCAAGTTTTTTTAATAACCTAGGTTTTATCTTTTATATCATCTATCTATTGAAATTTTTATTGAATCTTAACTAGCTTATATATATATATATATATATATATATATATATTGGTGCAGGAGCACCTTTGAGATGCCATCTAATATGGTGGTCTCTTGTCATTTTGGTGTGCTAGTGTGTGTAAGACCCTCTAGTAGGGCAATGTCAATATATAAGGTCATGTTGACCAAGAGTAGTTTGGGTAATTTTCATCTTATGCTTCTGTTTGGGTAGAATAGCTCTTTTTGGCTCTTGTTTAATGGACTGTCCTTGATGATGTCATCAATGGGCAGGGTGATGTCATAGTGGTTCTTAGGGTCCATAGTTACCCTAGGTGGTCTAGCTAGGGTTAGATAAGGTAGATTGGTGGAGAAAACACTTTAAAAGTGTAAGTTGCACAAAGATGTACAATGTTGCTATGCAACATTAGCAACTTTTAAAAGTTGCTGACAACATTTTGTTGTCTAGGGAGTTTCGAGGTTCTAATGGTTTTTGAACCCATAGAAGGGATGCAACATGTGTGTCTAAGATATATAAGGTGACAAAACCCTAATTTGTGGGAGGAGAAGACAGTGTACGGATTTTGGTTATTGGAGCCAAGAGAGTTTTAATGAGCAGAGAGAAGATTTGAAATTTTTTTTAGGTTTCGTTATTGTGAATGGATTGAAATTAAGACTGTGACTATTAGAATCCATTATTTTGCATGTTACCAAGCTTTTCCAATCATTAGTTTGCTTTGTAGTAGTTCTTTGTTTGTGTTTTGTAAATTCTTTCAGTTTTGGACTGTTTGTTGTCCAGTTTTGGCCAAGGAGCAAAGATGTGGACCTAACTCCACTTCCCACCATTGGTTTTGTATGGCCACCTGCGAATGGAGACTAGGTCCATGGAGCTTCAAGACTGTGTAAGGAGGAGCTCTGAAAGTGCTTGCAAACATTTTTAAACTCTTGCCCTAGGCGAGCTACATGCACAGCTCGGTTAGGAAGAGCAAGTGACAGTTGGTTTAAAAGTTGCATGGGGTGTTCTCATGAGCCAAGAAGGCCATGGGTGTACTGAAGGATGTTATGCAGGTGTTCCACAAAGTGGAGGAGTTCCCAAGACATCTACATGCTAGGTTTTGATCCAAAAGACCCAAAACTGGTCTAAAACCAAGAAAAGAGCCATATTTCAGAAGTAGGGTGTA
>MU224473.1:273861-288448 GCA_018584345.1 Thuja plicata
AGGTCCTAGGAGAGGCCTAACAAGAGTTCAAAGCAAACTTAGAAGGTTACCAAGGAGGCTCCCTATCATATATATTCGAGGCGCCTATTTTAATCATTCCTAATCCACACGAAAAATAGGCGCACTTGAGAAGGATTACTCTCGGTGTATTATATATAGGTATATATAATCTAGTAGCAGTCGCATCGCAACATGGAAGACATTTTCTGATTAATGGTCATAGTTAGAGTTAGGGTTAGAGTTAGGGTTAGGGTTAGATTTAGGATTAGGGTTAGGGTGATTTTTTATGTTTGGAACATACAGTTAGGGTTAGAGTTAGGGTTAGGGTTAGGGTTAGGGTTAGGGTTAGGGTTAGGGTTAGAGTTAGGGGTAAAGGTTAGAGTTAAGGTTAGGGTTAGGGTGATTTTTTGTGGTTGGAATGTAAAGTTAGGGTTAGGGTGATTTTTAGAGTTAGGGTAAGGGTTAGGGTGATTTTTATGGTTAGGGTTAGGGTTAGGGTTAGGTTGTTTTTTACAGTTAGGATTAGGGTTAGGGTGATTTTTATAGTTAGGGTTAGGGTTAGGTTTAGGTTGATTTTTATGATTAGGATTAGGGTTAGAGTGATTTTTATAGTTGGGATGTACGTTTATGGGTTAGGATTAGGGTTAGGTTTAGAGTTACGGTTAGGGTTAGAGTTAGGGTTAGTGTTAGGGTTAGAGATAGGGTAATGATTAGGGTTAGGGTTAGGGTTAGGGTTAGGGTTAGAGTTAGGGTTAGGGTGCAGTTAGGATTAGAGTTAGGGTTAGGGTGATTTTTTTATGATTAGAATGTACGGTTATGGGTTAGGGTTAGGGTTAGGGTTAGGGTTAGAGTTAGGGTTAGGGTTAGGGTGATTTTTATAGTTAGGGTTAGGGTTAGAGTGATTAGAGTTAGGGTTAGAGTTAGGGTTAGGGTGATTTTTTTTACGATTGGAATTTACGGTTATGGGTTAGGGTTAGAGTTAGGGTTAGGGTGATTTTCATAGTTAGGGTTAGGGTTAGGGTTAGAGATATTAGAGTTATTGTTAGATTAGGGTTAGGGTTAGAGTCAGGGTTAGGGTGAATTTTACAGTTAGGGTTAGGGTTAGTGAGATTAGAGTTAGAGTTAGAGTTAGAGAGATTAGAGTTACGGTTATGGGTTAGGGTTAGGGTTAGAGTTAGGGTTAGGGTGATTTTTATAGTTAGGGTTAGGATTAGAGAGATTAGAGTTAGAGTTAGAGTCAGGGTTAGGGTTAGTGTTAGGGTTAGAGTTAGGGTTAGGGTTAGGGTTAGAGAGATTAGAGTTAGGGTTAGGGTTAGGGTTAGGGTTAGGCTTAGGGTTAGGGTTAGGGTTAGAGTTAGAGTTAGGGTTAGGGTGATTTTTTTTTACGATTGGAATGTACGGTTATGGGTTACCATTAGGGTTAGAGTTAGGGTTAGGGATAGGGTGATTTTTAGAGTTAGGATTAGGGTTAGGGTAATTTTTATAGATAGGGTTAGGGTTAGAGAGATTAGAGTTAGGGTTAGGGTTAGAGTTAGGGTTAGAGTTAGGGTTAGGGTGAATTTTTTTACAATTGGAATGTACAGTTATGGGTTAGGATTAAGATTAGAGTTAGGATTAGGGTTAGGGTGATTTTTACCGTTAGGGTCAAGGTTAGAGTGATTAAAGTTAGGGTTAGGTTTAGGTTTAGGGTTAGGGTTAGAGTTAGGTTTAGGGTTAGAGTTACAGTTAGGATGATTTTTTTATGATTGGAATGTGATTTTAATAGTTAGGGTGATTTTTATAGTTAGGGTTAGGGTTAGAGAGATGAGAGTTAGGGTTAGGTTTAGGGTTAGGGTTAGGGTTAGGATTATTTTCTATGTTTGGAATGTATGATTCTGGGTTAGGGTTAGGGTTAGGATTATTTTCTACATTTGGAATGTACGGTTAGGGTTAGTGTTAGTGTTAGGGTAATTTTATGGTTAGTGTTAGGGTGATTTTTATGATAAGGATTAGGGTTAGAGTTAGAATTAGGGTGATTATTCTTAGGAAGATGGTTAGGATTAGGGTGATTTTTATGGTTAGGATTAGGGTGATTATTCTTAGGAAGATAGTTAGGGTTATAATTTGAGTTAGCATCAATATGTTAGGTAGTGTGAGATTTAGGCATAGTGTTGGATTATTAATTAGAGTTCCTATTAGAGTTGGTAATGTGATGTACGTATTAGAGTTATGATTACAAACATGCTTATGGTTAGGGTTACAAGTAGGGTTAGGATCATTTTGAGAATTAGTTTACAAAAGGGATGTTATGATAGATGACATAAAACATTTAGAGTTAGGATCAATATCATACTTATTAGTACAATATTACGATTACAGTTAGTAATATAATTTAGGTATTACAGTTAGGATTATGATCATGCTTAGTAAGATTGTTAAGGTTACAATTAAAGTTTTAGTTAACGCAAATTATGGTAATCATGATAATACCATGTAGGGTCACTTAAAGTTATTAATATGGTATGTTAAATTCAATTTGAAAATTTGCATTCATGTTATTCAAATAAAGGTTACACATAGAATGCATATTATCATTTGTATTAGGATTATTCTTAGAATTAGCATATGTGATTTATACATAATTTAATGCCTAACATATGAGTGAGATGTATTTTATAAACATTCATTCACATTTATTTTGCACATCCATTGAAGGCATCCATTAATATTAGAAATAAAAAGTTGAAAAAAAAATGTTGCAAAATATTGCGACTATACTCATAAACATCACTTGAATAGTGAAAATAATATATTATTCACTTGGGCATAAAAATTAAATAGATAAAAAGAGAAATATACGTCCCAGTGTAAATTTTTATTAGAATAAAGCTACTATAAAAACCCAAGATAATAATATACTATATAAAAAACATTTCTCCGTAATGATGTAAGTACATCACGTATTCTTCAACAATTAAATTGGTATTGTGACCTTTATTTAAAAAATGATCACGGTACACTTCTTTCATCATGGATGGAAACACGTCTACTTTTGCAGATGTGTCACGTACAAATCTCGCAACATCTTCCATCTGCATTATCTCTAGTTCTTCTACAAAATCAACTGACAAAGCTGCATTCTCCACAACTTTGATTATATTTATGCATGACTCTTTAACTATGTGTGCACACTTGTCATATTCATTCTCAAAGAAATTATTTGAGGCCACTGAAGTAGTTGGGCTTGTATCAATAATGTTTGACTCTCTGTCAGAGATAGCCATATCTGAAATGGTATGCTGCAAAGTTTTTAACAAACATCAGTATATACAAATAATCAGATTAAAAGTATACTTAATTAGAGGGAAATAAATAAATAAATCAATAATTAAGTAACCATGTTGTATTTTAATGAAAATATGGGTATCAAAATATAATATGATTATGATCATTTATAGGCAGTGAAGCAAAAGTGAACATAATTTCTAAATATATTCTAGTCATTTATTGCTTAAGAATAATTTAGCACAAATTTGACATAAAATAGGAGAATAATCAATAATGCATTTCTTAATAGAAATTTGAAAATACATCATTACAATACATCATTGATTTTCAAGACATCTAGGTCTTGTTTCTTCTACCTTTATTTTTGAAAGTTTTTTCCCACTTTTCATTTTTTCATAGTGGTCATATTTGAATGGTGGCATTATCCTCAAGCCTTCTAGAGACTTTACACGAGATATAGCCACAAATGTGAATCTCTCTCTCTTTCTCTCTCTCTCTTGGGCCTATATCAACTATGGCTTTTGAAAGAGTTAGGCCGTGTGATATATAAATTGTCAAAGCCCATGCTAATCTTAATGGTAATTGAAAAGTTCTACCCCTCTGTAATGGTGCTATTGGAACTATTTTTGGATGGTGGTCATCATATGGTATTCCAGAATAATTATCAAATTCAACTATGACATATGCTGGTGGTTCAGGTGGAGTAGAACCTGGTTTGTACACGATATTCCAGATATATCCCAATGCTGCATTGACAAGATTGGCCTCTATCCATAGATTTGTAGTCAACATCACCCTTGAATCCTTACTAAATAGTAACTCTACATCAAGATCTCAATTTGATGAATATTCAATTGTAATAGCATTCATTGACTTAGTCACAAGCCTACGTACAATAGGATGCCTCAAAGAATACAATATTCTCATGTTATGGTTATGAATATTGTCATTTGTTAAGAAAAAATGCGTTGTCTTATCAAGCTCATCATTGCTTGCAACATCTAACCTTATAGGGGTTCTCATCATAAGAAATTTCCAATCATCTATTTTTGGATTTGCATCTCTCAAATTTGTGAGAAGATGATGAAATATTTGTTTCTCGATGTTATCTCCATCTTGCATAAATATCTTACCTAATGTAACCACTATTTTGAATTCTTGCAATAGTAACTTTTCCCTCCTGTTGCTATCATATGCCATTTTATCCTTGACTGGAGGTAACTGACCAATAGCACCAACCAAAATAATAGATGCACCTGAAAGAAAGTGAAAACACAAATATTTTTATACCATCGAGGAAGATCATATGAAGGTACTATATATGAGTTATATTAATAAATATTATACCATGTAAAGTGCACTATTACAAAGAACCAAATGTATACTTGAAAAAATTATGTTAGCACTTTGTGGGAATGCTTGTCTGAGTCGACAATCTATATTTTCCAGCAATTTTTGACCAATGAAGCTCATTTCATCAATCAAAATATATTTGATGTGGGCCATATCTTCTTGAAAACTTGTAAGTCGCGCCCCTTCTAGCTGAGAAAAATCTTTAATTGGTATTTGCAACTTTGAATGAATTGTAGAGGCTCCTATATTGAAAGTTGCAACTCCATTTGGTGCAAGTAATAAAAGAGGAGAAGGACTATGAATTTTTGCTATTTGAAGAGATTGAGTAATGGCACCAATTAGATAAGACTTTCTTGTTCCTATTATTCCTTGAATTATCATAAATAAAGGCACTTGAACCTGATTGCTATGGTAGTGTGTCATAATAATATTGATTGCCTTATGTTTCTTCTCACTGAGAGTTGTAAAGTTGATGCATTGTGGGATATCATCATACATAAGACATCCATGTTTCTTCATTTCACCTATGAAATTGATTGCTCCACCTGTATGTTCTTCACTTTGATATTCACTACTCCAATTTGTATTTCTATCAATATCTCTTCTTCCCAACATGTCTATTTCATAAACCTGCATATGTTGACCACAATGTAGCCTGGATAGGATTTCCCATTCATTCTATATGGTATTTTCCTAAATACCTCCACTATATTTTTTTTTGGAATCAATGTTAGGATCATCATTTTCTAAAGATGCTTCTCTTTCAACATGCGAAGGATTATAATTAAGAGACTCCCAATTTCCTACTATAATATCACTATCATGTCCAATGTCCCTTTCAATGTTATGAAAAGGTTTGTATAATAACAACTTAGATAAACAAAATTCCACCCATTTACTTGAATCAGGTGGAGGAATCGATAGAAACCTAGGGAATAATCTGACTATAGCTGCTATTTCCCTTGGCCCCCATTTGTTATATCCTCTTTTTTTAGGATTGTATATCCAGGATCTTGTTGCATCAATCAATGTGATACCTTCCATACAAAGTGGCATTGTTTTATAGTCGTCTAAAAAATATTTTATGTGTTGTTTGTCACTATCCTCATTATTTACTGCTACAGGTTTGAAAACTTCACGTGACACATTTAGATTAACAAACCTTCTACTACTCTCAACTAATGGAAGCTCTAACAACATATGACATGATTCCTGAGCTCCAATGTCTCTTTCTAAAACTGTCTCTGTGAGAAGCTTTCTATATGCTCGTGCAACTAAATCATTAGGAATTTCCAAGTTTGACAGTCACATCAACATTTCTTGATAGGTTTCTGAGCTTCTGTCATCTTTTGTGGCATACTTTGCAATGTATTTGATAACTCCATGTTTTGAAAGAACAGGTTTCCAATCTATATTTTCCCTCCACAATTGGAGTATGTGTCGATTATGTGAATTAACTCTATCATCATTTCTTTCTGGCTCAAATTTTTTATCACCCAACTCCCTATCCTCATATAATCGGGACTCCTCCAAATTTAATGGCCAAGGAGCATTATACCTTAAAAAATGACAAAAAGAATATCTCATTTTATTAATTTGTCTAAATAGTTGATATATAATATTGATATACAACTATTAAATGATGAAATAATTACATGCAAACCATTCTTCCCCTTTTCTTACATAGGCATGCACCCTCCATACAGACTATGTGTCATTCTACATAGTTGACTATCTCCTCATAGTCACGGTCGATATCCATCTCTTCTAGTTGTGCACTATTTCTGAGACATGGATGTTGCCCAAAATTTTGGAAAGCCTACAAATAGTTGTGGTTAATTAAGTATATTAAATATTTATAATAAATATATGGTAATATACATGTGACTGGCTTCATCTTATTCTGATATATAAGATCAATTTACTTTAAACATACTTGTATATTTCTTTGATGAGGATCATGTCTAGGAATCCATGGATGAATAATATGATGAAAATATCTCTCAACACTTTTTAGTTCCTCCTCATTTGACTATTCAATAATGTCCATGTTTGGTGCTCCTTCAAGCCAAAAAAAGCTATGCACATGAGGTGAACCCCTATGTTGCCACTCATACCTACACCAAAAGTCTTTGACTTTCATTCCTTTTTCAAGTATTTCCTTTTTGACCATTATATGCCTCAAATGCATGTAATATGCAACTATATGAGGATAGTCAATTACATTCTATCTTCTCCATTTTTGAGCCTCTCATGGATAAGTTGGTCATGTTCTTGGCATCAGCGCATGCAGATCAGGCCACTACATATCCACTACACTTAATGTGAAGAAAATTGTAGGAGATCCAATTTGGTGAAGCATGTCTGTTAATTATACTTTACATTTATCCCAATATGATCTTGTGCCTCTTAGATATGTTCCAAACTGCATCAACCTATCTACTAGATTATTATGTGGCATATTTTCCATATGTTCACGTAACTCATTGATGGTAATTGGCATGTCTTTAAAACTCCTTTTTACAAATACAGCTGACGAATTATATGCATGGTGTCTCATTATCATTTTCATCATGAAATACCTAAACCTTGGATGTTTAGCAAAGAAATGATCTCTATACCACAAAAAATTCTTTGCAAATTCATGTAAATGAACTTGCTTCATTCTTGGCTCTATCCACTCACACATTCCATCAGGAAATAATGTTGGAAATGTCATATCAAATAATCCTGGTGTAACATATTCATTGATGGGTGATGCACCTATAGATGGTCATTCAATTAATGCAGATGGTATTGTATCTGGATTGTTAACCCATGCACAGATTAAATCCATTTTTTTTTTAGCATTAGGTGGCCTTGAAGCCATTGATGTTGTGTGATCAATTATATTACCTTCATCTATCTCCATGACTTGACCCACACATATGACTTCATTTGCATCAAAATCAAATTCCATCTGCACTGTCTTCAATCTACTAAAAACATTCTCATCAAAATTTATTGGCAATTCATTAAGAGCAGCTTCATCAATCCTAACATCTGCATAAAACTTGTCATGTTCTACTTTGTATTTCAATTCTCTGTAAACAAATCCCTATTTATAGTAAAGTTATAACGTGTGCCACGTTGATCCCTTCTGCGAACAATATTGATTGGCAAATGCTCAATAGTATGTGGAAAAACTTTGGATACATGTTCTACATGATGGGGAAAACTTATAGTGTGTCCTTTGTACTTATATTGACCACCAGTTGCATGTGTAACTTGCAGTATAGGGCTGACATGTGCAATCAACATCTCTTCAACCTGAGTCAAATTGGCAAGCTCTTGTGGTTGAGAGCCAGGATCCATATTATATGCAGTTGAAAACCTATTAGTTCCTCTCTTTGATCGACACCTGTCGTATATAGGACCTTCACAAGTACAATATTATTTCATTCCAAGATATGATTCTTGACAAACATAACACATATTTGGACTCTTCAAACTATCTATATGACGTCTAAACCGCATTTAGAATCTTCTAAATTCTAACTGAAGCATACCATTTGGGTTTGGCATGTTTTCTATAGCACCTTCAATGTCAACATTCATTTGGATATGATTTTTATGTTGTGGTGTTTCTAGAACATGTTTTATGGATTTAGAGCCTTCATTTTGAACATCAAACTGAAAGTTTACATTAGGTAGATGGTTATATCTATCATTTGGTTTGGGATTACCTTGTTGTCTTTCATGTCTTTCTTCATTTTGATGGACTTGTTTAGATGTTTGTGTACGATTTCTTCTTTCTACATTTACTTCATCTTGATTTTCACTTTTCAATTGTTCCATTGTTACTTCTGCCCTTCTTCTACCAAACCTTTGTCTATCATGGTCATTGCGTCTTATTCTCCGTTGTTGTTGTTGAGTTTCTATCATTTGTTCTTGTTGAGGCCTACGACACTCTCTTCTATTCTCTTCTTTGATATTCTCTTCTTGCCTCCTCTGATTCAAAGTTCAACCTTGGTCTCACCATACCTACTATGAAATACGTTAGAGTTAGTCACCAAAATACACTTCATTTATTCAATATATAAGAATATTGTATTGTTTAGAAAATATGATTGTTAGATAACAAAATTACTATGATAATATATTTTTACATGTGGAGGCATTGTCTTAAACATAATACTTTCACTATTTTGATAACTTATATATTCATTTATAAGTTAAAATAATATATTATATCATTGCTTTAGAGAGTATGTTACAAATTTATTTAATTGAAAGGCCATATGTTTATTAATAATACATTTTAATTTACAGATTATATTTTTGGCTTTATGTTTAAATACATATTTACACATGACCATGACCATATACATTAAAATTAGGAAAGGCTTCATGTTTCAGTACATATTTACATATGACCATGACCATATACATTAAAATTAGGTTAATATAATAGATATGAGTAATAATTATATTTATATGCCAAATGCAACAACAATTTGGAGAATAGACAACAATTACAACAATGAGAGGGAAGATGTTGTAACATTAAGAAAATCAATATTTCATCATGACAATAAATGGTCGAAAAGACCATTTTGTGAAAACATGAGAAAACATAATCTCTCATTTTGAATACAAAATTGGGAAAGCTAAAATGAAACGGTTCCAAAAGGATGTTTTATCAAAACATGAGAAAACATAATCACTCAATTCTACCGTGTTGGTCTCCATCGTCCTCCTATCCATTCCTGGGCTAGACGTAAGAGGGAACATGAATATGCTTTTAGAGTGTGAGTATCAGGGAAATATATTTCAAAGAAATTTTCCTAACTCGGTGGTGAAACAAATCTATCGACAGTCACCCCTGACCACCAACAATCCTTATCTAGAACTTCAACTTCAAACCCGAGTGGTCTATATTGAGGCAACCTAATTAGAGGTGGAATAGGTCTCATATACTCTAAAAATACTTCCTCAACAAGGGTTTCTCTTGACCATTCATCGTTACTGAAGTGATCATATCTCACAAAAAACTTTGGTTTTACAAAATGTAGTACAACGTCTAAAATTGTTGCTTCAAACCAAACCCCCTCAAATCCCTTGTCATCACAGCTAACTTCTACCTTCATTCCAAAATGTACTTCAATCTATATTCGTTATGTATGATTTCAAAAAATTAAAACCATTCCAATATATAAATCTAAAGATACAATACAATTCATAATACTAACAAACTTTATAAATACTAACGAAATCAAATAAACTAAGCCTAATAAATTAAACAAATCAACTAATTAGTTTAACTAATTAAACTAATTAAACTAATTATCCAATTAAATAAACTAATTATTCAATTAAATAAACTAATTAAACTAATTATCCAATTAAACCAAATTATCTAAGTCTAATAAATTAACCAAATAAATTAATTAGTTTAACTAATTAAACAAATTATCCAATTGAATAAATTAATTAAACTAATTATCCAAGTAAATAAAATAATTATCCAATTAAAAAAACTAATTAAACAAATAACTAATTAAATTAATTATCCAATTAAACTAAACAATCTAATATGGCAGCATAGGCCTCCATATCAAATAATTTAAATCAAAATCTAAATAGTAAAACTAAATATTAAAAAATGATCAAATACTCTAAATCGAAATAGTCAATAATTTAAAAAATATACATCTAAATAATCTAAAAGTACACCAATATGGTTGCATCAACATCCATATTTAATTAAATAAACTAATTAAACTAATTATCCAATTAAACCAAATTATCTAGGTCTAATAAATTTAAAAAATAAACTAATTAGTTTAACTAATTAAACAAGTTATCTAATCGATTAAACTAATTAAACTAATTATCCAAGTAAATAAACTAATTATCCAATTAAATTAACTAATTATCCAATTAATGTAATTATCCAATTTTATAAACAATCTAATATGGCAACATAGGCCTCCATATCAAATAATTTAAATCTAAATCTAAATAGTAAAACTAAATATTAAAAAATGATCAAATACTCTAAATCTTAAAAATCAATAATTTAAAAAATATACATCTAAATAATCTAAAATTACACCAATATGGTTGCATCAATATCCATATTTAAAATTATATCTACATATTAAAACTAAATATTAAATGAAATAATGATTTAAATCTTAATGAAAATGAAAATGGTGGCATTGCCCTCCATTTTTAAATATTAAAACTAAATATTCAATGAAACAATGATTTAAATCTTAATGAAAATGGCGGCATTGCCCTCCATTTTAAAATCTAAATTTAGATATTAAAACTAAATTTAAATATTAAAAAATGATCAAATACTATATATGTAAAGAATTTAAAACTTAATCTAAAAATAATATATAATCTGAAAATGGCGGCATTGCCTTCCATTTTTAAATCTAAATTTAAATATTATAACTAAATTTGGTCATTTAAAAATTAAATCTTAATTTAAATATTAAAATAATGATCAAATACTATATATCTAAGGAATTTAAAGTTTAATCTAAAAATACTATATAATCTAAATATGGCGGCATTGCCTTCCATTTTTGAATCTAAATTTAAATATTATAACTAAATTTGATCATTTAAAAATTAAATCTTAATTTAAATATGAAAATTAAATCTTAATTTAAATATGAAAATTAAATTTAAACATTAAAACAATGATCAAATACTATATATGTAAAGAATTTAAAGCTTAATCTAAAAATACTATATAATCTGACAATGGCAGCATTGCCTTCCATTTTTAAATCTAAATTTAAATATTATAACAAAATTTGTTCATTTAAAAAAATGATATACTGCATATCTAAATAATCTAAATAATAAAAAACTAAATCTAAATTATCAAAATCTAAATAATCTAAATTTAAATTTTCTATATTTAAATATTAAAAAATAATATACTGTATATCTAAATAATCAAAATTTAAATCTAAATAATAAAAATCTAAATCTACACCTGAAATCTATATCTAAATATATATCTCAATATATATCTAATTCTATATCTAACTCATAGATTTTAATCATTATATTTACAAAATATATTTAAAAATCTAAATCTAAAACAAAAACTATAACTATAACTATAACTAAAAAAATCTAAAACTAAAACTATATAAATCTAAAACTAAAACTACAATTATAACTAAATAAAATCTTAAACTAAAATTATATAAAATAAATAAATTATTAAATTGAAAACCAAATTCACCTTTTCTCTTGTGCTGTCTTGAAACTCCTCTTTGCTGCAAAACCAAATCTTTTTCTGCCATGCAAAACCAAATCTCCTTCACACTCTATGCCCTACAAAATCAAAACAACAAAATGAAATGAGAAGACGCTCTTTTATAATCTGAGAGCGTCTCTTCATATTCCTAAAATATGACCTTTCAAATTACTTCATTTCGAAATCAATTAAAAATGCGTTTTGAATTCATTAAAAAAAAAGCGTTTCCAATTCATTAAAAAAGGCATCTATTTCAAATTAATTAAAAAATGCATGTCGAAATAAATGTGAAAAAAAAATATATTAATAAAAAAAGCATGTGTTTCGTATTAAAAATCAATAAAAAAAATTTATTGGGGCTGGGGCCACCCCCCCACCTGTAGCACACCATTTGGCAATAGTGGCAGGCTGCCTGTCGCCATCAGTAGGGTACACTACACGGCGTGCAACATACGCTACCGGTGGCGGCAACCAGCCTGCCCCTATCGCCATGCCCGCGAGGGACCTACCGGGATTCTCGTGCGGGGTTTTTTTCATTAAATTTTTTTTTTTTAATTTCAATTTTTTTTTAATTATTTTTTTTTTTAATTTCGGTTTTTTTAAATGCGTTTTTTTAATTTCAGTTTTTGTTAATTATTTTTTTAAAATGCATTATTTTAAATTGGTTTTTTTAATTTTGATTTTTTTAATTGCATTTTTTTACAATATGAATGGTTTTTTTTTTAGCTTTTATCAATGTCATTTGGCATTTTGAGAAATGTAACTGCTTCTTAATCTTTTTTATGTACACGGAATATTCCTCAGAATATGCCCGTGTTGGTATTCAGCTTGTGATCCCATTGTAAGAATGCCTCTCAATGTAATTATCCCCCGGCTTCCATAGTGATGCAATCGATAGAAATATATGGAAAAAAAAAATTCTATTAGATGTTTTCTATCAGGAATGACAAACTCGCCCAATACCACAGACAAATTAATGAGATACACAAAAACAATAACCCCCCTCTTCTAACAAATCAATCAATTTCATCACTCAATTAGACTAGTTTTCCTAGAAAATCTACCAACATTTACAACTAGAATTACGCTTAACTTCCTCGACATTGTACAATAGGAAAAGACGACTTGTACAACTATACGTGGTGTGCAAGACACTAATATTTAGATGATGGAAGCAACATTGCGATAATTTCATGCAACCGGCAAGAAACTAACATTCTTCAATATATTCCTACGAGAGATACATGCTGATGAGTACTATGGCCACGGTGGTGATCCTCATATTAAATTTAAGTTTTAGAATTACCGAAATAATGTGTAATGTGTAATGCCAAATTGTGCTCAACCAATGCTCCTCAAAGTAAATATTACTTTTTAGCTAACTTCGATAATATGTAATCACTAGTTAGTTTGAAATTTTCAAAACACACACACACACACACACACACACACACACACACACACATACATATATGTATACACACGTATATGTGTGTCTATATGTATGTATATATGTATATGTATATGTATATATATACATGTATGTGTATGTGTATGTGTATGTAGATACATACATACATACATACAATTGGAGTGTTATTTTGGTCATGTGATATATAAATTTGAAGTTAAAATTTCTCATTTTGCATAGCTGGAATAATACAATTTCACAATGATAACAAAGTTTGTATTCTCTAGATTGTGCCTTGCACATATAGTGTGAGAACTTTAAATTATTTGATCTCATACTTACTTTTGAATTTACAATTACAATTTCACCAAATATGTTTTGGCAATCTAACTTCCAGAATTTAATTAAAATAAATAAATAATTCTGTGAAGCTGTGTAATTAGCCGATAGGCTTCTCTTTGGGAGAAACCTTTGATCGGCAAAGTGTCTCACACATAGGTCTAGCAACCGAAAAAACATTTTGACTTTCTAACTACCGGGTTAAGACTTTCTACAAATGATTTTGACTTGCAATCTCAAACATCGGTCATTTCAATTCCAAACTACAACATATTTTTGCCATATCATAAATATAACCTGATATATAATAAATTGATTGCATTTTTCTTATCAGTGTATGAACCCCAATAATTTATTGCATTTTTCTTATCATATAAAATAATTAATCGTAGATGGCTAAAAACAATGTTTGATTTTGCAATCCTTGTAATCATTGACATTCAATTTTATTTTACTCACAATGACAATCAAACAAAGAAACTTTCATTGACCTATCATGAACTTCTTTATATTTTTACGAATACATAATATTTCCCTCAAAGTGATTAGAAAATAGTTTAATGACGTGACTAAATATTTTAGGAGCATGAGACAATTTTGTTCATTTTCAGTTTAAGGAAAAGCTCAAGGGAGATCTATCAAATAATAAAATTAAAATGTGTTTTGAGCATATTGGGCAGCCACACACATGTTCAATGCATTTTCTTGGAAGTTTCCAAAGCCTTTTAAAAAAGATCAATTACGTACACCTATCTTATAACCGTCACATTCCATTAAAACTCATTCCCATGATGGAGAAAACATGGCTCCATCAAAGGTGGGCAAGAGGATGTGGATAAGCTTCTCTTCAAGTATTTAAGGAACAGAAATGTAATAGTCTTTTTTCCTCATCATGAATATATATATCATATTCTAATTAAATTCCTTTGGAGGGATATATATATATA
>MU224473.1:300805-313938 GCA_018584345.1 Thuja plicata
GCTTTAAAAAAACTCTCCATATTGTTAGGAAAAACCCATTCAATACTAAAGATCTGAAGAAAGAAATCCCAAATTTTTCTGACATAGGGATAGTGAATAAAGATATGCTCTACACTCTCTTCCTCCTGCTTGCATAGATAACATCTATTCACAATACTCATACCTTTTTTTCTAAGATTATCTCTAGTTATCTTCTGTCCTACAAGATGAATGCCTTGAATCACTTATATCAATTTTCTACTTGTCAGATTGCTTTGTAAATCTCTCTATTGTATGATTGCCGATAAGCATTCAACTATTTACCGAAACACAGTAAATATGTAGAGTATACCGTTCAATCTAGAATTGTATATGTGAAATGTAAAACTGTAAAGTAATAAAATATAACAACATAACACATGGATTTTTAACGTGGAAAGCCTATTAAGGGAAAAACCATTGGGACCAATTTTTCACTCTTTTGAAGTGAGCTCTATTAGGAGCCAACCCTGTTAAAGGTTACAAACACACTGTTAGGTGTGACCTTGTTAGAGGATTTAAAAGATAGTTTGTCACCTAGTATCTAAAATATAATGCTACCATCCTTGATCAAACACTCACTTGGCCTATCAATAGGTATAGGGCATATCCAATGCTACTTTCATGATCAAACTTTTTGATACTCCTTGGGATGTATCTCAATTGTAAAAGACTTTTAAGTCCTGCTCAATTAAGAGACTTGATACTTCAATGGTTAAACTAAAACATTAATGATATGTTCATACATACAACTTAATTGCAGATTTTCAGATATGTTGTAAGTGCATTAGCTCTCTGATCAATATAATCATTTCTATACCTTTTCTCCACACTATTCTTCTTTGTGATGTTGTCTCATTGTTCGTTGGTGTCTGCAGAATCTAGCTCTTTCTTTAGGTTGATTGATTAGATCTGAATGAAGAATTTCTTCTACTTCAAATTTTCTTTAGCATCTTTCCTCTTCTCTTTTTTACCCCACACACTCACCAATTCGTAATGAATTGGGTTTGTCTCTTTATAGACACGATTTACCTTTTCTTGGCTTTCTTGATTCTTGGCATGATCCACAATTCTCGCCAATTAGATTTAAAGAAAACTCTTGTTTTATCTTAAAGAGAACTTCTTGCCAACTGGACAAAGAAACTTTACATCAATTAATTATCTCCGGCTTTACCTGGATGATTAAAACAATGCTAAGTATACATTAAGTCTATTTATAGCTCTTGATAGCTAAGCATTTTGTCATTTCAGAACTCTATGTTCTGTCGGTCAACACTTTAGTTAGTCATCGATGATAACTGACTGTTCCATTGATGTGACTTCAGTTGTCATTGGGATCTTTGTCCTTGTCTTTTTCGTCGGGAAACACTGAAATTATGTCCAGCGAGTTACTCTGTGTTTTGCTCATCGATCGACACTGTAACTCTGCTCATTAGTAATGCTATGCATTTTCTTTTTGGGTAACACTATGACTCTGCTCTTTTACTCTGACTGTCGCTATGCACTCTGTCGATGTATACAGTCACTTAGTGAATACTTTACTTATATGCATTACTGATAGCATAGCCTTTGATTCATTGGTCCTTTGAACTCTTTGGCAGTATTTCCATGACCATACAGATTATATCAAGTTGACATCAATGAAAATATAATACATTAACTGATCTAATGCCTTGCATGATCATCAACTTAACATTTTCAAACATTCAATCAGTTACATGTCATCAATGTTATTACATTGGCGCATACTACAAATAGAACTTCTCCACTTCCTTCTCAGTGTTCACCCAATATAAGTGTTGAAACAAAATTGGGTGAAAATATGATGAAGCTTCATAAGAGGTTGGTTTTAAAAAGATCCTAGGTATTTCTTAGAACTTTTTTTTCATAAACAGGGGAACATATATTATTTTTCTCTATCGATTTGTTGAGATTATAGAAAGTTGGAATGTGTTTAATTTTGTGTCGATTTAAGTGTGTTTGTGATGAATCAAACAATTTCATAATTTTGATATATAGTATTGATACATAATAAGTTATGATAAATGTCTACTATATTTATAGACATATTGGATATTTGGATGTGTTTATGATTTAGATATAGAAATTTAATTCACATATGGTTTCAACTTTTATTGAGACATCGTTCAATTCATTTTACCCTTCTATATACTTTGTCTAGGATGAATGACTTTTTGATGTGTTGAGATGGTGTGATCCTTTATTGATAATCAATTAAATCCTTATGTCATCTTCATAATTATTCAAGCTACAAAAAATATCAAAGATGCACATTCCTAACATAGTATTGGTACATGCAAAAGAGCATGCATGCTCTAAATAACCTCTTTCTCTTTATAGTATAGACTTTGATTGGTTATCTCTTGATTCTACTTTATTATCATCAATATCTTAGATATTATTTGTAAATATAAGATTCTAACTACTTGATCCAATATATGTTTCATACAAGACAATAGTTAATATTTGGACAATATCAAAGGGTAGAGTTTGAAAGGAGGGAGGATATTTTTATATGGAAAACCAACCATAATCATAGTTCCACCTACACAAGAACTCTTCCCTTATTGTCCAATCCAAAGTGAGAGATATTGGATTATTAAGGTTGAGACAAGTTGATGTATAATAGGATTCAAGACTTTGTGAGCTTATTAAAAAATTCATTGACAAGACACGGATATGTATTTATAACTAGACCAAACTAAGTGTCAAAAGAAAGGATAAAAAAGTACTTGGTATGCACTTTTACCTTCAATGCCAATATAGAAGCACAAGAAACATGGTGTATGCGTCCAAACCTGCCCCTTGTTATTTGTAATAAAACTTTTACAACTCTAAATATTGGTTGAACAGTGTTGCGCTAGATAATGAGAACACTAAATGAAAGCAAATTGTAACCTAGGTACTTACATTCCTGCATCAACTGACCTGCAAAGCTCAAAATTATAGCACTACTAGAATCTGCAAGAACTTTCTCCTCTATTGTAGGATGTGAAGGATGTAAGTATAAAGAGAGAAAGGTAAAAACTATTGTTAATGTTTGTCCCAAATTGTACAACATCTTGAAGGAAGATTTAGAACCCTATGAAACATTCTATTTGAGTGAGCTACTCTTAAGTAAATATTTTTTAAACATAGAAGTTGATGTTGGACATACAAAAGATACAATAATTACCGATTGGGATCTAATAAATGTTAGCAAATATAACATATGCCACATAACTTGCATTACCAAAGTATAAATTAGCTCTAAAGAAGAAGATAATATCTAAGATGACATGAACACAAGGGACACAATAGACATAAATGAATAAAAACTACTTTCACAAATGGGACTTACTTGCAAACAATGTCAGCCTAGATGAACTTAAAATAATTGAAAAACATGAATTTGATAAAAATTATACATGGGGCCAAGTTGAAGCACCACAATGTTCACATGACACTGCACCATAATTCAAGCATGAAAAAGATGTACACCCAAGGAGAACATTTTCCACTTACCTTAATGTCCCCAACTATAAATAAATCACCAAAGCAAAAAACTAGTGCTTACAATTATTACAAATCACAACAAGGGTCACTTAGAAAAAATATTGTGCATGTGGTTAATAATGACTCCACTCATTGAGTAATGCATTTAATTAGTGAAGTCTCAATTCTCACCATGAATAAAAAGGTATTTATATAAACAATTGTTTATGTATTTAAAAATTGTATAAAATTATTATTCTATAAAGAAAATTTGTAAATTAAACTAACGTATCTTTTATGTCTAATATATTAACTTATATATAATTTCCTGTCGTCTAACCCTTGCACATCATTTTGGTGCAAGCACTAGTTTAGTCTTAATATAAAAACACTCATATTACATGCAAATCAAAACCTACACTACAAGCTTTAATATTATGTTGTAGGTAATGTCTACCAGTACAGAAAAAGAAATCTATAAGTTTCAGAAATCAAATTTAAAAGGTGGAGAATTTCAAGTGGTAAGAGAAGATAGAGACAAAAGTTTTAGTTAATTGGCGAGAAAAAGAATATTCCAGAGCAGGCTCAAATCTACGAAAAGCAGTATTTTTTGCCCTAATTCAAAGCAGACAAGGTGTAACGACATTTTGCATAATGATGGATGATAGAATCATTGTTCTTCAGAACATACTATGCATAATTCTCACAAGAGAGCTAAAGGTTTTCAGGTTTATAATGCTAGTTAGTATTAGGCGATAAATCAAAGGTGGTTTTCATACAGACCATTGACGAAAGCCCATTAGGTGATTCAAGCAACAAAAATCAATACGATAAATGATCTAAATGCCTAGTTTTTTTGTCTTTGATAGAACTAGGTATGCTATCTAGGAAAAGCCCTATCAGTATAGGTCTATTTTGAACCCTAATTCCATAGCCCTTCACCCGAACAACCAAACCCTAAGACATGCGTCCCCTAGAAATTTCTTTAGGATATTACCTTAGAAGGTGGCCTAGGATGATAAGATAGTCGAGAATGATTGGCTTCCTGCCTATAAACAAAATGCTTATAGAATGAAGCACTTCAAGAATAGGAATGTTTGTCGAACTATAAACATGCAAAAAGTTACCTTTGAGCTACCTACCTATAATCAATTTAGGCACCTCCAGAAAGAGAATAGTATAGAAAAAGCCAAATCTGTACCCTATTCTCCCCCACATAGACGGAACCCAACAAATGCAGAAAAATCTAAAACACCTGATAGAAGGATTTTTTATCCTTCTCATAGTACGGAAAAGATTTCTAAGGATAGGTTATACTCTCCGCCGCACCATAGTTTCACGAAACTAATTAACCCTAACATTTATCTTGAGGACCTAATCATAATAGGAAAAAACACTTTCACAGAAGGTTTGATGAATCATTTTGAAGTTTTAGGGATCTTCAGGAAATGGCATGGCTATGGGTTGGGAAATAAAGATATTAGATTATGGTTTAATGAAACTCTCAGGGAACAGGTAAGTATAACTTCTCTTTTGGATAGCTATTTCTTTTTGGAATGCAGAGATGAATTTGTTAAAAATAGATTATTTTCTAATGATCACATTACTTTTTAGGGCATGCGCTTAAATTTATAAAATGGAAGCCTAATTTTAAACCAAGTATGTTTGATAGTATTTTTGTGCCTAGATGGTTCAAAATTTTGAACATGCCTATGGAACTTATACATAGTAAAATTGTTACACAAACTAGTGAAAACCTAGGGAGAATGATAGGTTTAGAACTAAACCTACTTAACTCATCAGATGTTAAAATCATGATACAAATGGAAGAAAGGAATGAAATCTTGCAACATATAAAATTTGAAACTAATAAAATAACATATCAGTTTAAACCAGAGTACTTCTATGGTAATATTAACCATAAAATTTGTCTTAATTCACATAGAGATACTAAGAGCAGAATAATAGATTATACTACGGACCTTAAGGAGTTTCTTAATAGGAATTATGTACCTACTCCATCACTAAACCCTATCCTTATTAAATAAGGGGAAATATGTTTGTTTCCCATATTTCCACAATCTATGGATATCACTCCTGGTGTGACCTTTCTAGATTGTGGTGGATTTTCTATTACTAATTTATCATATTGTGATAAGAAAACTAAGGATCACTCGATGAAAGAAGAGTATGGGTTTGGTAGTTCACATAATTTAAAAATCAGTCGTGGTAAGGAAGAAATTAACAATATAGAAAAACAAATCGAGCATAAAAAACTTAGCAATGAAATCATGATTGAACCCTGTGAAAATACAGGAGTCTCGGAGGACAACAAATATATTAGGAGAAAGAATTGGAATCTTGGGAAAAATATAAAAGGCTCAATAAAGAGGCCTAAAAAATCTAGGGTTAAGAAATGAGTCCTGTAGGGCCTACATTTTCTAACACCTTTTAAGGATTCTATGACTATTAATGAGGATTTGGTGGATATATCTGAAGAAGAAACCAGTGATATAGAAGAAAATAATAGAATAAAAATTAAATGGATTAAAAAAATAATAGAAATAGAAAAAAACATAACAGTGGCACATATCCTACAATGTCAAAATGATAAGATAGAGAAACCATCAGACAAGAATGAACTAAGCATGATTTCTCTATTCACTACTGACAAAGATGGAACAAAACATGAATTTAACCAAAAGGGGTACCTTAACCCTAAGCCACTACAATTTATCCCTAAATAGATAGAGGCTGTTTTGGTAAAGAGCAATCAGTATAACCAGGGAAGTCTTAATAATTTTAATATAGACAATAGTTATAATGAAGATCTAGATGAGAATGAGATAGGAGAAATTAATGATTTCATAGGATTAAACCATGATTGTGAGGATATGCTCATCCTCAGAGTTATTTAATCGATGAGTGAAGTAGAATTTGACCTAGGTTCCAATATGGTTCTTGAATCTGAAAGTAGTAAGGACATGAAATTAGGCATTGCCTCCTCCTTTGATGAGAAGGAGAATCCAGATTACCCAAAAGTGTCACCTAAGAGGGGTACAAAATCTCTTAAAGAATTAAGACAAAAATATGGGTCAGCTTCTAGATTAGTCAAGATTACATCTATTTTGAATGTAGGGAATGGGAAGGAGCTTCCCAAGGCACCATGAAAATAATTTCATGGAATGTTAGGGGTTTAAATTCCCCTAACAAACAACACCTTAAGAGAAGTTTAACTTCTTTAGAGGAACGTTTATTTTTAATACAAGAATCTAAAGTAGGACAGGAGGGTTACACTAATTTAAGTAGAAAATTAGGAATATGGGAAGTTAAAGGTGTGGATTCAGATGGAGCATCTGGAGGAATAGCCTTTATATGGAATCCAAGGTTTATCTCACCAACCTTCTTAGCTTCTAACTCTCATTGGATGGTGGTTAAGATCAAAAAATTTAGAAGTAGTTTAGAATTTTTTATTATTAATATATATGGACCTAAGTTCCTTCATGAAAAAAGAATAGTATGGAAGGAAATTGAAACCTTCATTCAAAGCTATCTAGATACGAATTTTTTTTAGGTGGGGATTTTAACTCTATTTTAGACATAAGAGAAAAATTGGGTGGCTCTAAAAGTATTACTCAAACAATGATAGAATTTAAATAGTGGATACAAGGGATCAATGGAATGGATATTCCCTTAGATAATGGCACATATACTTGGTCAAATAGGAGAATTAAATCGGAATTGATTACTGAGAAATTAGATAGGTTCTTTTATATTGGGGATATAACTAAATTAGGTGTAAGCATGAAAGCAAATATTGTTGCACACTCAAAATCAGATCACTTCCCAATTAAATTAACCTTAGAAGAAGATCTAGCACACAAAAAAAATCCCTTTAAATTTGAAATAAAATGTGGCTTAAAGATTAAGAGTGTAAGCTTAAATCTGAAGAACAATCTAGATTCATCCCTGGTAGATCCATCCTAGATGGGGCAATAATAGCTCAAGAAGTTATACATAACGTTCAACATAACCATAATCCTAGCATGCTTATAAAGCTCAATATCAAAAAAATGTATGATAAAGTGGACTAGATATTCTTGTGTAAATGTATAGAATGCTTTGGTTTCTTGAGACAATGGATTAACTTAATCTTTGAATGCATTTCAGGGCCAAAGATGTCAGTTATGGTGAATGGTAACCCTACTGGTTTTTTAATATCACATAGGGTATTCGACAAGGAGATCCCCTAACTCCTTTTCTCTTTGTTATTATGTGAGAAGCCCTAGGTGGAAACCTAACTAGAGAAAGAAATGAGAACACGGTATATGGTATCAAGGTAAATGAGGAAGTAGAGGCATGTACACATCAACATTTTTTTGATGATAACCTCCTCTTTGGTAAAGCTAATGTTATGGAAGCTAGAGCAATAAGAAATATACTAAATTTATATTCAATGGCCTCTGGACAACAAATAAATAATTGAAAATCTGAAATCTATTTTTTAAACACACCTATTGATGACCAAAAGAGAATTAGTAGGATTCTAGAATATAAAATAGGGGAATTTCCATGCAAATACTTGGGGCTTCCGTTGGATAAGGGAATCAGAAAAATAATTTTATGGGGTAAGGTGTTAGGGAATATTGATAAAAAAGTAGAATCGTGGAAAGAGAAATGGTTAACAAGCGCTGGAAAAACAACTATGATCAAATCTATTCTCTCATATATTCCTATTTATTAGATGATGTGTCTAAGTATGCTGAGAGGAATAGAAAAGGAAATCAATAAAAAAATTAAAATTTCTTTTTGGCAAGGATCTAATAAAAAAAAGAGATTAGCTTTAATTGCGTGGGATAAGGTTTTTAAACCACTAGAGGAAGGGGGTTTGAATGTAAAGGATATTAATAAACAAAACATAGCTTTAGGAGCTAAACTAGTATGGAAAATATAAAGAGACCCAGAGGCTAAGTGGGCCAAAATTCTTAGATTCAAATACTTATATGGAAGGGATCCTTTAAGTATCTTTAGACATTATTCCTCTTCAAGAGGATCAAGGATCTGGAATTTCATATTGGAATGTCAGAATGTTATTATAAATAATATAACTTGGGATATTGGTAATGGTAGAAAGGCCTTATTATGGGAGGACTCTTGGAATGCATGTCCACCTCTTAGTACTATTCTCAATAATGATCCAGAAATTGAGATGATTAAACATAAAAGAGGTTTATATGTGAAGGATTATATAGAGGTAGATGATAATAACCCAGCTTTGGGTTGCAAGTGGAAATCCTTCATGGACCTTGAAACATCAGAAACTTTTAGGAATAAAGTGGAACAAATTATTAAGAATAGGAAATTAAACATATCAATGGATCCAGATAGAATAATATGGGCCAAATCCAAAAGTGGTGAATATAGTACTAAATGTGGTTACAACTCTTTGGATAAATTAGAACAAACCCAGACTACACTACCTATAGACTTATGCTGGAGCAAACATTGTCTGCCTAAGGTTGGAATGTTTGCATGGGCTACAGTTTAGCATCGCATTTTGACAGGAGAATGGTTTCAGAAAATAGGGTATAGTGGACCATCGAGGTGTATTTTCTGTGGGAAAGAGTGTGAATCTATAGATGATCATCTTTTTTCAAGCTGTGATTACTCATATAAGTGTTGGTCATGGATGGAAAATATTCTAAGGTGGAAAACAACATTTCCCAATAAGTTGGTGGATATCCTTACATCATGGCCAAGGAAAATGGATTCTTGATTGTATGGGAAGGTATGGAATGTAGCTCCTTCCTTAATGATATGGGAATTATGGAAGGAGAGGAATAGAAGGATATTCAAAGATTAAAAGCTAGACTTAGACCAACTATTAAATAAAATTGAAGCCACTATAGTAGAGGTAGTGAACAATCGTAATATGATAGGAAGAGGAGCTATGGTTTTCTCTCATTATGATGAACAAATTCATAAATTATGGTATGGATTAAAAATTCCTCCCTTTATAAGCCAACATAATACTGATAAGGAAAATTTGAGGCATAACTACGTATGGAGACCACCCATAGAAGGATGCTTCAAATTAAACTTTGATGGGGCATCTAAAGGAAACCAAGGTAGAGTTGGAGCAGGATGTTGCATTCATGACGAAACTGGCAAACTGATAGCCTCCAAATTAGTTTTCTTAGGATTGGCTACCAATAATGAAGCTGAAGGTAATGCACTGATAGAAGGGTTATTGATGTGCAAAAGACTGAATCTAGATAAAATAGAGATAGAAGGGGATTCATCATTGATTATTAATGCCATCAGGATGGTAAATACACAAAATTGGAAACTTAATGGGTTAGTTAAGAGAGGTTTAAATATATTAGCTTTATTCAAACAATATACTATTAACCATGCTTATAGAGAAGGTAACTAAATAGCTGACCTTTTAGCCAATAGAGGGGCAGAAGGTAGGAATGAAGAAATAATAACTTGGGAACAAACTAAGAGTACATGTATAGAAATGTGGGTAACTAAGAATAGAGGAATCTAGAACTAAAACTGTAAGGGAATCCTTACTAATAAGAATATTAATCGCTGATAAAAACAAAAATGGTATTATTACGGCAATGAAGAAGTAAAGCATATTTTGTCCTCTCTTTAGTATTTGGAGTGAACTGAATAAGTTATAAAACAATATTAGCAAGAATGAAGGAAATGAATCGACGGGATGGTAAAAGACCAATCACTTCATTTATCTATAAACAATGACGAGGATTAATCTTAAGTATGGTTATATAAGGAAGCTAAGTATCAATATGAGATAAGGCTATCTTGTAAGAAGGCTAATGGCTACAACCATCAAATTGAGATGCACTAAATCTCAGATGGCCTTTAATGGAAAGATTACTCTTAAAAGGATTAAAACAATGATGCATGCTACTTATGATATACTGTTAGAGATGTTTATATCATTCTGGGGAGTGAATACATTGAAAATGATAATATTCACAGGGTAAACTAAGATATTCCAGTGATTTTTATTGCTGGGTATGTGCAAGATCATGAGGGGCCAAACTATGCCCTTAAGTGGAAATGAGAAATCAGAAAATTAGGGTTAGTAAACTTGACGTGAAAATTTGAACTAGCTATCAAACTAATATCAAAAATTTGTAACAATAGAATCTGTAGAAAATTGAATGTAGTTTCTAAAAAACTAGGCCTTTTCTAAAAAAAAGTTAATATGATTGGTGAAAAGTATAGATTTCAATGTAGCGGTACAAAAATTTCAGGAAAAAAATAAGAAGTAGGTGTATGTCTGACCACCTTAATCATAATAAAATGATAATATTTTTTTATAATATTTTATATAGAAGTAGTATACTCCTTCCCGGATGTGATGCATATTTTTTTGTAATTTTATTCTAAAAAAATAATTAATTATGAATTATCTGCTACAACATTTTTAGAATAAAAAAACTCCCATGTCTGACCACCTTAACTCATTGAAAACTTTACCAAATTCAAAAAAATAAAAAAATTTCTTATAGTACGCAAAGCATAGAATGTGACGCATTTTTTAGATTTCAAAAATGTTATACCGTCTGAAAGTTATAGCCATTTTTCAATCAGTATATAAATCAGCATTTTAGAGGTAACTGAATTGGAAAATAACTAATAATTACTTACTGAATTCAAAATTTGACAAAAATTATATCGATAGAAAGAAGATAATCTCCTTAGGATACCCTTTTCATTTCATCAAATTCGGGTTAAAAAAAAGTCGTCAGCTACATGGTCGAAGTCTGGAACTCAAAGAAACAGGGGAAAAACACATTTTTCAGACATTTGAAGAGTTGACCAGGTAGGTATGGTGCACAAAGCAATACCAATCCTAATCGGGTACCCGATATTTTTGGGTACCCAAAAAAGCTGGTAGAATTTTTAATTTTTAATTTTCCCTCCTCTTTCTCCCTCTTACCCTCCCATTTCTCAATACTTCATATGATATTAGATTATATATTATATATTATATATATATTAAATATTATATAATATATATTAATATTAAATATTACATTATATATCATATATTATATATTATTTTATACGTATTATATATTAATATGTATTTTACAATATATTACATAATATCTTCATATTTAAATTGTATATATATATGTTACGATATAATATATATTCAATATGATATGTATTATATATTATATATAAAATATTGTTGTATATATAATAAAATCAAGTATAGTATATATAATATATATTATATAGGACATATTAATATATAGGTTAATTACACCAGTATAAGACATCGAAAAGGTTTCCAAAGGGGTCAGAGGGTTCCTAGGGATCCTAATGATTGAAAAAGTGTACTAGGACCCCTTAGGTCCCTCTGTAACCCTCGACAACACATAAGAACAGTCAAGTGTGTCCCAAGGGGTCGTACAACACCTTGGGACACACTTTAGTGTTCTAATGTGTCAAAAAGGGTCATGGGGACTTCCTAGGGGTCCTATCGCATAAGAAGGTGTACTAGGGCCCCTTAGGTCACTCTGTGACCCCTAAGGACACAATTGAGTGTTCCAATATATTCTTAGGGGTCACAGAGGGACTTAAGGGGCCCTAGTACACATTATCATGCATTAGGACCCCTACGAAGACCCCATGACACATTTTTGACACATTTGAATGCTCAAGTGTGTCCTAAGGGGTCGTAGGAGTCCTTAAGACACATTTGAATATTCAAATGGGTCAAAAGATGTCATGGGGTCTTCTTGGGGGTCCTAGTACGCCTTATCATGCATTAGGACCCTTAGGAAGATCCCATGACCCATTTTGACCCATTTGAATGGTCAAGTGTATCCTAAGAGGTTGTAGGACCCCTTAGGACACATTTGAACATTCAAATGGGTCAAAAGTGGTCATGGGGTCTTTCTGGGGGTCCTAGTACACCTTATCACACATTAGCACCCCTAGAAAGACCCCACGACCCCTTTTGACATATTTGAATGCTTAAGTGTGTCCTAAGGGATCGTAGGACACCTTAGAACACATTTGAACATTCAAATGGGTCAAAAGGGGTCATAGGGTCTTCTTGGGGGTCCTAGTACGCCTTATCACGCATTAGGAACCCTAGGAAGTTCCCACAACCCCTTTTGATCCATTTGAATGCTCAAGTGTGTCTTGAGGGGTCATAGGACCCCTTAGGACACATTTGAATATTCAAATAGGTCAAAAGGGGTCATGGGGTCTTCTTGGGGGTCCTAGTATGCCTTATCACGCATTAGGGCCCCTAGGAAGACCCCACGACCCATTTTGACATATTTGAATGCTCAAGTATGTCCCAATGGGTCATAGGACCCCTTAGGACACATTTTAAAATTCAAATTGGTCAAAAGGGGTCATGGGGTCTTCCTGGGGGTCCTAGTATGCCTTATCATGCATTAGGACCCCTAGAAAGACCCCACGACCCCTTTTGACCCATTTGAATGGTCAAGTGTGTCCTAAGGGGTCGTAGGACACCTTAGGACACATTTAGAACTTTCAAATGGGTCAAAAGGGGTCATGGGGTCTTCCTAGGGGACCTAGTACGCCTTATCAGG
>MU224473.1:398137-417912 GCA_018584345.1 Thuja plicata
TCCTTCTTCGGCTTCATCCTCACTTTTGTTTCTAACATTAAGATTCATTCCTCTGTGAATCTCTTCTTGCAATGCTTGCACTTGTCTCTGGAGCTCTCTAACCTCAGGTGTCACAACACCAGCTCTTTCGCCACGTTCGTGGAGGCATTTTCACGATGCGCACTAAAACCCTAACCACGGTCCTAGTGCAAACTGCCTCACAGTCGGCAATCTATTTACACACTTAGTAACTCCTATTCTGATACCACCTGATGAAGGGTGCTCCCCTTAATACCACAAACACATAACAGAAACAGAGAAGCAACAACAATTTGCAAGAACAGAAAATGGGCAATTTCCACCATCCGAGAAGGTTCCATAAATTTAGCCCATAGGGCCGACCAAACTTAGTATTATTTTATTTTACAATTTATTACATCATAGTCAGCTCAAAATAACTTTTGAAACCTGAACATAAATTTTGAAGAAAAATTATTTTTTGTCATTTCAGGTGACCCAACTTTCGAAGACCATAAGTCATCGCCAGTTGACCTGATTGACTATTATGACCCCAATCTGGAAAGGCCACGAAGCACTCTATAGGCTTGACTAGCGCAGGCGCTCATCACCCAAATTTTTGACCTCATCTGGGACCTCTAAAGCCTTCCAAACTGAGTTCAAAGTTTCTGTACCCTGCTGCCAATACCGAAAATCTTTAATATCTTCAAAACTAGACCTGATCTAGCCATGAAACTTTACTGGACGGCTGATAAGACTGAGATGAACCTCCACATGTGAAATCAGAATATTTTGAGATCATATGACCAACTTACTAAAAATATCAAGTTTCCATAGATAGTAGCTTTGCACAAGATAGCCCTTATTGAGAAGCAAACATAAATATTTTTGGGTGATGCAAGATTGCCCTTACACCCAGGATGCTCCTGCATCAAATCATCATGAAAAAGAATTGTATTGATAATGCGCCTACTTAATATGTAATTTTCATATCACTTGATAAGTTCTAAATGATATTATTATTATTATTATTATTATTATTATTGATCAAAACAAAGTTTTTATCGATATGAAAATAAGTTAATATAAAGAAAAACTAATGAATTAAGTTATTATGCTTTGTGTATTAAATAGATAAAAGATTATATTATTGGTTTAGTTAATTTCAATTTCTTAGGAATTAATCATTATTATTAGTTGAAATTAAACTTTCATTTATTGATTACTAATGTTCATAATTATATCTTGTTCACTATTTTAAACTTTTGCAGTATTATAGCCATTGATGATCACACTATCATCAATTAAATTTTTGCTCAAAACTGCATAAAAAATGACTTTGTTATCAAACAAACTAGGGGCATAACAGTTTCCTTGACTAAAGTCAAAATTGTTGGATAGAAAGCTTTGGTTCTCATGAGCTGGATATCTTATGTTTCCTCAT
Source organism: Thuja plicata (assembly GCA_018584345.1). NCBI lineage: Eukaryota > Viridiplantae > Streptophyta > Pinopsida > Cupressales > Cupressaceae > Thuja > Thuja plicata. The sequence goes on from MU224473.1 coordinate 399,579, forward strand.
TTTAAAAGATTTTTTTTAAGCTCCTAGCAGCTTCATACTGGCTTTTTGGATGACAACCAAGTTTAGAATCAGTATTATCAATTTTTGGACGACAACCAAGTTCAGAATTGGTATTTTTAAAATATTTTATTGATTTTTGGACAACAACCAAGTTCAAAATCAATTCTATCAGTTTGGTTCGATCAAGTGTGAGACTAATCTCATCAACATTTTGTTCGACAACCAAGAACGAGATTCTCAATCTTTCTGAAGTCAAAATTGAAAACTTTCTTTGAATCAATGCGATGCTCGCACATCAATTCAAAGAGGGTAAAATGTAACGACCTGAATTTGGTATGTTCCAACTATGGACCCTATTTTCCCTAAGTGTGATCATACCCTCGATTATGTCCAAATGACCCGATTACTGCTTGGCATAATTCTTTGAATCAATTTAATGTCCTAGGTGATTTTTATCACTAAATTGTATTAATTATTATAGCCATATGATTGAAATCAATTCAAATCATTTAAATCAAACCAAAAACAAACATGGCTATAGTATTTAATTATAAAGGAATTAAATAAATCCCTAAATCAATTACCCACTTGCAAATAACCCATTCCCCTAGCCTATTTAATTTAATTAAAATGGCTATATTCCCCTAATTATTAAAAAGCAATTAAATTGTTTAAATAATTAATTCCTATATTATTAAATGAATTAAATAAGTTTGAATCATTTATTAATACTCCCCTAAACCCCAACCTAACCTACCTCAACCATTTCTACCCTGCGTTCTAACCCTTCTCAACCCATTCACCCTTGCTAATTTAATCCTAATCCTAATTCTAGCCCTAACCCACCTCTTAATGTTGTCACATTCCATTAAGGAATGCTTAGCAACTCAACCCACTTGAGAAAATCCACTTTCTCAAGCTTGACTTCCTTAAGGTCCACTTTCTCAAGCCACTCTCTTACACCCTCCCTTACTTCTTTAAGGCTTTCATTAATGCCTTATTAATGAAGATGCCTTAAGCCTATGTCTCCTCCATGCCTTATTAATTCCCAAGGCATTAATGGCTCTTACACCTCCATTAATGAGCCCCTTCACTCGTTAATTCACCTTGTCCCCCCTCTCTCTCTCTCATTCTTCTATAAACAAAAGCTATTTTTTAGAGTAAATAAGCCTTCACTTTAGATTGTAAATGCATTGTTATGCTGTTAGATTAATCCTAGACTAACATTTCACTTCATATCTCATGCTTTTTCATTATTATTACTTTCATGCTTAAAGCTAGAATGCATGTTTTCTCATCTTTTTAGCTTGTTGTAATCTAAAATCCTTCATACTAGGTCGTATATGTCACTGATTGTACCATAAACTGAGGGCTTTTATGTTACTAATCACACTCTTCCTAGTTAGCAAGCAATAGGTTGATATTAGGTGGTTTTACATGCTTGTCTAACCGTTTTGAACTAATGCAATGATTATTGATGTGTTGTGTCTCTCTTATCAGGTACCCAAATACACACATACATTTCCTAGTTACATATCATTTAAATAGTAGAGGGCCTACCGGTTGAGGAAAAAATCTCTTGGCAACGACCCAAGTGAGGACAGGTTTTACGCCGACCCTTCAAACTCACTATAAATAGTTTTTTCCTTGTAGGCTAAAGCCTCAAAAGATGGAATTGGTTTTGTTCTTAGAATTATGACATCATTCCTTGAACATATATGAGTATATGTAGAGCAGAGTACTCATAGGGATATACGCCTGAATTTTCCCTTGTGCAACTCTATGGGGGACAGTTTCGAATGGATTGTCCAATAATCTACAACAACTACAACTGAAAGAATTCTCGATTCATCCCCGAAAGGGTGATAATCTTTGTGCAAGGAAAAAAGTAATTGCCCCAAGACACTCATCACATCATTCCCTCACTTGCATTTGGAGTCGGCTAATACAACATCATGACTGGAGCCATTGCGTTCTTGGTGATGGCTGTATTCTGATTAGCATTTGAGTGTGTACCTGAGTCAACAAGCAAAGATTTTCATCCTCCACCTAGAAAATAGGACAAAGTGAGTGTTTGTTTCACCCTCTTAACAATCCAAAACTTTTTGACGTGTCCAAAAGATCATTAAGAAGATAAGATCCTCAAAACAATAAACAAATTTCAAACCCTGGAGTACAAGTGTTTTTCACACCTTATGACACCTCTTGACGCAATCTGGAAACAAGAAAATTCATGCACCTCGAAAATGAACTTCTCAAAACTGGCCCAAACTTACAAAGACATCATAAAATCGTATCCTATTTTTCCCGAGTCGCATTCAGTATTTAGGATCGTATTTGGTATTTAGGATCGCATTTGGTCAGAAAGAAGTTGTATCTAGATTCTAGGATCATATCTGGTACCATCAGAAGCTCGTATCTGGGAGCTCGCATTCAGGACAGTGGGCATTTGTAGGAGTTTTTCTTAGGAAGTCTCAGTGGATTAGGATACCCTTTTTTCTCTTTAGCTAGTTCCTGTTGTTTCTTCTGGTCTCCCTGTTGTCATTTCAAAACACTTTCAAAATGTCCACCTTGCATGCTCAGTCAGTCTTTCACGATCGGTTCAATACGTGTGGTCTACCCATTTTCTATCAACAACTTGGTTCCCAGCTCACTATCAGGGCATTCTAACCCTCTGACGCTAGAATCATTTACATCTACCAGCAACAAATAGTTACCTCTAGCTAGACACGCCCACTTGAATGATCTGAAAACCTTACTTGTCCTATTAGGAAATGTTAACAAAGTTGAGAAACAAACTTCATAGTTAACACAAAATGCAACCAGTACACAACTACAGGATCAAAAGTGCCTCCTAAAATACCACACTTCTAAGGAGAAACTTCTCGTAGTTCCCTTCTTGATCTAGATTCACCTCAAATGGATAGCAACACTAACAAATGGAGTAAGGCCTTTGAGGGTTATAATGATGGAAAACAAGCACAATTCGAAGGCATGGAAGAGGAAGAAAGACCCAAGTTTGAACATAATCTATTTGGATCAGATAGTGAAGAGGAGATCCCTGAAGATGAATACGAAAAACTCAAACAAAGTAAATGGATCCACAAGCTATTGGAATGGTTAATTGGTGACGATAAAGAAAATTACTTTCTCCATCTAGCATCCACAGGTGTCAAGTTACCCAAGGATTATAATGTGGAAAATCTCAAAGAAAAAGAGCTACCAAACCCGATATCTATTACAACCAAATAGCTCAATCTAATGCAAACAGAGCTCACCAACCTCAAACAAGAAAAAGAGAAACCTAAAACAAAATACTCTTTGGATGCCATTTGTCCATTTCCTTTCGACAAAAGTATCACTATGGTCCCGTTTCCTCCTAATGTGGCAAGGCCAAAGTATGACAAGTACATGGGAGAAACTGATCCACACGACCATGTAAGGGAATTATGTGCTCTAAGCATTGAGTACATGCACAAACCCACATACCTCATGTGACTGTTTCCAGGAAGTCTAGGAGGTAACGCCATGGAATGGTTCTCAAAATTGAACCCTAAGGTTAAGATATTCAAGGAGTTGATGCAACAGTTCATTCAACATTACTCCTACAACATCCAACATGATGTAACTATGATGGACCTATGTAACACCAAACAATGAACTCGAGAATAATTCACACACTTCCTACAAAGATGGAGGAAGATTTTTGTACGATATTCAAGGGTCATTCCCGAAACAAAAAATATGGAAATCTTCATTAATAATCTAGTGCCTGAATTGAGCTATGCTCTACAAATGCAAGATTCATCTAGCTTCGATAGGATGATTAAAAATTCCCTCCGTATTGAGGAAGTCATGGTCAAAAAGGGAGAGATCACTCTTGAGAATGAAAACAAGAACAACAACTCCAACTCCAACTCCAAGCCTAAATGGTGGAAGCAAAACAAAAATGTTGTTAATGACGGAGTGGTTGACACCTCTAACATTAATTCTAAACTTGAAGCATTCAATCTAACCAGTGGCATGCAAGCAAGAAAAGAAGCTAAAGTAACACCTCCCATTCCTAAAACAAACAATGATAACAACAAGGAACGAACATGGACCTCAAAACCCCAAAGAAAATTCACTCCTTTGGGAGAACCTTTGAGACTTCTTTGAAAACATTGGTAGATAACAAAGTTCTTACAATTCCTGATTCTAAACCATGGGAACCAATGGTCAAACCCAAATGGTGGGATGATAACTCCTATTGTGTCTTCCACAAAAACAAGGGACACAAGCCTAATAATTGTCTCAAACTTAAACATGTCATCCAAGACCTCATCGAAGGAGGTAAGATCAAAGTAGATGAACATACTACGAATGAGGATCATATAGCATTCAACAAACCTTTCCTAATTACAATCAAGGAGAAACATCCAAAGGGAAAGGTAATGAGGTAAACTACACCTATTCCAAGAGTGACAATGTGATTAATATGCTCCATATTAAAACTGAATCCATCAATGTGATCACGATTAAAGGTGCCTCATCCTCCTCAAATGCTGTCACACGGAGCCAAGCACAGGTTACAATCAAGGGACCTCCAAAACTGACATCCACATCAAAGGTTCCTATTATAACTATTCCTAAACAAGTAGATAAACTTGTGGTCACTATCCCCGGGGCAAAATATGACTTGATAGACCAATTGCAAAGAACCGCTGCCAAAATTTCCATCTTTGAGTTGCTATGTTGAGCTTGAAATTTGTAACCAGGATTTTTTCCTCAACTTTTAGGCCCTCTATTGTTTAAATGATATGTAAACCGAATGCACAAGATTTTTAACTAGATGCTAGTATAAATTTATACTAAATGTGACACAGTATATCATATGTGAGCTTTTACACTGAATGTGATCCCTTGCTGACCAGATGCGAGCCTAAACTAGATACGACCCAGGAAATCCTGAATGCGATTTGACTTTTCTGTGGTATGATGGCATATTCAGGATGCGATCCTAAATGATTAAAAATGAGCCTATGACCAAATCCTGAGCATGCAAGTTGGAAAAAAAGTGTTAGAAAATGAGGCCAAGTTGGAAATTGTGCCCCACGGTGGGTGCCAAAAATGTACGTGTGTATTTGGGTACCTGATAAGAGAGACACAACACATCAATAAGTCATTGCATTAGTTCAAAATGGTTAGACAAGTATGTAAAACCACCTAATATCGACCTATTGTCTGCTAACTAGGAGGAGTGTGATTAGTAACATAAAAGCCCTCAGTTTATGCTACAATGAGTGACATATACGACCTAGTATGAAGGATTTTAGATTAAAACAAGCTAAAAAGATGAGAAAACATGCATTCTAGCTCTAAGCATGAAAGTAATAATAATAATAATGAAAAAGCATAAAATATGATGTGAAATGTTAGTCTAGGATTAATCTAACAGCATAACAATGCATTTACAATCTAAAGTGAAGGCTTATTTACTCTCAAAAATGGTTTTTATTTATAGAAGAATGAGAGAGACAGAGGGGGGACAAGGTGAATTAATGAATGAAGGGGCTCATTAATGGAGGTGTAAGATCCATTAATGTCTTGGGAATTAATAAGGCATGGAGGAGACATAGGCTTAAGGCATCTTCATTAATAAGGCATTAATGAAAGCCTTAAAGAAGCAAGGGAGGGTGTAAGAGAGTGGCTTGAGATATTGGACTTTCTCAAGTGGGTTGAGTTGTTAAGCATTCCTTAATGGAATGTGACAACATTAGGAGGTGGGTTAGGGCTAGAATTAAGATTAGGATTAGATTAGAAAGGGTGAATGGGTTGAGAAGGGTTAGAACCCAGGGTAGAAGTGGTTGACGTAGGTTAGGTTGGAGTTTAGGGAAATATTAATAAATGATTTAAACTTATTTAATTCATTTAATAATATAGGAATTAATCATTTAAACAATTCAATTGCTTTTTAATAATTAGCGGACTATAGCCATTTTAATTAAATTAAATAGGCTAGGGGAATGGGTTATTTGCAAGTGGATAATTGATTAAGGATTTATTTAATTCCTTTATAATTAAATACTATGGCCATGTTTGATTTTGGTTTGATTTAATTGGTTTGAATTGATTTAAATTATATGGCTATAATAGTTAATATAATTCAGTGATAAAAATCACCTAGGACATTAAATTGATTAGAAGAATTATGCCAAGCAGAAACAGGGTCGTTTGGACATAATTGAGGGTATGATCGCACTTAGGGAAAAGAGCATCCATAGTTGGAATAGACCAAATTTAGGTGGTTACATTTGCCCCTCTTTGAATTGATGTGCGAGCAATGCATTGATTCAAAGAAAGTTTTCAATTTTGACTTCAGAAAGATTGAGAATCTCGTTCTTGGTTGTCGAACGAAATATTGATGAGATCAGTCTCGCACTTGATCGAACCAAACTGATAGAATTGATTTTGAACTTGATTGTCATCCAAAGATCAATAAAATATTTTAAAGATATCAATTCCAAACTTGGTTGTCGTCTAAAAATTGGTAATACTGATTCTGAACTTGGTTGTCATCCAAAAAGCCAGTATGAAGCTGCTAGGAGCTTAAAAAAAAATTTAAAATGAGGAAACATAAGATATCCATCTCATGAGAACCAAAGCTTTCTATCCAACAGTTCTGACTTTAGTCAAGGAAATTGTTATGCCCCTAGTTTGTTTGATAACAAAGTCATTTTTAATGTAGTTTTGAGCAAAAATTTAATTGATGATAGTGTGATCATGCCCCTTGGGAATAAAATCGAAGGAAAAAGAATAAATCCCTTAGTTGAACGAATGTATTACTTGCAGGAAGCAGTTAGGGAAAGAAAGAACGGAGTAGAATAAATGAAGGAGCGGGACTGTGTTTAAGAGTAAACACATAAGTACCCAGTTAATCACATTGAAAATATGAGTTCAATTTTGTTCCCGATAGATCAAAGATTTTGGGAAGCATGGGTATTAGTAATAAACTTGGATTTTAGGTGAATTATAAATAGAAAGGAGTTTGAGCTCAAATCCTTATGTTTTTCTTTCAAAAATGCATCATGCAATCTCTAAATGAAGCTATATGCAGACTCTTAGGACTTTGTCACTGATTGGCAAATATTGCAATATTTTAATCATCATTGGGCGCTTTTTGGAACAGATACTATTGGATAGTACAACCATCACTAATACCCACTGATATTATGAAAGTAGGAATACTATATTTTATTGAAATGTCAGAAATAGACTTAGGTACCAAGGCATAGAAGCCAGGGAAACAAAATAGTCACCTTCCTTTTAATATACTAGATTCTAAGTAAGGCAAGATATTGGACCCATAATGACCTTGAAAATTCATATCCTTGGGTACATTATGATTCGTATACCTTAGTGAGAATTTGGATCAGAAAATAGACAAGGAAATTGTGTCAACCTCACCGTAGTTTACACATAACAAAGATTGAGATATATGCGGCTATCTACCTACAGTAGCAACTCTTACCATAAACAGCCAAGTTAGGTGAAATTTATAGGATCATTTGGAATAATCACCATATGCAGAAACTTAAGAAAACACTATGTCCCCTAATCCTTGCGACTCTTTGTCTTTGCGCAGACGTCATTGAGCAATTAAGAAGACATAATAAATTATCAATTGAGAATCAATCAAATAAAATTTATGATTATTTAGATGCCCCCAGTTAAAAACATCATCAGGACATTAAAGAATCATAATCAAACCATTATCAAACTGTGTTTAAGTAGTACTTGTTCATTCATCTGTCAAATACAATAAAGATTCATCAATTAGAAATTTAGAATATAAGCAATATGGTGTTCCATGTCTGTGTATGGATAGGATAATGCATTCCTATTTGCAATCCAATATAGCCTTGTAGTAATGCGTGTGAATGTAAATGTCATGTCAGAATATGTGATGCTAGAAAAGACACCATTGTTTTTGAAAAAAGTGGCATTGTTTTGCATGTAAAAAGAAAGATTGTGTCCGTGAGGTAAACCAGCTAAGAGAAATCTAGCAACCACAACTGACTATGCCAGCAAAGATGCCCCCAGTGCAAAATGACTTATCCCTAAGATGTAAAGATAAACAAATCCCAAGCGAGGATAAAATAGTCATGTAGGAAAATGAAGAGAGCGTATGAGCACAGGAAAAATTATGAAGGCCTAGTATCAGTAGTGCATTGATAGATGGAGTGCAGAACACAAGTGATGCCTGATTGCCAGGTTTTCACCACTTGGCAAGATTCTTTTTCTTTCTTTTTGCTACCAAGATGCATGTTTTACCAAGTGCTCATCTAGGCACTTTTTTCTTTTTCAATTTTTTTGCTATTTTTGCTTTTTTGAATGTTTTTGTAGTATCAAGGTGCCTATTTACCAGGTTTTCACCAAGGATACCCATTTTGTAGGACCTTTTCCACTAATTTTGGATTTCTTTAGGATTAATTTTTCTGAATGTTTTTTGTATTTTGCAAGAACTATTTGTTGTACAAGCTCTGCAAGCCAAACATTAAGCGTAGAACCACTTCAAATGTAGAGTGTTGATAGGGTCTGGAAGAACATCTCCCTCAGGTGTAGCTAATTGATAAGCTCCAGTCCTAAAAGTAGCAGTGATAACATAAGGTCCCAGCCAGTTAGGTTCAAACTTTCCTTTCTTCTCCCTGTTAGGCTGGTTCCTAGGATTCTCCTTGAGGACGAGATCTCCTACCTCAAACTTGCATGGTTTGACCTTCTTGTTGTAACCTTTGGACATACGTGCTTGATACACTTTGAGGTGATCAAACACTTTTTTCTTGCACTCATCTAGTAGGTCCAGGGAATTTACCCTATCTATGCGGTATTGCTCATTTGTAACTAGTCCTTGTAAAGATATCTGAAAAGATGGGATTTCAACCTCAATAGGTAATACTGCCTCAATGCCATAGACTAGAGACAATGGCATGGCTCTAGTTTGTGTTTGGATGCTTGTTCTGGAGGGCCATAGTGCCAGATTCACTGTAGGTGCCAGTCTCTACCAGACTAGCTCACAGTTCTGTGTAGAATTTTGAGAATATTCTTGTTTGATGCCTCAGCCTGTCCATTACCTTGAGGATAATAGATTGAGGAGCAATGTTGAGTGATATGGAATTGTTCACAAAGGTCATCAATGGCTTGATTTTTAAATTGGCCCCCATTGTCTGTCACAATTGAAGAGGGTATCCCATATCTACAAATAATGTAGTTCAGAATGAACATAGCGACTTGTTTGCCAGTGGCTTTGATTAGCGGCACAGCTTCGATCCACTTTGTGAAATACTCAGTGGCCATAATGATAAACTTGTGTCCATTTGAAGAGTTGGTATATATTTGTCCAACCAAGTCAAAGGCCCATTGCTGAAATGGCCAATGTGTTATGAAAGGTATAAGTTCTCGGGCAAGAGAATGAATAAGGTTTCCATGTGTCTGGCATTTAAGGCATGCTTTTGAAAATTGAATAGCATCTTTCTCCATGGTAGGCCAATAATAGCCTACTCTGAGCAGTTTCTTAGCTAATGAAAAGTCGTTCGAGTGTGATCCACATACACCTTCGTGGACATCGTTTAATGCTAGATCAGACTCTTCGAGTTCTAAACACCAAAGAAGTGTACCATTGAGACTGCGTCGATATAGGTTGTTAGTTATGAGGATGTAACACGATGCTATCCTAATCAGGGATCTTTTTTCATTTATGGATAGATTGGCGGGAATGGTTTGGTCAAAAAGGTACAAAATTATACTAGTATATCGAGATTGATCTGGGGTATTCAAGGCACATATCACTTGGTATTCAGGGTTAGTAAAGGAAAGATAGGATATTTATTCCACCAAGAAGTCATAGAAAAATTGATTCTCCTCTAGCTGTAACATGGATGCCAAGGTAGCCATAGCATCTTCAACCTTGTTCTCTGATCTTGGTATTTGCTGGAAGGTGATGAAGACAAAGTGCTTCTTCAGATCATCAACTAGTTGCTTGTAGGGCATCAACTTTCCATCTTTTGTTTGATACTCCCCATTGACTTGATTGATAATTAGTTGGGAGTCACCATACACATGTAGCTCAATGATCTTTCATTCCATGGCGAGCTTGAGGCCGTTGACCAATGCCTCATATTCTGAGATATTGTTGGTGCATGGAAACATCAATTTGTAAGATTTGGGAATCTTGTATCCTTGTGGAGTTATGAAGAGGACCCCAAATCTAGATCCTTGTTGAGTGAATGAACCGTCAAAGTACATCTTCCAGGGATGTTCAGTGAGATGCATGATTGTTTCATCAAGAAATTCAATTAGTAAAGGTTCATCATCCTGGAGTGGTGAATCAGCCAATTGATCTGCAAGTACCTATCCTTTGATAGCTCTCCATTCTACATATTCAATGTCAAACTCACTTAGAATTAGGACCCATTTTGCCAAACGTCCTGTTAATGTTGTTCTGCTCAAAAGACACTTTAGAGGATCAATCTTAGAAATGAGCTTTACTATATGAGAGAGCATGTAGTGTCTCAATTTTTGTGATGCAAAGACAATTGCTAAGCATGCTTTTTCAATAATGCTATAATTGAGCTCATAAGTGACTAGGGTTCTACTAATGTAGTAGATAGCTCGTTCTTTCTTTGTTTCATCTTCTTGCACCAGTAATACTCATAGGGATGTAGTTGTTGCTGAAATGTATAGGAGTAAAGATTTTCCATGAATAGGTGCCATAAGAATAGGTGGAGCAGCCAAGTACCCCTTCAATTCTCTAAAGTTTGCTTCACAGTGTTCATCCCATTTGAATGTAACCCCTTTATGTAGTAATTTTGTAAAAGGTTGCACCCTATCTGCAAGTTGGGACATGAATCTCCTGATAGACTAGAGTCTCCCTTGTAGCATCCTCATTTGATTGATATTACGTGGAGTCATCTCTAAAATAGCTTTTACCTTTGCAGGATCTACCTCGATTCCCTTTGCTGATACTATGAATCCTAGGAGCTTTCGTGATTGGACCCCAAAGGCACATTTATTCAGGTTGAGCTTGAGTTGGAACTATTCCATTCGATCCAATATCTTTCTCAAATCAACAATGTGAGTACCTCTTTCTTTGGATTTAGCCAATGTGTCGTCTACATAGTCCTCCATGTTCTTGTGCATCATGTCATGGAATATGGTGGTCATAGCTCTTTGATATGTTACATCGGCATTCTTTAGCCTAAATGGAATGATGTTCCAGCAAAATGTGCCCCATGTGCATGTGAATGCAGTTTTATCTTGATCCTCAAGGGCGATCTTGATTTGATTATAGCCCAAGAATCCATCCTTTAATGAATACATCTGGTAGCCTGTCGTAAGGTCTATGATCATGTCAATGTTGGGTAGAGGGAAGTGATCTTTCAGACATGCTTTGTTGAGGTCTCTGAAGTCCATACAGATTCTAATTGATTTATCAGATAAAGATTCTGCTAGATGAACTATCTGAGGTTTTTCAACAGTGCCCAAGTTTACTAGCTGTGTTGGTTCTATCAATACTGAAGATCTCTACTGAAAGTGTTCAGGGAGGATATCAAGAGTCTCATCCTTTGGCACCTCCGAGAGATTTTCACCATTGGATACATCTTTTTTCTTTACTATTTTGGGATTTGATATTGCCACAGAGTGGTTTTCACCATCAGTCTGATTTTTCTTTTTATTTTTCAGTTTGTGACTAAGAAACTTGATATCCTCCTATGACATGTTCTCACTCTTTACATTGGTGGAAGAAGGGAAAGGTTCACAAGCATTAAGATAACAATCTATGGACTGGTCATTGGGAAAGTCGAGGATAGGAATAGGATCTATTTCAGTCCAATCAATTAGGTCTGGAAGTACCAATTTTAGGGAGTCAGATTCTGGGAAGGACAACATCGTGTTAGCATCAAGACTGTAAACCAACATGACACGATCTGTTAAGTTAATTTCTTCAATATTTAGATCAATAAGAGTAAGATCATTGTTAAAAGGGTCGTTTTCAGTTATATATGGATCAAACTCTAGTGACTTGTCAGTAGAAATCTCATCATCATCCCTCTGTAAAAGGAGGCTTGTTGCTTGTAGCCTATGAAATTCTTGAAGACTTATGTATTCACCAGTGTCTCCATCAATGATCGGGGGAAGGAACTCTTCTTCTTCTTCAGGAGGGTCAGTATCATTGAAAGGAGTGTCTGGTCATTTACTAGGAGCTGAGGAAGCTGCAAACATGTGAATTGTATCTATTCCAATATCCTCGGAGGCAATAGATAGCCGATCCCATTCATAGTCATGAGAGTCCATGACATCATCATCAGATCAGTTTAAATATTCAACAATGTTTATTTGATGGACTCGATTAGCTGCTTGTAGATCAAAGTGAGGTAGATCGAGGACATGTGAAATTGTGACCAATTTCCCCAGTTATGATGTAAATTTTGTGGTCGGGGTTCTTCTTGAGTGATTGTTGCTATGGTGTCTCCTACCTCTAGAATGGGAGGTTGTGCTAGCAAAGGAGTGTGGAGATCCTGTGGTACCTCAAAGCTAGGTACATAGCATTCTCCTTGATATTCAGGATTCTCTGTACCAATATGTAGTAATCTCTCATAAGGCCATGGTTCCAATATTATGTCATCTATTTTATCACTCCTTGTTTCAGAAGGTGGACTCTCTTTTGAAGTAGGTTTGTTGGATTGAGTATTAAAACCCAGTCCTAATTTATCTCTGTTGAGGCGAAACTCCATGGGTATGGGTTCAATGATCCCTCATCCTGTGTCATTTAGAGGTCCTTTTCCTTTGTAACCCATTTGTGTGAGGGAATCATATCCCTTTCCATACTATTTTGGGGATATCTTCACATGTTTGACCTCAGATTCTACTGGTTCACCTTTGTAAAGCTAGTTCAAGACTGCATGTTCTTTTGTGTTATCTAAAGAAGATGTGGGTGGCTTTATCATACCAGTTGCCTTGTGTATTTCTGGCTCTTTGGATGCTAGAGGTGTGAATGTTGATGACAGTTTTCCATAGGATCTCAGTGACACCGGAAGGTCTGTCAATGAGGGATTTAGGTCCAGCTTGTACTCTCCCATACCTGCTTCTTCGAGTTTCAAGGTCTTGCTAAAACTCTTCATAACCATATCCTTGGTAGTTTTAGGAGCAACGGAATCCATAGCCTCTTTGTTGTGTGGGATCATGCTACCTAATTTGATATTGTTGCAAGTATAGTTGGCATCTGCAGGAATCGTCACTTCTATCCCATTATGTGGGAACTTTATGCATTGGTGATAAGTGGACAGTACAACTTGCATTTTGTGAATCCATGGTCTCCCTAGTAGAATGTTGTAGGCTAGTGGTAGATCTAGAACTTGACATATGTCATTCCTCTCGATGGGTCCAACTCTAATAGGTAGAGCAATAAGACCCCTGGAGGATCTTTCTTCCTCATCGTAAGCTTTGATGGTTATCTTGTTTCTAGTGTCAATTGTTTGTTCTTAGAGACCTAGCCTCCTGACGAGATCCAGTGTACACGTCTAACATGGGATTTATGAATAAGGACTTCAATATGGAGGGGTTGATTGTGTGGATGGGTCAATGACTTGTCGTCCTCTTCAGAAAAGGAGAGGTAGAGTGGCGCTGAGATGTGATTGACCATCACTTGAAACTTGTCTATATCGATATCTTTTGGAACTTTAGCAGTGTGGAGGACTTGTTCTAGGATTTCCCTATGTACCATGGATATCTTGAGCAACTCGAAGATGGAAATTTTGGCAGCAGTTCTTTGCAATTGGTCTACCAAGTCATATTTTTCTCTGGGGATAGTGACCATAGGTTTTTCTACTGGTTTAGGAATAGTTATAATAGGAATCTTTGATGTGGATGTTAGTTTTGGAGGTCCCTTGATTGTAACCTGTGCTTGGCTCCGTGTGACAATATTTGAGGAGGATGAGGCACCTTTAATCGTGACCACATTGATGGATTCAATTTTAATATGGAGCATATTAATCACATTGTCACTCTTGGAATAGGTGTAGTTTACCTCATTACCTTTCCCTTTGGATGTTTCTCCTTGATTGTAATTAGGAAAAGGTTTGTTGAATGTTGTATGATCCTCATTCGTAGTATGTCCATCTACTTTGATCTTACCTCCTTCGATGAGGTCTTGGATGACATGTTTAAGTTTGAGACAATTATTAGTCTTGTGTCCCTTGTTTTTGTGGAAGACACAATAGGAGTTATCATCCCACCATCTGGGTTTGACCATTGGTTCCCATGGTTTAGAATCGGAAATTGTAAGAACTTTGTTATCCACCAATGTTTTCAAAACATTCTCAAGAGGTTCTCTCAAAGGAGTGAATGTTCTTTGGGGTTTTGAGGTCCATGTTCATTCCTTGTTGTTATCATTGTTTGTTTTGGGAATGGGAGGTGTTACTTTAGCTTCTTTGCTTGCTTGCATGCCATTGGTTAGATTGAATGCTTCAAGTTTAGAATTAATGTTAGAGGCATCAACCACTCCATCATTAACAACATTTTTGTTTTGCTTCCACCATTTAGGCTTGGAGTTGGAGTTGTTGTTCTTGTTTTCATTCTGAAGAGTGATCTCTCCCTTTTTGACCATGACTTCCTCAATACGGAGGGCATTTTTAATCATCCTATCGAAGCTAGGAAAATCTTGCATTTGTAGAGCATAGCTCAATTCAGGCACTAGATTATTATCGAAGATTTCCATCTTTTCTGTTTCAGGAATGACCCTTGAATATCGTGCAAAAATCTTCCTCCATCTTTGTATGAAGCGTGTGAATGATTCTCCAGTTCATTGTTTGGTGTTACATAGGTCCATCATAGTTACATCATGTTGGATGTTGTAGGAGTAATGTTGAATGAACTGTTGCATCAACTCCTTGAATGTCTTGATGTTATGGTTCAATTTTGAGAACCATTCCATGGCGTTACCTCCTAGACTTCCTAGAAATAGTCGCATGAGGTATGTGCATTCATGCATGTACTCAATGCTTAGAGCATAGAATTCCCTTACATGGTCGTGTGGATCAGTTTCTCCCATGTACTTGTCATACTTTGGCCTTGTCACATTAGGAGAAAATGGGACCATAGTGATACTTTTGTCGAAAGGAAATGGACAAATGGCGTCCAAAGAGTATTTTGTTTTAGGTTTCTCTTTTTCTTGTTTGAGGTTGGTGAGCTCTCTTTGTATTAGATTGAGCTATTTGGTGAGAATAGATATCGGGTTTGGTACTTCTGTTTCTTTGAGATTTTTTGCATTATAATCCTTTGGTAACTTGACACCTGTGGATGCTAGATGGAGAAAGTAATTTTCTTTATCGTCACCAATTATCCGTTCCAATAGCTTGTGGATATGTTTAATTTGTTTGAGTTTTTCATATTCATCTTCAGGGATCTCCTCTTCACTGTCTGATCCAAATGAATTATGTTTAAACTTGGGCCTTTCTTCCTCTTTGGTGCCTTCGAATTGTGCTTGTTTGCCATCATTATAACCCTCAAAGGCCTTACTCCATTTGTTAGTGTTTCTATCCATTTGAGGTGAATCTAGATCAAGAAGGGAACTGCGAGAAGTTTCTCCTTGGAAGTGTGGTGTTTTAGGAGGCACTTTTGATCCTTTAGTTGTGTACTGGTTGCATCTTATGTTAACCATTAAGATTTTTTCTCAACTTTGTTAACATTTTCCAATAGGGCAAGTAAGGTTTTCAGATCATTCAAGTGGGCTTGTCTAGGTAGAGGTAACTATTTGTTGTTGGTGGATGTAAATGATTCCAGCGTCAGAGGGTTAGAATGCCCTGATAGTGTGCTGGGAACCAAGTTGTTGATAGAAAATGGGTAGACCACACGTATTGAACTGATCGTGAAAGACTGACTGAGCATGCAAGGTGGACGTTTCAAAAGTGTTTTGAAATGACAACAGGGAGACCAGAAGAAACAACATGAACCAACTAAAGAGCAAAAAGGGTATCCTAATCCACTGAGACTTCCTAAGAAAAAATCCTACAAATGCCCACTGTCCTGAATGCGAGCTCCCAGATATGAGCTTCTGATGGTACCAAATACAATCCTAGAATCTGGATATGACTTCTTGCTGACCAAATGCAATCCTAAATACCAAATACGATCCTAAATACTGAATGCGACTCAAAAAAATAAGATACAATTTTATGATGTCTTTGTCAGTTTGGGTCAGTTTTGAGAAGTTCATTTTTGAGGTTCGTGAATTTGCTTGTTTCCAGATTGCGTCAAGAGGTGTCATAAGGTGTGAAAAACACTTGTATTCCAGGGTTTGAAATTTGTTGATTTTTTTGAGGAGCTTATATTTTTAATGATCTTTTAGACATGTCAAACAGTTTCGCATTGTTAAGAGGGTGAAACAAACACTCACTTTGTCCTATTTTCTAGGTGGAGGATGAAAATCTTTGCTCATTGACTCAGGTACACACTCAAATGCTAATCAGAATATAGCCATCACCAAGCACACAATGGCTCCAGTCATGATGCTATATTAGTTGACTCCAAATGCAAGTGAGGGCACAATATGACGAGTGTCTTGGGGAAATTACTTTTTGCCTTGCACAAAGATTATCACCCTTTCGAGGATGAATCAGGTATTCTTTCAGTTGAATTTGTTGTAGATTATTGGGCAATCTGTTCAAAACTGTCCCCCATATAATTGCACAAGGAAAAATTTAGGTGTATAGCCCTATGAGTACCTGAATATATGTAGTCTCACAACCAAGATTCAAGCAGCTCCGCTCTACATATACCCAGATATGTTTAAGGAATGATGTCGTAATTCCAAGAACAAAACTAGTTCCGTCTTCCAAGGCTTTGGCCTACAAAGAAGCAACTATTTATAGTGAGTTGGAAGGGTCGGTGTAAGACCTGTCCTCACTTGGGTCATTTCTGGGAGATTTTTTTTCTCAACTGGCAGGCCCTCTACTGTTTAAATGATAGGTAACCAGGATTGGCGAGCTTAGTATGTCTGGAATTCTGATTCTTCCTAGGAAGAAGAGCATACTCTCCTAATCTAAACCATTTTCTCCCAAAGCACTTAAAAAAAAGTTCATTCCCTCAAGCTATGTTGAGCTTGATTTAGTTGTTCCTATTTTAAAGAGAACAAGATGCTTGAAAGGGAAAGTTTGTCTTGTTCAATTAACCACAATGATTTAATGATTTGTGTTGTTCAATTTCTAATCCAAAAATAATTAAGTGATTGAACTTGTTCTTTAATCCCACATATTTAGTGCTTTGTTTTGTTCATTTACTATCCAAAAGGAATTAAGTGATTTATTTGCTTGTTCATTTACCCCAAATTTCATTCAATCCATAAACTAAGGTATGAGTTTTTGATTTTCCTTAAAAGGAAAAGAGCATAATCCTCTAGTCAAGATGGGGGGTTGGCAACCTGTAAAACTGAGTTAGTATTTAATTCAACTCCATGAAAACCTCCAAAAATACCCTGCAAACACTTATTAAGCTGTAAAATACCACAAACACCACTTTGTCAAAATGTTAGGATTGGGTAAACCGAATGCACAAGATTTTTAACTAGATGCGAGCCTAAATTTATACTAAATGTGACACAATATACCATATGTGAGCTTTTACACCGAATGTGATCCATTGCAGACCAGATGCGAGCCTAAACCATATACGACCCAGGAAATCCTACATGGGATCTGACTTTTCTGCAGTACGATGGCGTATCTGGGATGCAATCCTTAATGATTAAAAATGATCCTATGACCGAATCCTGAGCATACAAATTGGCAAAAAAATGTTAGAAAATGAGGCCAAGTTAGAAATTGTGCCAAACGGTGAGCGCCAGAAATGTGCATGTGTATTTGGGTACCTAATAAGAGAGACACAACACATCAATAAGTGATTGCATTAGTTCAAAAGGGTTCGACAAGCATGTAAATCAACCTAATATCGACCTATTGCCTACTAACTAGGAAGAGTGTGATTAGTAACATAAAGCCATCAGTTTATGCTACAATCAGTGACATATATGACCTAGTATGAAGGATTTTAGATTAAAACAAGCTAAAAAGATGAGAAAACATGCATTATATCTCTAAGCATGAAAGTAATAATAATGAAAAAGAATGAAATATGAAGTGAAATGTTAGTCTAGGATTAATCTAATAGCATAACAATGCATTTACAATCTAAAGTGAAGGGTTATTTACTCTCAAAAATGGCTTCTATTTATAGAAGAATGAGAGAGAGAGAGAGGGGGGGGGGACAAGGTGAATTAATGATTGAAGGGGCTCATTAATGGAGG
>MU224473.1:421301-433257 GCA_018584345.1 Thuja plicata
CACTGGATCACTTATTCTTGCATTTGCTTCATACACAATGCTGTTCACCGCATCTTCTCTCTTCTCATTCGGAACATTCTACAAAACACAGAAACATTCCACTCATTACTTCTCCACTTCACTATTCCATCAAATAAGGAGAGGTATGTAAAATGGGTATCTCTTACCTGAAGCATTCTGTTCAGATTCGCTGCTCCGAAGACACTGCGTACAGTTAAGAACCGCTCTGGATTCTCTGATGGAAAATATGGAGCGAGAACACATCTCTCCCCGCATTTTTTTCGATGGATTTTACACGCAGCGCATGGATATTCCGCCATCTTCTCATTCTCCCTTCTCTTCTCCTCGACTTAAATAGGCTACAAATTTGTCATATCCGCACCTACAAAATAATTGCGTGCAGTTATGAAATAACCAGAAACTTTGTATGATCTTGCATAAGAGAAACTAAAAGCACGTGATCCACAAGAAAACATAATCAATTTCTCCACCTGCTCGTTTCTTCAATGACTTGTTGACTGTAACAAAGACAGCATGAATGAAACAAACAAACAAACAAGCCTGGCATTTGTGATAAGGTGATATTTGCAATTACTACCGTCCACGCGTTTTCATCGTACGTGTCTCCAGCAGGCAGGCCAATTCCAGGAAGCCACTTGAATTGTTACAAATGGTGGATTCATTTGCCAAGAGAATGGCATCGTACATCAGTTCAGGAGTTCAGGGTTTTGAGTGATGATGGAATTATCCCAAAGCATAATCCCCGACATTAACATAAAGTTTGATGGACCACCGAGCATGTTTGGAAATGACTTAAAAATTAATCACACCGTCAAATCTAAATAGAAACTATGAGCCTATTTTAATTTTGTTTAGAAAAGATTTAGCAGCTTAGCTTGTTAATTTGACATCTTTCAAGATTGATTTTTTTTAAAATTCTATATTTTTATTGCTAATTAAAGTACTAAAGCTATTGTTGGAATATGGAATATTCATGATGTAATTGTGTTAGGTTACATCTTTATTGAGTTAACTAGAAATTTAGTACATAAAACATATCTCCCAATTATATACTACATTAAGCTTTTGTGTTATTATCTAACTATTTAGCTTTTAATGTAATTTATATTTAAAAATATATTTATTAAATTAAAAATGTAACAATAATTTTTATTGTAAATTTTATAAATTATATTGTAAAATTTAAAAATACAAGTAGTTTTTCATTGTATGGAATCTCTTGGTTTTCATTCAAACAAAAATTTCATAATCTATTAGTTTGACATTTTGGAGTCACATTGATAAAAAAAAAAGACATTTAAAAGGTAAATACATTTTCAATATACACATGTATCATATTTAAAATTCACATTTTTATGATTCGCTAAGATGTCGGTTGATAAAGTGGGCGTTACACAAATAATAAAAGAAAAATTAGAAGGAATATTCATTTGAATGGCTCATGTACCACGTGGGTTGGCCCATTATTTATTCCTTATTCAAATAAAAATATAAAATATGTATATACAATTAAGATAGAGGGTGATGCTTTTGGAGTTGTATCAATAATACAACATGAATTGAGAAGTGAAATTCATATCATTGACATGTAAGTGTCACATCTTAAGCCCACTATTTTGTGTTTCATCTTCCTAGTCAAATCAAAAGTGATAATGTAGTACTTTATTCACACTTCATGTGATCTACCCTTTTTAATTAATTTATTGTTCTGGATACAATAGCCTTATCTCATATTTATCATGGGATAAAGGGAAATTTCTAGGAATTAATTAATATTTTTTCCCCATAACCAATTATTAATTTACATAAAATAAAAGCTAAGTAAAATCAATATTATAATATCGTTAATTACTTGTATTTTCCGAAAATGAGTAATAGGAATTCATAATGAAGGGATCATGTTATATTATATTATAATTTTTATGATATATTATATAATAAGAAATTAATTGAGAATCAGAAACTAGCCTTTTGGAGGCCCATATTCCTAATTATGCATGACGTATTTGATTATCTTTCTAAGTGGGTGTAACAAGGGTGGCTTTATTATTAGTCTAAAGTAGGTAATCATATGATTAATAATTATAATCAT
Organism: Thuja plicata; assembly: GCA_018584345.1. Classification (NCBI taxonomy): domain Eukaryota; kingdom Viridiplantae; phylum Streptophyta; class Pinopsida; order Cupressales; family Cupressaceae; genus Thuja; species Thuja plicata. The sequence goes on from MU224473.1 coordinate 423,415, forward strand.
TAATTAAGTCCCCTATTACTTTATTACACTTATGCTAAACCTAAGAGTGCTTTTTATTTTTAGGTCATGTTGTCTCATAGCGTAGTAGAGAAAATATTAGGAAATTTGGGTGAAATTTGAGGCATTCAAAGAACTCTTAATTTTCTAGGGATTTCAAATCAAAGTAGGGAAAGAATCTTGTTGGGAATGGATCATCTAGGAAAAAATATACTAGTTTTATATCAAACCTTGATTTAATCCAAGAAAAGTGGGAAAGATCAAGTATACCTTTCAAGTTCAAAAGAAACCCTCCAAATACTTGTAACTTGAAAATTCCTTCACCAAATGAGTTGAAATCTTGAAGGAATGGAGGAAATGAGCCAAAAACATGAAATATCCAATGCCCATTAAATTTTCACCATACAAAAAAATCAGCCCTCTCCCCTCCAATTTGAATTCCCACACAGGTTTTTGAGATAAACTCAGGCCAAATGTTATAAAATCAAGTTAATGAAAATGAGATAATAAAAAAACCCTTTCTAATCAACTCCCCCAACTTAAAACTCCAAAAATATAATATAAATCCAAAATATTAATAAAATATTCATCAATATTAAAGTAAATACATAGTCACCCAATAAACTATTAAAGTCACCATATAATAAAATTTCCTTAAAAAGTAGTCAACAACGATCTAATTACACCTAGCTCATAAAATGGTTATACTGAACAACATGGGAATATGAACAAGGAAATGATCTTGATACAAAATGGAGATATGCCAAAAAATAAATCAAAATCATGCATGCCAAACATAGTTGAACGTTGCCTCAATGTGATTGGCTGATGAATAAGCATGTCGGGGAAAATTATCATGAAAAACTCGGTGTGACAATTCTGGCAGAGTTCGAATTGGCCACATGACTACCTCATTATTTAACCACCATTCAAGATATGTATATAGTTTTGGGTATGCTTAGACTTACCAATTCAAGTGAATTCATTACCTAGTACCTATCCACATTAGCCCAATAGTTGAAGCACATTAGTCCAATAGTTGAAGCACATATAAATATAGTAGCAAACAATGAAGGGGATCAAGACATCGTGTGGACCTCAACATTGAGAAACTATGAATTCATCCCTCTTCATAAAAACATGTCAAATAGAGTCCATAAGAGAAATAACATAAGCACAACAAGAACTAAAACATATCTATCTAGTAACAGGTAACAATCACTATCATAAATCTAAAGGAAGCTCATATGCTAATCATATTACACAAACATGTCTATCACATTGTTTATTCAAAAAATCATCAAATATCTAACTATCACAATATGATTAGTCCCATATAACATAATTCACATAAACTAATGAATCTATCCACATAGTGCCAAACATAGTATACCGGTCATAACAACTTCAGAACACTTTTAGTAGCGTGCCTCCAGGAAGTTGAGTCCACTTTTTGGGCAAAAAGTGGGAGTGTTTTCCCTATTTTTAAAATTTTCTGTCAATTTATGTCAAAATTTGAGGCACTTAGAGACTGAATCTAAAAATACTTCACTAATAGAAAATGTAGTGCTCAGAGTCTACTTTTCAAATATGTAATTTATTTAAATACCCACATGGTAGAAAGGTTATTTTAGTATGCATGTTTAAAAACTACTTTTTAAAAATGCATGTTTCAAGACCATACCACACACATGTACGACCACCATATTTTGACCTAAATAAATGAATTTTTGTTGATCCTTCTAGGGAAAGATACCTAAGACACCAAATATTGATGAGAATTTTTTTTTTTATTGAATATTTTTCTAATTAATTTTTAATTGACTATAAAATATATTTTTGAAACCTTTGGTGTACAACCACCATAATTTGATGAAAACTTCACATATTTTCAAAATAATTTTTTTTTATCTTCAAGGAAATCCTATGTAGATTGATTTCATATAAATTAGTTTTAAAAAAATGTAAAAACAAAAAGAGTTATTAAAGTTTTAGTGAGCCTTACTATTTTAAGTTTAGGTACCACTTTTGATTAATAAATATTGTAAAAATAGTAAAATTGATCATATCACCATAAAATTTATATTTTAGAAATCTAGACAGTAAGTTCTCTAATGGGTTTTCATTTTGTCAAAAAATTTGATTAGGAAGACCCTCAAAACATTATGGTAAGACAGAAATTCGGTATTTAAGTGCCTTAACCATTATTTTGGAGGTCCAAGCATAGGCTTGGTCCCACCAAGCCTGCCCCGAACCGAAATCCAATGCAAAGGGTGGTCTTGTAAATTCAAAATTTTAAAAATTGGAACACGATTAAAAACGTGTACCCGTTTCTTAATAATAATAAATCGACATAGAAAAATATGTTTCTTAAAATAAAACAAATTCTAAAAAAAATTAAAAATTTGAAAAATGGGAACCCATTTTTTGAATTTCAGATCGGGTGTCCGAGCCTAAGATGGGTGCCCATTTCTAGCAGAATTTTTCAAGTCCACAAGACTTTCGCTGAATTTGCACCCAACTTCTTGCACTTACCCAATACTAAAATCAAAACATCAACATAAAGATATGAATGCATCCAATAATAATCATATAACATCATGACATCTATTGGAATACACATGATACATATATGATCACTAGTGAATCAACTAAATAATACTCTACTCACATCAACTTGTTATGGTTCCGACAGATATGAGCAATAAACAATATTACGATAATGCAAAAATAGAGAGGATAGAAAAATAAATAACACAAATATTTAAGGTAGTTCACCCAATATGGGCTACATCCATAAGAGAGAATAGTCGTCCAATTGTTTTAATATCTAGAAAGGAGAAAATTACAATCTGATAATTTCCTATCACACCTACACTTGTTTATAGGTGTTTTAGGTAGTTTACCAATGTGGATTTTCAAAGGTCAGTTAACAAATTAACCTAACAACTACTTGAAAAGTTAGCCAAAAAAACTTGATGAGTTAACAAAAACTCTTCAGGATATGCGATGGGTGTACAATACTTTCTTGATCAGTCATTATATAAAACCAATCTCCCACTTGTAGACTAATCATCTCCCACACCTAAAATAATCTCCCACTTGGAGACTAATCTTGTAGCAACATCGCTACCCCTGGAGCTCCTACTAGATTGACGCACCTGGACTTCACTGTTTCTCATTTCTACTATGATCAAGCTTGAAGACCAATAGAAAATGAGCATTTAGAATGGTACCAAAGCTGTATGTGTTTGGTCTTACAGTGAAGGGAAAAGTTCCTTGCAAGATGAATTTCACTATAACTATCAGTGTACAACCTTATATGCTCTTGTGTCTTTCCCAACTCCTCCATTAAACTTTGTAACAAAATCAACTTCGTACTAACCTCTTTCGTAGAAACATATTTTTCTTCTACTATTGAAAGTGCTACAACCTTTTTCAATCTAAAAATCCAACTGATTGATGCGCTACCTATGGTAAAAAAAATACCTTGTAGTGATAATCTTTCTATCAATATCCCCTGCTAAATCTGAATCAACATAGCCTTGTAAATTGGAATGATAGCCTCAAAAATATAATGAATGAGTTATTGTACCTCTTAATTACCCAAGAATCCACTTTACTGCATTCCAATTCTCTTTTCTAGGATTTTTCATATACATAATCACAACTCTCATTGCATGTGCAATATCTAGCCTTGTACACACCATGACATATATCATGCTTCCAACTATAGAAGAGTATGGAACCTTAGACATATACTCCATATCCTCTAGTACCTTGGAGATAATCTCTTTGGACAATTTAAAATGACTAGGAAAAGGTGTACTAACTGGTTATGCATCCTGCATCTAAAATATTTTCAACGCCTTGTCTATGTAATCACTCTGGAAAAATGTCAATGTGTGATTTTTTCCTTCCCTATTTATTCTTTTTCCAAGGATTTTTTTTTCTACACCCAAATCCTTAATAGCAAATAAATGTGTTAATTTCTATTGAAGGTCATTTATATGTTGTATATTAGACCTAACAACAAGTATATCATCAACATATAATAATATTATAATATAGCTACCATTATCTAATCTCTTAAAATAAACACAATGATGAGAATGATATATTTTATAACATCTTTCATGTTTTCCTCTATGTCATGTGTTGGCATCAATGTCAAACACAATATGGTACAATGATCATGGTTATATCATTGATTTGATTTAAATAAGATGCTATGCTGGTTTACTAAAGTGCTCCCTATGTGATCATATTTTGTACATACTTTGATCATATATCAATTTAAATTTGTCTTGGTCACATCATATTCAAATAATTGTTATTGTGAAACAACTTATATTTTGGTCTTTCATACATTCTTTGACTTATTTCAAAGGTAACAAAATATATAATTAGAGTATACTTTGAGGAAGAAAAATGCTTAGTTCATGAGTTCTAAAAGGGTTTTAAAAATGAGACTACTTATTTATACTTGCCAAGTTGAAAATGTGTTTCATTACAAGTCATTATTTCAAAGAACCTAAGAATCTAGGCATGTTTTCTATCACATGCGCTAAACAAGGTCTCTTTTTCTGAAGAAAAATACTTGAAGTCTAAGCACCCCATGGTATTATATCTTGAAAATTATTTTGAAATAAAATAGGATTTAATTGTCATCAACATCTTAAGGGTTTGAGATGTAAATGAAATAAAGTGGAAAAGGATTTTGAAGACTATGTATTTTGCATTGTTTATTTTGTAAAACATTGAGAAAACCCTTTCTTAGGATAGGGTACGCCCTGAAATATTTAGGACATTGAAAATCTTGGATGAGGAAGGTCTAGTAATGACATGAGAGTTTTGGAAGGATAAATAATAGTTTGGATTTGAGCATGGTAATGATAGTTGGCTTACTCTTGGACATGTGACATATTAGGTTTCCCTTTCATACACCGACTTCTATTCTTTGAAAAATAAAAAAGAGGCATTTTAGATTTGAATTATGTTTGTGTTTTGTTAAGCAAGAATGATTGTATTTTTTGATTTTTTTTACAAAATGTTTGTTTATTACTGGTAAATGTATTGTGTTTACCCAAACTTCCATTCTTAACATTGGTAAACACTACTCTTGTTTATGTTATGTTTGTTAATGTTTTTTTTACAAAACCCTTGTTCGGGCTATGTGATTATGATGAAGGGTTTATGTTTTACAAAATATTATTATACTAAACCCAAAGTTTGTAAACCCTAGTAAAAGGTTGACGTATCATTTCTTTTCTTTATCAGTTGTCAATAGAGCTGCATGTATAAATTTTATTCTTATTTTTGGAACCCTAGTTGGAGTGTTGTTTTGAAACCATATGTTGAGTGTCAAGCTAGAGTGGGGAGAACTACATTGTTCTTGTGTATCATTTTTCTTATTTTTTTCTCTATTCAAATGTTGTGGGTTGAGATTGAGTCACACTATGTTGGGTCAATGTCCAGTTAACTTTGAAACCCTTGATTATTTAGTTTGTAAATGATTTTCAATTTCTATTCATTTGTTAATCATTGTGGTTTGTATAACATATAATGTTAAGAGTCGATTGTTCTAGTCATGACTTAATTTCGGGTTACTAGTTTCAAAATACAAAACTTAATGTTGATACATTATTATGACAAAACAACAAGGCATTGTTTTTACATTAAATTATTAAACAAATCATTTTGTTATACTGTTGTAACTGCTACTTTTTAAGGAATATAGTTAGAAGATGGAAGTCTTGTTTTATCTTGAAAATGGAAGGAATTATATGTACTACATTTATATCATTCAATGTTGGGTAGAACAGAAGAAAAAAAATTATTCTAAGAATTGCAAAAGGCATTTGATAGAATACATTTTGCATTAGAAAGTTTTTGAACAACACAATGCTTTGTAAGATTGATCAAATGTGATAAGTGTTTCATATTGCTATATATATAAAATAATATCTTTCAATATGATGTACTTGAAATTTTACCTCTGAATCTTAAAGTGATGTTAGATTTGAGGATGTTACTAAGAGAAACAAAGATGATACTGTGTGATTGAAATAAAATGATTGTGACAATTGTTAAAGCCAGTAAGGCACTTTGCTAGTGAGGCACACTAATTGTTAGTGAGGCACACTATTTGTTAGTGAGACAAATTTCCAGCGAGACACACTATTTATCAGTGGGACACATTTCTAATGAGACACATTACTAGTGAGAGACACTATTTTCCAGTGAGGCATTGTAAACATAAAATTTTATCCAGATAAGCTAGTGAGGCGATTTCACAAGTGGATTTTATTCCCTAAGAGGGTTTTCTAGTCATGAAATATATGTGTCAAATTGTGTGATTACATACTTTGAACATGTTTCCATTTTCATTTTAGTTTTGTGCTTCATTCAATCTCATAAGAAAGTCAATTAAGTTATTTCAAAGTTGATAAAAGTAATTTCAATTATAGAGCACTAATTCACCTACCCCCTTAGTGCTCATCGTACTCCAACAAGTGGTATCAAGGCCACACCTTTAACAAGTAGAATTGACTTAAAGGGAGTCTTGGTAATCAAGTACTAACTATGTTTACCCAAGAAGCTCTATCTAGTTTTAGGACACCTTTGTTTTATGATACTGGATATGTCTTCTGTAAATCTAGAATGGAACATCATTTGAAGTCTTTAGGATATGACTAAGACTGAAAATGAATCCAAAAAAAAAAGTATTGAAGGACAGTGAATTGACCTACCTTGAGTTTATGACCAGATTTTGTACTATGATTTATCCACATATCCAACATTGCCATGGTGCATGATAATAGGCTAAACAGTTTCATGATTCCAAAGATTATTTTCCACCTGGTTTTATTATTTCAATTGTAGATTTCTTAGAGAACTATACATTTCCCCTCAATCAAAGCTTCAAGCTCAATATTATCATTCTCCTCAAGTTGCAATATTTGTGCAAGTGACCTATAGGCACACACACAGTTTGATTCAGATGAGGTAGAAAGTATTGATCCAAATGAACACATTATCACTAAGTAGGTTCATTTCTATATCACTAATGATAAGGTTCATGATAGGAGTTATGTTGCTCATTATTTTCCAATGTATTTTGAAGATATTGTGAATTGCGAGATAAAGGCTTCACAAAACTAGATTTGGTCAAATGATTATGCACGTAAGTACATGTGCTTCAATTCATTTTCATTTTCATCTAAAATTATGTTATTATTTGTACTTTTAATCGTGTGTGTGTGTGTGTGTAAGCACGTACAAGTTTATCTTGTACGACAATTTAAATCTGTAAAAGCCTTTAATTGGCTAGCCATGCAACACACAATGTTAAGTTTTTGTGGAAGTTCTTTGAAAGTGGACATGGAAAAGGAGAGCATGATGGACCAAGATAATGTGTGAAGTGTGCACTTCGCCAACATGAACTTGCAAGTACAGGGTAAGTGCAAGAAGTTGGGTGCCAATTCGGCAGAAGTCTTATGGACTTGAAACAATGCCGCTGGAAACGGGCACCCGCTTTGAAAAAATGGGCACCTGTCTTAGGCTCGGACAACCGATCCAAAATTCAAAAAATGGGTGCCCATTTTTTTTCAAAACTGGCACGCGTTTTTAAAAATCGGTACCCATTTTTTTTCAAAACGGGAGCCCATTTTTTTAATTTTTTTTAAGAAATGTATTTTTCTATGTCGATTTATTATATTTAAGAAACAGGTACATGTTTTTAAACGTGTGCCCATTTTTTAAATTTTGAATTTACAAGGCCACACTTTGCATTGGATTTTGGTTTGGGACATGCTTGGTGGGACCAAGCCTATGCTTGGACCTCCAAAATAATGGCTAAGGCATTTGAATACCAGATTTCTATCTTGCCATAATTTTTTGAGGGTCTTCCTGATCAATTTTTTTGACGAAATTAAAACCCATTAGAGAACTTACTATCTAGATTTCTAAATTATAAATTTTATACTGATATGATCAATTTACTATTTTTACAATATTTATTAATCAAAAGTGGTACCTAAACTTAAAATAGTAAGGTTCACTAAAACTTTAATAACTTTTTTGTTTTTACATTTTTTTTAAAATAATTTATATGACATCAATCTACATAGAATTTACTTGAAGATAAAACAAAAATAATTTTGAAAAAATGTGAATTTGTCATCAAATTATTGTGGTTGTACACCAGAGGTTTCAAAAATATATTTTATAGTCAATTAAAAATTAATTAAAAAAAATTCAATAAAATATATATATATATATATTCTCATCAATCTTTGGTGTCTTAGGTATCTTTCCCCATAAGGATTCACAAAAATTCATTTATATAGGTCGAAATATGGTGGTCGTACATGTGTGTGGTATGGTCCTGAAAGAGGCATTTTGAAAAAGTAGTTTTTAAACATGCCTACTAAAAAAACTTTCTACCATATGGGTATTTATATAAATTACATATTTGAAAAGTAGACTCTGAGCACTACATTTTCAATTAGTGAAGTTTTTTTAGATTCAATCTCTAAGTGCCTCAAATTTTTACATAAATTGACAGTGAATCTGAAAAAATAAAAGAGAAAACACTTCCACTTTTTGCCCAAAAAGTGGACTCGACTTCTTGCTAGCACCCTATAAATGGTGTTCAGTATTTAAATATATTTAGATATTTCAAATAATATAATTTTAGCTTAGATCCATTTTCTTTAAACTGATAGTTTAGAAATGTACAGGTAACGTGATAGAGAATTCAAAGAAAAGTGTTGAATGGTGTCAAAGTCATTTTGCTAGTTGGGACACCAAATATAACAAACACTATTTTTGGGAAGTGAAAGGTAAAACATTTTGTTGAAAAATTCTTTTAAATTTTCATTTCATGAATCACTTTTATCATAATTGTTGATCTAAACATGTGCAACTTTCATTTCATATTTGTAACAGATATAGAATGATCTAATCCTTATAGTTGTCAAAGAATTGTTGGTATTAAATTTTTACATCAAGTGATGACTACAAGAGAACACAAGCCTCCATTGATTCAAGTAAGAGAAAAATTATGCTTTTGTGTTGACTGTGTTGAGGACAATGCAATGAATCAATGTGAGAATATTGCAAATGGATATGTTTCACGATGGGTTATGAAGGAATTAATCAGGATGCCTCCTTATGATGATGATGACATTGATATAAACATTCATGATCCTATATATTTAGCTTATTATGAACATGTTTCTTATTTAGTTGTTACAAGTGCATGTGCATACATGTTCTTTTATTTAATTTAATTTATCACAAGTGATGTTCAAATTTTATCTTAAACTTTTGTTTTTTAATTTAAAATGAATCCATTTGTATAGGTGATATTTTTGTTGTGGTTGCAGGTCCTTACAATGCGAAAAATGTAGATTATCTATTAAGATGCACGTTCAAGAAAAATACAAGTTTCCAGAAGAAACTCTAGATGGTAATGGGAATCATATCCAACTGGTTCAATTTTTATTGAAGGCACCTATTATCAGAACTCAAGATAGACAAAAATGGTGTTCAATTTCTTGAATACATGCCTGGCCAAAAATTTCTACATTAGAGTCACTTGGTTATAGTGACAAAGTTGAAATTTGATACATTGTAAAAAAGAGTATGTGGAAACCAAAAGTGGAGGTTGCCTATTGAGGAACATGAATTTTGTTTGGAGATAATAAAAGATAAACAAGATCCATACTATATGTATTAGGACCTTTAGGCTAAAATTGTTTTTGTAGCTCTCGTACTTTCATATTTGAACTCTTATTTAATGTATTGGATATTAGATATGCTTTGATATATAGTTATGCA
>MU224473.1:433657-445905 GCA_018584345.1 Thuja plicata
TATATATATACTTTGGTGTAATTTTTTATGTATGTTGTTATGTATGCTTTAATGGTTCAATGGTTTTAATATATAGCTATGCATACTTTGATGTATGTTATTATGTATGCTTTGATGGTTCAATGGTTTTAATATATAACTATGTATAATCAGATGTATTATTTTATGCATGCTTTGATGGTTCAATGGTTTTAAGATATAGCTATGTAGACTTTGATGTATGCTTTTATGTATGAACTATTATGTATTCTTTGATGATTCAATGGTTTTAATATATAACTATGTATACTTTGATGTATGCTTTTATGTATGTTTGATGGTTAAATGGTTTTAATATATAAATAGATATACTTTGATGTATGCTTTTATGTATGTTATTTATGTATGCTTTTATGGTTCAATGGTTTTAATATATACTTGTAAATATTAAAATATGACCTCCCCTGAAGACATACTCTTTTAACATCCCCTTAAGACACCCCCTTAAGACACCCTCTTAAGACATCCCCTTAAGACAATAGTTATATTACTTACATGACCTCCCCTTAAGACAATAGTTAGATTACTTACATGACTCCACTTAAGACAATACTTAGACATCCCCTTTTAACATCCCCTTAAGACAATAGTTATATAACTTACCTGGTCTCCCCTTAAGATATTAGTTAGATTACTTACATGACCTCCCCTTAAGACAATACTTAGACATCTCCTTTGAACATCACCTTAATACATTAACTAGATTATTTACATGACCTCCCCTTAAGATGTTAGTTAGATTAAATACATATGGTCCATTAGTTACATTAATTGATTTTAACTTACATGTATCAAAAATATATGTACATATGACATTAGTTAGATTAAATATATTTTAACTTAAACATGTATGACAAATATATACATACGAAAATTTAGTTACATTAATTACATTTTAAATTTTACATGTCTGAAAAATATATATGACATAAACATACCTAGTTGTTATGCCCTGCATACCCGTCCCTACATTTTGAGAGAAAAATGTTGGGTCCCCCTTTTTTCATTTTCTTTTGTTTATTTTTTGTCATGCCTCTTTTGTTTTTTGTATGTGCTCCTCCGAGATTTGGCACTCGGAGTGTTTTCCCTTTGTGATCACTGAATTTTGGGCTCTGAGATTCTGGCGTGTCATTTCTATCTTCTGTGAAATAATTAGTTATTAAAGAAATTAAACCTTGAATGAAACCCTAGATGAGTGTTAGTTAGATCATGAAAAATGTCTTTATCTTAAGCTATGAGACAACATGATGTAAAAACAAAAAAACATTCCTAAGCTTAGCTTAAGTGTAGTAATAGAGTGAAAGGGGAGCTAATTAACAATTGATTAATTAATTAGGTGATTACCTACTTTACACTAATAGTAAAGACACTCTTATTACACCCACTTATAACCATAATCATATATGTCATACATGATTAGGAATATGGTGCTCAAAAAATCTAGTTTCTAATTCTTAATTAATTTCTTGTCACATAATTTGTCATAAAAGTTATTATAGAATATTATATGATGCCTTCAATATTAATTCTCATTACCCATTTAAGGGGAATACAAGCAATTAATAATATTATAATATTTATTTGAGTTGGCTTACAATTTTTATAATTTGATACTTGATTAAGGAAAAACATCATTAATTATTTTCTTAGAAATTTCCTTTTATCCCATGATAATAATGAGATAGGGTTATTGCATCAACACAAATAACTTAAAAGGGGACATTTCATGAAGTGTGAATATAGCACCGCATATTCACTTTTGATTTGACTAGGAAGATGAAACACAAAAGAGTGGGCCTAAGATGTGGCACTGCATATTCACTTTTGATTTGACTAGGAAGATGAAACACAAAAGAGTGGGCCTAAGATGTGGCACTGCATATTCACTTTTGATTTTACTAGGAAGGTGAAACACAAAAGAGTGGGCCTAAGATGTGGCACTTACATGTCAATCACATGAATTTCATGAAGTGTGAATTAAGCACTGCATAGTCATTATTGATTTGACTAGGAAGATGAAACATGAGAGTGGGCCTAAGATGTGCCACTAGCATGTCATTCAAATGAATTTCCCTTCTGAATTCATCTTGTATTAGTGGAACACCTCCAAAAGCATCACCCTCTATCTTATTTGTATATTCTTTTTTATTATGATTTGGACAGGGACAACAAGATGGGTCGATCCAACATGTTATACATGAGCCATTCAAATGAATATTTCTTCTAATTCTTCTTTTATTTCTCATGTAACTCCAAAATCATCACCTATATCTCAACAAATCACAAAAGTGTGGATTTAATATGTGATACACACGTAAATTTCAAATGAATTCCTCTCTTCAATGTCCTTTTCTATCAATGTGACTAATAGATTATAAAATAATTGTTTTAATGAAAGCAACAAAATTCCATTGAATGAAAAAGTAACTTATATTCTTAAATTTTACTTTATAATTTATAAACTTAAAATTAAAATAATTTTTTATTTTTTAATACATAAATAATATTTTAATAGAAATTATATTAAAAATTAACTAGTTCAAAAATAACACAAAAACTTATTCTAAGATATAATAGCGTTAATAGCGTTTGTTTTCCCTGTTTATCTTCTAATCATTATGTTGAACGAAATTCGCATGTTACAAAAGACTGTTGGTAGACTTATTTTTGTATGCTTATCTACCAGTCTAGGAAGTAATTGGGAGAATAATGCATGAATGGAGGCTGTGAATGTCTAGTATTCTATATAACAACCATCGCCTGTTGTTGCATCTGTCAAGTCAGTATGTAATCCATTTGAAGTTTGAGTGAATAGAAGAGCTTTTTATGTGATTCTGTTAAAATCAGTTTCCTATTGGTCACTCGACCTTGGTTCCAGAAATCAGTTTGGGCAATTGCGATGGGGAAAGAGAGGAATTTCTTATGAATTACGCTCGTCTGTAGATTCATGAAAACCTAGCCAAAATTATACAATGTTCATTTGGGCCCCGTTTGTTTGCAGGAATTGGAAGTGACACTTCCCGGTTTTGGGAGTGACACTTCTCGTTTTTGCAAATCCGCTGTTTGTTTCTCTAAATTGCAATTCTGGAGTTGTCAAGTAAAACCAGGTTTAGACACCAAAATGAGTGGCATCATCTTCCTACTAATAGATGGAATTAGAAATCATATCCTGGTTTTGATATAATAAGGTTTTGAGTCAAATTCCAATTCCCCAAGATGCAAAACCGGGATTTCAAAACCTGATTTTGTGATAATAAGGTTTTCAGTCAAATTCCAATTCCCCCAAACAAACGGGGCCGATGAGCGAAAAGTGGGAAGAATATATGGAAGAGGAAATAAGCATTTATCTATGTGGTAATGTGTTTTTTCTTCTGGAATTTGAATTTCTAAGAAATAGAGTTTATTCTGAATGTTAGCCCTTGTTTTTCTTCTCGTAAAATTCTTATGTTTGGGTCTATTTTGTTGTGGAAGCCAAAGCATAAATCTAGATGTTAAAAATATTATAGTACAAATTAGTGGCAAAGAAATAAAAGAAATAACATAGAATAAAATGAAAAATAGAATAATACAAAAGACACTAATTTACATTGTAAAACCTTAAAAAAACGTCAAGGAAACATCCACATGGCAATGTATGGGTACTTTTATTGTTAAAAAATAATAATTACAATTCTCATGGTTGCTGCTATATAATTGCTCTTGTAGTTTGCAATTCAGCACTCTGCAATTTCTAATTCACAATTTACAATTACCCCACTTACCTTCAAAGGCAACATAATTATATACTAGAAAACATTCTGAAAATGCAACTGCCACCAACACAGAAAAAATCAGTTTTATTCCTTTCAAAGATAAAAGCTCTTATCTTTTTAAAAATGAGATAAAATATGCTTTCATTTGTCTTTTCTTTTTTCTTTTTTCTTTTTTCCCTTTGTTTCCTTATTTTATTGTTTTATAGCTTTATATTTATATTGTTGTAAAAAATAACACATCTTCCTTATCTTCTTTTAATATTTTTAAAGTCATTAACAATGGTCTTGGAATATTTTATTACATATCAAACAGAATAGTTAAATATAAAAGTTTCATCTCTTTTCATCCTTTATGTCAAACTAGATTTATCCAAAGGTCTTCTTAAAGAGATTTCATTGAAAGATTTATCCTATGTCATGCACTCCCCTTCTCCTTCTCCACAAGATACGCATACAAATAGCGAGTTATAATGCTTGTAGTCCAAAGGTTTCTATTCTTCATTAGAGAATCATCATTCATTTGTGTTGTCATGAGATCTTGTTGATTCCACAATGGAAATATGATGGGAAGATGGTGTGATTAAGGAGGGAATTAGTGAAAATGATATCGCCAACATGATAAAAAATGAGTGGACATAAGTAGAAGAAATTACTTCCATTAAAACAACACTAAATGACATTAAGATATTAAAAAAATAAGATTTAGTAGACAATTCATAACATTATTGCACACCCATTTTGGGTTGATGCTAGTCCAATTTATTATGATTTGATATAGATACAGGAGTAGATTCGAAGCCCCCGATTTGCCTAAAAATATTATGTTATTAAATAATTAGAAGTTAAATATATTCTATTAAAATAATTATTGTTAGAGAATATGATCTCAAACAATATTATTGTTATCTATGACCAATTTTTAATATTCTTACCCATTACTAAATTGCACAATATTTTCGTTGGTAAAAAAACTTGTCACTATTGATTCACCTGTAGACTTGACCTCATTTTCCCTATGAGCAGTGACAAGCATGCCAACAGTTGGAGAGGTTGTAATTAGATCGCTATAATATTACAACCTTCATCTATGCTTCAGAGGGGAAGCCCCTCATGTGATAGGGGTGTTTAGTATTTATATGTAGTTTTCACTTGAAAGTACAAAAAGGAGAAAGGGACAACTAAAAGAGAATGGATAACATAAACCTTACCAAGGGACATATGAATACCAATAAGACTTCATGACTAATGACAATTACATGAACTGGATTTTAAGCACAAGAATAAATTTGGATATGTAATGGTGATGAAAAAAGGGAAACATATTTTGACATACGAAGAAACAAATTGCCTTAGCACCTTCAAACCAAGATAGCAGGGTATGAATGTGTTTCATCATTAGTTGAATTAAAAAGTAATAGATCACACAAGCACCCAAAGAGACTATCAATTTGAGATATGATAAACTGACAATAACAATATCAACATACTGAAGACATATGAATCAAATACATTTCATAATATCCTTTTGAAAATATACAAGTTCAAAAGCCTTAAGATACTAAGAGTGAACATTAAAGTTCTCTACAAAATTCTCCACAGTTTTCCCATTATAAATGTCTCTCGTTACATGCTATATCCCTTGTATTTAGATAACTCTTGCCATAACTACCTTTTTGAGTTGATAACCAACTAAGTTAGAACATAGAACTTACTCATGCTTTTACAACCAACTCTAACTTTACAAAATAAAACCCAAAATTGACCAAAGTTACAATATTTATAAAACATTTAATTAAATATCAAAATTGTACTTTTGTCCAACTATTTGCATCGTGATGACATTGTTCTCTCGGCACTCTTTGAAATGCTTCTAGTTAGTGTTTATGAATATCCATATGTAGCCTGACTAGCTTTCACTTGAAGATTTTGAAACATTTTAATAAAATCCATTCTAGAGAGCCTCCATTTGTCACATTCCACGAGATCAATCGTGTGTTTGAGGCATTCCACACAGTCAATTCTCGCACCTTTTCTACACATACTTGAATAATGAATGCATGAGATGACATCTTTTTGGGGGCACTATGTCAAACTATTCACACGTGTTGCTAAGCTACTTCTACACTTCAATGAATCTATGTTTTCAGAGTATTTCCCACAATAATATTTGACAAAAATTTCCCAAAACATTAAGATAGTCATCCTGAATATTTATATTGAACCGTGAATGGCCATCTTTCTATGTCCTTGCCATTGCCTCCACATAATGATCCAAAGCAACCTTATTCCTCTTTGAATGTCTTATATTGGGAGCAGATGAATGGACACTATGATCATGAGCTAAAGACTTGGCTCTCTCTACATCATAAAGAAAAGATTTGGAGAACCATGTGACTAATTAAGTACATTACATACTATCATATTCAATGTGTCCATCAACATATCTAGCTTCTTTGCAAGGGAATAAAAGATGTCATCCTCATTTATATGAATATAGGTGCTTGCTTAGATACTCATTAAAGCATATCATCTTCTCTTTCTATATTCATTACATATAATCAATGTATTTCCAATCATCATGACACATAATTAATATATTTTTTATCTTAAAGAAAAATCAGTGACGATTCTACAAGCTATCCCGGCCTTTGTACTTTGAAGGATGTTTGCACACTGTCCCAGAGCTCCAATACATTTGCATTTGTCAGACGGATGTAATGAAATGATTAACTGTCATCTACATACACCAGGAAGACACGCCAAAATTCTTAAATCAAAACTAATTCTAAGTTCGGGTTGTTCTCAAGATATGCACTACGAACATGAAGGTCAACCATCGACACCTCTCAATTGGAGCTTACAGTGTTGAGATATATTTGAGAGTATTTTAATAATTCAAAACCCTTCAGAGCATTCTTCAGATGACGTCTCTTTGCAGCATTCTATTAAACAATTATCATGCCTTGTGCGTTGTTCCATATTACCACAGTGCTTTCAACTAATATTTGACAATAAAAATCCATGTATACGCTATTTCTAAAGCTTCTCTTTTCAACAGAAAGGGAGGATGTTGGCGTAAGGTATGGAGGATGCTGGAAAAGTTGCAGAAATCGACTTTATTATTGCCAATTGCATTTGTTCCCTAGCTTATCCATGCAAAGTATGGATCTTGGGCCTATATCTACTTTTACATAGACAGGGGAGTAACCCATTTGTCTGAAGATGTTTGACACAACGTGGATTCAATTATAGTACCTTATGAGGAGTTGAAAATAATACTACAATTATGGAAAAGAAATGTGAAAGGTAGGGTTAGAAGTGGGAAAATGAGGGTTTTCACCATGGATAGAATTAATAAAATCAAATATATACATATCACAAGGAGATCTAGGAATGGGAGGCGGAGATGAACATGTAGTTAGAATTGAGACCTAAATTTGAGGAATGGCATAAGGTGGGTCGACCTTGACTGGGGAGAACTAGATTTTAAAAAAAAATGAAAAGATCTAGGATTAGGAAGATGCTTAGAAGATTCCTTACTCTCCTTATTCTAAATTTGGGATTATGACTTTGTAGGTTGTCACCTACACATATAAATAAGGATTTTTCTTGGGTTGATGGAGGTTTGCCTAGGTTAAGCACTAGTTTAGTAATTAACCTTGAAATTGAAATAATTTAAATTGAAAATAAAAGCATGTTGTAATGCAACAAAGACTAGATCAAAAAATTGAATGCTTATTCCTTCACAAGTGATCTTTGTGTCAAAATCCTCCTCAAGATATTGGTGTTGACTTGTAGGGTTGACTTTATGAAGAATTGAATATGTATGTCATTGTGAATGCTTCATATTTGAATTTTATTTCTTATCTTTAACACCTTGGATGATGTTATGGACTTGAGAACTTGAATACTAGATCTGGGATGAGTGTACATTTTTCTTCAAATGAGGGAGATACATTTTCTTTTATACCTCTCCCTAAAATTGTAAGTTTGTAAGTTCAAAGTTGAGGGAAGTTTTCCACTCTTGCAAGTTAGTCATTAAATAATTTGAATTATGGCCTTGATTATCGACACAAGGTCACCCCAAGCAAACCTATCATGTGACAAGCTCACTACAAGCAACCTTAACCTCTCAATAAAGGTAGTGTCAAGGACCTAGGGTGCAAAATACAGAGAAGATATAATTTGAACTAGTATGAGTAAAATCAAGCATGAATGTGCATGGGAGGCAAGAAATGCTAAAGTGAGGCATAAGTGAGCATGGAATTGTATTCAAAAACAATTTTTGATGCTATAGGTCCAATCATAATAATTATAAATGAATAATTTGTATAAAGAGGCTATAGAAATGTCTCCTCCCAAGATTTGAGCAAAGTTTGCATTTGATTGTAGATCTCTAGCCAAAATCCAGGGGAGAATTATTGATATGGATAAATTCCCTATAACAAGACACTCACTCTTTATATTATTGGGTGGATTTGAAAACACAAGGAATCTTTGGGCTTTACATCACCCTTATATAGACATAATAACAAAATTTTACAATGGAAGAATCATCCAAAGACCCACAAAGGCATAAAACACAGATTTGGGCATACCAAGGCCAAAATTCACCAAAGTTTCAATATTCAAATATTAAAAAAATATGAAAACACATTTGACCTTATGGCACACACAAGCCAAAAATGCTTTCCATTTATCTAGAAACCCAAACACAAAATCTCTTGCCCTAAAAATGTATAAAACCGTCATTCTCTTACCATGCATACAATATAAATAGAAAACTCCCATTTTCTTCAACAAGTCTCTCAATCTCATCCATAGAAAGCATGACTCAAGAATTAAGATCAAATTTAAATTTATGAGGTCTTGATTGTGCAATGAGCATGCTTCAATTGTAAAAATGACTCTTGTGTATGCATGTGAATGCCCTAGGATCACACCACATGGATGAGATGATTGTCTTGGCTTCGAGGGATATGCCATAAACTATTTGTTCTTGATTGGTTGTAATGATATATCTTTTATTCCATGTATGTGTGTTGATTGGATGCATAACCAACCTTGGGAGTAGCTCTGAATGGGGAGACTAGGCCACAAATGAGCCACTTGGGTACCCCTTTGTGCAGTCCTTAATCAAATGATAACATCAACAAAATTAATGGGGTGAAAATATTTAATCAAGATAAGTATGGATATGTGGACCTAGGTGTACCTACCAAAAAGATTCCTCCTACATGCATGTGGACTCTCATTAACCAAGGATGTATTAGAGAATGCTTGGAGATACCGACCATAAAGGGCCTGGAATTATCAGCACGTCAAGTTCCTCATCTCTACATGAGGTTTATTGGTACCACACACGACACAATGTTGTGAGGCGATAGGTTATTTCGTTCCCCACTGGGGCTATGCAATGACACTCCCAATCTATGACTCTGCATCCACTCGGATTGATCAGTGAGTCACTGGTCATATGATGTTGAGTTCTTGTATCTTTCTTGGTGTTGATACTTTGACCTTTCTTATGATATACCCAAATGTGAGTGTGTGATACCTTATATTTTGTATGATTGTGCCTTTTCTAGATTCTATGGTGTTGAATAATTTCACATGTGTGAACCCATTACAATTATTTTCTTGAGTTGTACGAGCCACATGGTTATCACCATGACCAGGGTGGGAGAGGGCCTGAGGATACCTCATGGTCGGGTGTCGTGACTAAGCGCCATTGGGGACCAGTGAATGGGTGATGAGTGGTCCTAGTTGATATTTGTACACCTTCTAGACTAGTGACAAAATGTTGATGTAGTCTTATATTGTACCATTGCATTGTATTATTATGCTGTAGCATTATGTTATATGCAAGATTTTGCATGCTTGCACCTTTTTTATATTGGACTTGGTTCTTGATATTGGTAACATACTTATATGCTTTTATGTTGATGTATTCTTTCTATTATGGTTAAATAAATATGTTCATACCTCTTATATGGTTCACACATAGCCTTGAAGATTAAATTATACAATCAAAATAAGCAAAACTAGCATCAATTCAAAATGGGTGTGTTACGATGTTACAAATTGTTAATTAAATCTCTTTTTTTAAGATCTTATTTCATTTAGTATTGTGTTTTAATGAAAGTGATTTATTCTACTATAGTTTGAGTCCAATCCTATTTAATCTTGTTGGCAATATAATTTTCATTAATCCCACCCTTAATCACACCATTATGCTGGAATACTTTAGAGGAATTCCGTAAGCTGGAAGTTGAACAATCAAAACTTTATCTTTTTCATTTCATATCCTGCGTCTTTCTCCAATCATGATGAATTCATCACTTCCAACACGGAGGCTTATTTTGCCTTCTCTGTGGCGATTGCATTTTTTCCAAATTTTGCTGCTTGTGGAAACCATTGATTTCAGCAGTATAATGGAAAAACTCCGTTTCTCTGTTTTCTGGATTCAATATTTGTGATTATTTTATGTTGCCTGAAAGTGATCCCTTCATTAAGGACTATGCTGAGCTTCCTCCTGGATCCAATGAGACCAGAAGTCACAGGACATCATCATTTCTGCGATTTTTCGTCCTAGTCATGAAAGTAGGCCAGGGTTGTTCATGGGTTTGAATTAGTAGCAATAGATGTTAATTTTAGAATCGTAATATAGAAAATCTTACAATGATAAATGTGTTGATGCTGTATATATATATTCTTATTGATTAAGTATATATATATTATATATATAATAATACTGATTATTAGTATGCTGCTGAGAGAAGACAATGCCACTGTAATTGATTGTCTTTCACAGCCCATACTGTTTAATATTAATATATAAATTATGAGACACGATTGTGTAGAGTCATGACTCTACGTGGCTAAAGTCACGTCGAGCCATGCCTCTACACAGTCGTGTAGGCTGGCGCTGTTTCGAAAGAGTGCGGATGATATACGAATGTGTTTGGATAACCATTAGTCAATGGTTATCGTAACACATTAACAATGTGTTACGATAACTAATGGTTATCGTATATGGTAGTGGCTGTGATTATAATGAAACCCGATAACACTTAATCGGTTGAATAAACAGCGATTACTAATTACATTTAATATTAATATTAATAACATATAACTTATAACATATATATATATATATATATATATAAACATATAACATATATTAATAAATAAATAAATTAATTAAAATATTATAATAATAATAACATATATATATATATATATATATATATATATATATAATTCGATGCTATAATTTAACACTCCCTCTTAGCGAGAGGAGATTAATATTCACAGAATGTGGATGTTATTGAAATCTTGTTAATATTCCCTTTAAACAACACATGATTATTCGAATCAGGATTTCCGGCATAATCCGGAACATAGTTCAACTTGATAGGCAAGTTTATCTTAACCTCCGACTAAATTTGAAACTGGATAAGAATAAACATAGGTATCAAGATATCCGGCGCAATTCGGATCGAAACTTGAACCAATTGTTATCATAATCCCCGACCAATTCAGAACTGGATTGAATGATAACATAAGTCAACTATTGTAGGTAGTCACCTTACAGTAGTGACTTCACACAAGAAAGATCGTCATCTTTCAACATAAAAAATATTGTAATATTTAATTTTAATTTTATTCATGAATATTTCAATTTACATAATAGAGAGAATTAATCTCAATTACTCACAATTTAACCATACCAAGTTTTTTTCTGAAGTATTCGATTTTCAACTTCGCAAGAGGTTTGGTGAAGATGTCAGCATTTTGTTCTTCAGTACTGATGTAGACCAATTTAATAATATCTTTGTCTACCATATTTCTTATGTAGTGGTAAGGAATTTCTATGTGTTTGGAGCGATTGTGAAATACTGGATTAACTGAAAGTTTAATACAAATTTGATTGTCACAATGAATTATGGTGGGTTTTAATGGCTTACCAAACAATCCAAATAGTAATTTCCTTAACCATACTGTTTCTCGAGCTCCCATTGAAGCGGCCATGTATTATGCTTCAGTGGAACTTTGAGCAACTGCTGATTGTTTTCTACTGAACCAGGAAATCATAGCAGATCCAAGACTAAAGCAACATCCTGTAGTGCTTTTACGATCGATTGAATTTCCAGCCCAATCAGAGTTAGTGAACCCTTGAAGTTGAATCTCAATATTCTCATATTTTAGGCCCATCTCAATTGTACCACATAAGTATCTTAGAATATGTTTGGCAGTTGTTAAGTGGATCTTCTTTGGTTCACACATGAAATGACTTAAGACATTTGTAGCATAGTAGATATCAGGATGAGTATTTACCAAGTACATAAGTGACCCAACTAGTTGTCTGTAATATGTAGGATCTGTAGGTTCTGAATCTGCTGCTTCTTCTTTTAGTTTATTAAGATTTGTTTCCATTGGAGTGGTTAGTGGTTT
>MU224473.1:456162-467319 GCA_018584345.1 Thuja plicata
TAGGATGTGCTTCTTGCGCGCATCCACAAGCATCCGCAGGCCCAGCATCAAAACTGATACTTTTTTTTGATAAAAAAACACTTAAAAGTACATTAAAACATGTGCTTAATAACATTTTTAATCTTGATTTTTTTGCTCCTAAACAAAAAAACATGTGCTTAATAACCATTAATCTTTTTTTTAATATTCTGATTAGGATTAGTGAATCTTGAATCTTGATTGATGAACATTGAATCATGAACTAAATTTTGATTTTGTAATTGTAATGTTTTTCTGTTTTGCATTGGAGTTGTGAGCATGTATATAATATGGCTTATTAGTTATTTCAATTTGAATATTTGTAAACTATCTGATACCTTAATCAATGGTGAAGTATCATACTATCAAATGATTTAATTTTGTATATTTCTTGCTTTTCTTTGCATATATATATATATATATATATATATATATATCCAACCCCACCCAAAAAAAAAAAAATTTCCCATTCCTGCACGAGCAATCCGCAACTTTGTTAATAATTGTCAATTATTGTTAAATTTAAAAACTAATCTTAATATTAATATTTATTATTAATTATAAAAAGTAGTTTACTAAGGGTAGGTCCCCATGCAGTTGCTAAGCTTGTTTTAGCTAGCAGTGGTTGTTCAACATTTTTAGCAACAATTTGTGGAGTTGGTGGCCCCATGGCAAATGAATTTTGCTGCTTATTTTTTTAAGAAGACAAAAAATAGAATGTTTAAATAAAATCTTAATAATAAATTTTGTAGATAAGTGTTTTGAGAAAAAATAGGGGATATAAAAAAGAAGGAAAATGATTTGTGGAGCCATGTGTCATTTTTGTCAATGCTTATTTTTAATTTTTATGGAGTGGCTGCTCCACTAAAGTAGGATAGATTCCAAATTATCATTTTCCTCTTATTAAAAAATGACATGGGGACACTCCAAGTACTTAATTTTAAGCACAAATAGCACTTAAGAAATCTCATAAGAACATGAAGTAATAATCTTTTCATGCCAGAGTTCCAAAGAAAGCTCAGTGAGCCTAACCCAGATAGAACTCTTGTTACAACTCTCCGTGTCAACATGAGATCTTTGTCCAGTTTTTTCAAAAAAAGACCAGATTTACCAAGGAACCAGCGGCCTCTCAGAAGGATATTAGTACTATCCTCAAGGGTTTGAAAAGAGAATAAAGTAACCATTGGGCATGACAACCACCCAAACAGTTTGCCATTATTTTAGAGCCCAACATCGGACTTCAATTTTGGACGAAAGCCTAAGAATTTCCCAATTGGAATATTCGTCATGAAACCCTCAGAATAGTGCATGATCTATACAAGGTGTGAGAAGCTTAGGTAGGGGTCCCATGAGGGGGGCTTGGGCTCTATTTTGTAGGAAAGACAGGTCCCATGAGAATTTTTTTTGGTTGCTCAAGGTTTATTTGGAATCTTTTCCTCCAAAATAGGAGCCCCTACTTTTTAGGCCTTTAAATTTGAGCGGGTGAAAATGGGGTGGGGCTGGAAATAGCTTAGGAAAAATTTCTGCCACATGGCAACAATTACTCATTAATTTCCCACAAAAAAATTAAAATTTAGAAAGAAAATAAATTTTTTTCTTTTTATTTTATATATTTTAAATTTAAATTCTCTCAAACTTCCTTAAATTTAGCAGCTGAAATTTTTAAGATACATTTCATAAAATTCATGGGACCACTCACCTTCAAACATTCCTAAAAAATCTCAGCGGCCTACAGCTCTATTTTTAAGGAAGCCCCCCTCCATAGGACCCCAGCCTTAATCCAGGTCTAGGACATAAACGTGCTTGGTTGAATCCAAAATGGATATGGTTCGCAATAGCAGGATTATCAGCAGGGGCGAGAAGAAAGCCCCTACATAGCCCCCAAGCAGAACCTCTACTATTTAGAGCACCAACAAAAACCTCCACTGCCAGGAGAGTTAAACTGCAGCCCCTTTGAATGAGGCTTGAGCAGCAAATCTAACAGCACCTCCTCCTCATTGTTCTAGCAGCCAGCCCATTTCATCCTTGTCCCGATCATCGTTATTTTTGTCCATCAGAAGTTTAATTTGATAACCTTGTTATTAATTTATCTTGCTTGAAATTTGCCTTGTCAATTGCCTCTAAATTATCTGCTTTTTTGTGTCGTTTACTTATCGTCAAATTTATATAATTATTATCATTTGTTTCGTCTCAGATCATTTGTAAATAATTTTTGCCTTGCCCATTTCTTGATAGTTGAAATGTATGTTTCTTTTGCTTATTAAACTTTAATCGCTTAGTACTGGATGGAATTTTGATATGTGATTTATTTTATGTCTGGTACAATTTTCTCCTTAGATTTAAGGAGCTAAATGTTTCTACAATTTCTGCTTTACATTTTAAGTAGCTAGAATCTCTAAGAAAAAAAGATAAATTGGAAACAAGGTTTAAGAAAGGAGGGTTTGTAATAAACAGTTCTTTATTGAGAAAAATGACACATGGTTCCATAAATTAATTTCCCTCATTTTTATTTGTTTATTTATTTTTTGTAGATTTTAGCTACAAAATTTATTATTAATTAATTCATTTAATCTTACTATTTATAATGATTGCTAAATAAAAAGTTACAAGATTTAATAATTATGGATCACAAACTCATCAAATTAATTGATAAGTAGGAGATATTTTCTACAGTTAACAAAAGATTAATTGTCATGCAATATAATTCACAATAAAAGATTTATATTGAAGCTTTTAGTTTTATAATGGTGATCTTTTTTAATTTTTGGAGGGTGAAATTTGGAGCGGGTATAGTTGAGAGTAATTTGCCTTAAAATGTTGGCTTTGTTTATAACAAAATGCAATTCTTCTAAATACTTTCAAAGATGAATTTGTTTTTTTATATTAGCAACAACAAAACAAGGGTGTTATACCTATATACAAACTTGGAGGATTAATCACAAATTATCATTAACAACACATTAATAGTAACAAAAAAGAAGCAATAACAACATCCTACACTTAACTCTATTAAAATAAACCATCTATGACAAAAGCCAACGAACTATTTTCTAGGGTATTAAAACTATGAAATAAAGTATATAAAGTGAGGCCCCACAGATCGACCAAGAACTAAAAAACAAAAATGACCAACAACACACATCGGTGATTCTTCTTGGACAAAATTTTTGATAGCAACGTTATGGCCCACTCTTCAGTAAGGAACTTGAAGAGCTCCTAATAATCCTCTTCCGTCAGCTAACCACACTTCATTTACTCTTGCAGCAAGCACAAGGCAGTCACAAAACTGTGCATAACTTTGAAGGTAAACTGACTCACATCTTGTTGTCTTTTATCCAAGCCAACAACTTCAACCTTGAGGCCTTGAAGGCCACCTTCGATACCTGCAATGTCCTATTTTAACTTGCCAATTAAGCCACCAAAATCATTGTTTGGACCGGGGGTATCTTGGATAGGGACCTCTTCCACAACAATGTTGTCCCGAGCGGGTTGGGGAGGGGGGCTTTGGAGATATATGCATGCTATTTGGTGGAAAATTATTTCCATACAAAGGTGAATTTCTGTGGGTTGACTGGTTGTACAAAGCCCCTACAAACTTAAGTGTGAAATAGTGTTTCATTAAATAATAGTTGGTCTAATGCGAGACTTAGGGCAGGTTCCCATGTAGCTGCTCAAAATTTTTAGCAGCAATTTATGGAGCTGGTGGCCCCATGATTATCAAATTTTGTAGCTTATTTTTTTAGCAACCATCATAAATAGCATGTTTAAATAGAATTATTATTATTATTATTTGATAGGAATAGGCCTTAGCTGAATAGTTTTATTAATCAAAATTTTATAAACAAAAATACATCTTCGTTCAATGTAGGCACCGGTAGGAAAGTATAGAGAAGAAAACCTCCAGTCTTGCCCGGGACTTTATAGTCCAGAAAAGAAATAAACTAAAATATAAAGTCTTGCTTTAATTTGCGGATACAAGTTAAGTACAAAGATGCCTACATTCAAAACTCCATATCTCATGTTTTCCTATTCATACTAAACATCTTAGTCATTTACATTAAACTAGGCTAGATGTACACAAAAAAATTTCTCAACATAATTTAAAAATTCATTACTCCTTTTCACTTTATGCCACTTCTTATGTTCTTGCTTGTTTCCTTTTATCAGACTTGTAGTCACAACCACCAACAAGTACTCTTCCAAAAAGAAAGTTAATTCCCCAAATCATAGAATTAATAATACTCTTGCTTGTAATCGGGTATAATAGAATCCTGCAATAACACTGAAATCTCAACCACAAAGAGATTGTTAAAGCAATTAGTATTCCCATTATCAAGAAAGAAAACAAGATAAACAGAAAGCATAAACGATTAATAATATGAAATCATTTCAAACAAAATGAATATGCAAACCATGTAGTCCTTCCTTGTTGTTCTCCTTCTTTATGCTATGTGGGCTCTAAAAAATGAGTGCTTGATTGTAAGCCAATAAAATAATTCAAAGCAATTGTGGTTACCAAAACTAAATATTTGGCTATCTATTTATACGATTTTAGGGGTTTCAACCAAGAATCTATGATTGAAGGACTAATTGGCTGTGATTGAGGAGTTGAATTCATATATTGGAGAGATAACTTGAATAGACTGGTGAGTTAACAAATGGTATGGATGAGTTAACTGATTGCATGGATTAGAAGACTGAATTGACTGAGACTTAACTGATTGCTGCTAGTGGAATTAACAATGTGGATTGAATAGTTAGGAGAGAGAATTGTGATTGAGAAGCTAACTCAAAGTGAGTGTGAGTTAGGAATTTAGTAGGATCATATTATGATTTAAATAAATAATAAATTATTTATTTGCACATGTGGGGATATTTTGTAAATAAATAATTACTTATTTATTTATGCGAGGAATAATTAGTTTAATTAAACAAATATAATTTATTTAATCATGAGGGGAATAATTAGTTTAATTAAATAAATATCATTTATTTAATCATGAGATAGAATTTGATTTAATTATTACATAAATGTAATAATTAGTGAAGGGGGAACATTAATTAAATTTGATTATTTAATTAATTATAAGGAGACATGGAATAGTTAAATAATTTTTTTAAAATTTAATTATTTTGTAGACAAATAGGTGATGAAATATTGATTAGACGTTGAATAATTAAAGTAATTAATTAAAATTACTTAATTATAAAATTAAAGGGAAATGATGATTTTGATCTTAGAATATGGAAGAAAGACACAATTTAATAAATAATAAAGATTATAATAAATAAATTAAAGAAGAATATTAGTAATGTCATTGCATTAGAGCAATAAGTCATTTTTAAGTGTCTACAATTTCCTTTTATCAGACATGTAGTCAACCACCAACAAGCACTCTTCCAAAAACAAAGTTAATTCCCCAAATCATATCTTAATAAAGGTTAGCATAGCAAGTTCATACATAAAAATTCATTAAAGAATTAATTCAAAATTAGTAAGTGTAATATGAGAATATCACCTAATTAGAGCCAAAACTTTCTAAACTCCTTAACATCATCCTTATAAGTTATATTATCCGTGTTGATCAAACAATGAATCTTGCTTCTCTTACTACTTGGTCAGTTTTAATGTTTTGTTATTAGATAGGTTTATTTCATATCAAGTTACAATTCAAACGATTATCTGTTTATTAAGCTTCCTATTTTTAATCCTTTCTTGGAACTGATTTTAGGTCTAATAACAACCATAGCATCATAATCTTAACCATAATCCTTTTAGCCATTGTATACACATAAAAGTTGTCAACAAAAGTCAAAGTGGTCAATTAAAAATCATGGATTAATTAACAAAGCCATTAATTAATTAAATTCAAGCCAAGAGGGATTAATTAAAGTTGAAAATTTAAATAAACTGTGTAATTGATTTAATAAATTAGTTATATAGTTGAATTAAATAAATTAAATCCAGCCCATCTAATTCCCCTACATGACTAATTTAATTAATTATTTGAATTAATTAGTTCTTAAATTCTTTCAACAACCACCAAGGGACAAAATTTAATTATCCAATGAGAAGAGATGATTAGGAACACATGGATCACTCCAAGGCTTTTCTATCTTAGCCATTCATTTAGCCTTTGCTATCCTAACCCTTCATTTTTTCATCTTGTCCTCCTATTTTAAGCACAACTCAACCTCTCTCATCTAATCATAGTTAAATCACTCTACCCCCCACCCTTGGCAAAATCCTATAAATAATGTGCATTTCTTAAAGCAAATCACCACTTTACCATCAATTCATATCTACTCACACCACTTTACATCCATTATCATTTGCATCACCATTATAGTCAAACTTGCATCCATGTTTAGAGTAATTTGAATTCAATTTAACATTACAATAGCATAGTTAGCATTCAATTCATCATAATATAGCATAATTGCACATCATTTCCACTCTCATTCTAAGGATTGTCACTTTAGGATTGCTCATTTGCAACTAAGAGCATTCATTTAGTCTTCTTAGATAGGAAAACGTGAGATGTTCTTGAGTATTTTGATTTCAAATAGATTAATTATTCAATTTGAGCTAAAAGTTGAATTATGGTCTCATAAATGTATTTTTGATACAAAAAATGACACCCACTATGGGCTCACACCTCATCCTAACATTTTTTATTGATTTTGAGTGCATTTTGGTTGCATATCTAACATTTGCAGGTTCATATTCACCAAAATAGCACTTTTTCTCAGAGGAACAAAGCCTTTGTAACTTGTTTCAACACTTATGCATAGAGTTTCAATGCTTATGCACTGCTTTGCAGTGCCTTCGCATGACTTTGCATCTCTTGTGCAAGACTTTGAAATGTCTATACACCAGAACATTGTCATTTGCATGTTGTTGTCTTTCAGCTCTTCTGCATTGAATTGTAGCACTTTTGCAACTTATTTAAGCTCCTGCACAACTTATTGCAACACCTATACATAACTTTGCAACTCCTCTGCAACTTCTTTCAACGCTTAAATGCATTAGGACTTGTTATTTGCATTTTGTTTCAATTCTTGTGCTTAATCTTTCAACTCCTATTTACTATCTTATAACTCTTCTACAAGTTGTTATAGCACTTCTGCAAGTTGTTTTAGCGATTTTGCAAGTTTTTTTTGTTGGAAATATTATGATTAAGAGTTGGGGGGTGAATCAGTACAAATAGGAAATGAACAAATTCGACCACCGATATGAGTAACTGCACTATTAACTTCCAAACAACAAAGCATATAAATGAAGTAAACATATGATTGGTAACAATATCAAGCATCCAAAAACTCAACACACATAACACATATATTTTATCATGGAAACCATTGTAAGAGGGAAAAAACCATGGTCGGGATGACACCCACAAGCCCACTACTGCAGTAAATAAGTTTTCCAAGCTAGGAGCTACAAATACCCTTTTAGAGGGTTCACCCTGTTAGGAGTGATTAGTACACTGTTAGGGGTACAATAAGATCAGTTATGATCTACCTTGCTAAAGAATTTCAAACCTCAATAAAGAAGATACCATGTTAAAGGATTTACAAATAAGAACCTGTTAAAGTCCATATGGTTAAGGGATTTAGCCTACTGCAACTGTTAGGGAACAATATATGTTGATCTGTAGAATGACATTGATTTCCTATCAGATCCTTTCTACTACTTTCCTTCCTGATATTGTATTGATCTCTACTCCTTCAATTCATGATCACCCAATCTAAAAATATGATCGCAACCCTAAATCAAACTATTTAGTTCTCCTTAAATAAAACTTTCATTAAGTCACACAAGACCTAGAACTTTCCACCACAGTCGGCTCAAAAGATTAGCCAACCTCCTCGAAATTAGCATCAACAACATCCAATATGATTCCCTCAAACGTATTACCAATATTTAGAACTAATATGTCAGCCTCAAATCCATCGCCTTAATCAAATTAATATAAAACTATGATCGATGATCAAATAGGTAAACTGTCTTCTTATTCAAAACATAATTCATTCAAAACTTGGTATAAACTGCTGCAATTGGAATCATAGATTCCACTTACCATATACAAACTACATCTATGATCACAACACTTGAATCTTTCCTTAACTCGACCACTACCACATTCTGTGTCTAATACTATTCTTTCTGAGCACCACTCAAACTCAACATACATAGTAGTTGATCTTCCCTTTACCGATCATGTACAGGTCTTACCGGTCACGCCGATCATGATAAATGAATATGTTGCCATCAATGAAAACCAATTATGCATCCACTCATGACCACTCTTCATTTCTTCTCCAAAACTACCATAATGCCAACAATCTCCCCCTTTGGCATTAATGGAAAAAACTTGTGACTTGCATAACTTTGTAAGTATATTTTGCACTATAAAACTCATACTCCCCCTTTCTCTATACATCCTCTCGCCTACTCTTTTTCTACTCATTCTTCCCCTTTTTGTCAACAATGACAAAGAATCATATATCAAAATTAGATCATGTCAAAGACATCCTTGAAGTTTGTCTTTGCAGTCTCCAATGTCTTCTCCCATGACTCTTGTAAGCGCTCCATAGACAAATTTTTCACATGTATTACCGATGCTAATCCTTCCATATCACTCAAAGTACTCATTGTTGGTAGACTAAGTGTGTTTTATGCATTTCTCACATGATGTTGCATAACATCTATAGTGGGGGCCAAATATGTCTACATCTCCATAAGTGTAATAATCCTTTTATCATGTTCAGTTTGCAACTACCTCACTGTGTGAGTAATCCGTTTGACCTTACCATTGTATTCTGATGCTGAACTAGTAATGGGATCAAAATTTTCAATCAAAGCATTAATCTCTAGTGGAGCATCATCTCTTATTCTCCAGGTCTTTTGTAAAAGTTGTAAACTTGGAAAATTTTACAAGTATCTGTCCTATCTCCTATAGGATTTCCTTCACTTTATTCACTTGAACTGTAAGTGACTATGTATCTACAAAGACAATCTCTCTTAACTTATCAGCTCGTATCTTCTCATATTCTTTCATAGCCAACTTCATTTGTGCATTCTCCATGTCAGGTACTTGATCAGAAACAACCTTGAACAATATAACCAACTGATCAATTGGATTATTTTGTTTTTCATATCCCTCTACAATGAATAAGAAAAATGAATATTAGAAAAGTAAAAAAAACATTCATTTTTTTATGGTAAGATGCTCTCTAAACCGTTATTTTGCATATTTTTAACCATTTCATCATAACTTGAGCTAGAGAGATTTGATTTTCATGTTTATTGTATTGGAATCCTAATTCTTCTCTTGTTCTTAACAAGTGCTCTTTGAAATTGTGTAATTTCTCTAAACTACCCTAACAAAAGCATTTTTATCACTTATTTTCATAATTTGATGTGGTATACAAGATGTAGGATTCGAGAAACATGCAAATCCATAGACCCCGAATACACCTGCATGCAAATGACCTGATACAAAGTAGAAGCACAAAGATGAAAAAGCAGAACTCAGAGATGCTCAAAAGAAGAGTCACGATATTATTCTCTAAGTTGTGAAAAAACATTACAAAGTTCAACCTATAAAGGTGAACAAACCCTAAAATAGAAATGCTAGGTTGCGCAATATAATTAATATGAAGTATTAATTATATGCACCTAAGAAAAAGCTTAAGTGAAAAAGAGTAACTAAACTAACTGATTACTCTAACACTCCCCCCTTAAGCTGAACGCAGGGAGAAAGCTGACCTAGCAAAAAACTATGAAAGAAAGAAATGGGTCCCGGCAACAAGGCCTGATCAGGTACCCAGAACAAGGAAATCTCTGTAAACCGAAGACAAAGGAGAAAACCCAGTGGGAAAAAATCCTCTCCAAAAAGAGATATAAAAGAAAGCAAAGACAAAAAGAATGACTTCAAGAGACTCTCTCAAAGCTAGTAGTACAATGCGTGCTGCCAACCCCCCCATGAGAGAGGGTCGAGGCTCCAAAGCCCCCCCAGAATGAAAGAACCCCTGGATCAATGAACAAACCACCATGACTCCAATGCAAAGGAGTGAAAGGAAGTGGACACTGAAGAGGTGACCTCAAAAGATGAGGTGTCACAGGAAGGCCGAGCTCATGCTCAAAGGAGTAGACACGAGGATCCTAGAAGGTAATCCCCAATGTAAGAGGTATGACAGGTGTGCTGACACTGTCAGCAAGGAGGAGATGAATGTCCTCTATAGAGTCCTCAACAACTGCACCTGGTGGCTCGATGGAAGGATCTAAAGGGTCAAGAAGTGCTGAAGATGAATCCTGCTAAAGAGAAGAGTACTCCTCAGGATGAGGTGTGGCAGTCACAACACTGGTCTCTGGAACAACACACAGGTTCAAGCGACCGGACTGCACTGCATGATGCTCTCTCGAAAGAGGAGAGCTGAGCTCCGACAATGGAGATGGTGGACCAAAGCGAGAGAAGGTGTAGAGATGGGTGGAATGATCAACTATCCCTATAGCAATAATGCCTCCTATCACACTATCCCCGATGAAGGCTGAATCGGCCGTGAACTCAACTGTCTTCCCTGACCCACTGCGGGTAATCTGATAAATTGAGAGAAGGTTTGTAGAGAGAGATGGAACATACAATACATAATTGAATGTGTCATCCTGAATGCTGACTGAACCTGTCCCATAGACTGTCTGTACATTGTTATTCCCCATGAGAATATGAGGAATAAGAGAAGTCTCAAAAGAAGAGAACAAATCCTAAGAAGATGCGATATGGTGAGAAGCACCTGAATCCAGTATCCAAGGGACCTGTGAAGGGGATGCAACAGATGCCCGTAATGCATGACCCTATCCAAAATCCTATCCAGATGTCGAAGAGGAGGTAGAAGATTGAAAAGCGGACCCCTGTGAGGTGGAAGAGGATGGAGAGGAAATAGTTCTCTTCTGAAGGAGAGCTTGCAAATCTGCAATCAGTTTCTCATAGCCATCGAATCTCTTTTGAAAACACTGGGACTCATCATGGGGCCCCTTCTGACAATACGAACAAGTGGGGTTCTGAGACTTCTGTTTCTCCTTCTTAGAAGAAGATGGTGGGCCAGAAGGGTGCTGAGAAGGTGAATCAGATA
>MU224473.1:467442-511438 GCA_018584345.1 Thuja plicata
TCTCAAAAGAGGGCATAACATGTCATGCACCCAGTGCATCCATAGTGGAGTAGAAGGTAGAAGTGAAAATCTGATAAGGACCATGAAGCTTGGAGAGTATCAGGAAGATACACTCATCATCTGACTTTGTCTTGCCAGCAACCTGTAGAATAGATCGAAGAGACTTGAACTTCATCAGGAAGTCCTCAATGCTGGTGAATGAGTCAGGTGCCAAGGAGGTGAACTTTGCATCTATCTGGAGAATTCTGAACTGATCCATGGTGCCAAACAAGGTGGAGAATTTGTCCCACATATCCCTGGGTGAAGTTAGACCATCCAGGTGGAACAACAACCCATCTGAAATGTTCATGGCAATGAGGCCCATTGCCTCATCCATCCTGTTTCTATGCATAAGTGCCTCATAAGGCCTCTGAAGAACTGGCTAAGCTACATCCATGCAGGACCATAAACCTCATGACATGAGGAGTCTATTCATGTGTGGCTTCCATGTGTGATAGTTATGTGGTGTCAGCCGGGCCACAGAGGGGTCCGACATCGAGAGAAGAATAAGACGGAAGTAGAAGGGTTGATTTTTTAAAGAAAATAATAGAAAGCAGCAAAACCCCCCATAATGTATGATTCTAACCCCTGTACAACAAAGAACCAATAACTGAAAGCACAAAGAAAACTAGAGAAAAACCTGAACACCGGATGCAAAGTAGAAGGGAAAATAAATCCTCTACTTCAACGCTGAAAATAGGAACTCAAATGGCTAAATTTGGAAACCAAACTAGCATCATTGCATCCGTCTCGGAAAGAGCTTTCCGACGATATAAGATACTTGCATTTTTGAGTCTATTTTCTCAAGTTACGAGCAAAACACCAACAGGACCCTCAAAGTGCATGCTCGCTGGAAAAAACCAGGCACTGCTTTAAAATTGACAGCCATTTGGCTGTCGGTTGACGTCCTGGTGATGTCAGCTGATGTCACTACTGAGGCTGGTGGTGGCCAAGCGGTGGCCAGGTGGAGGCCAGGCGCAGGTGGTGACTGAGCGGCGAAAGGGCGGTGACTGAGCGG
This sequence comes from Thuja plicata, assembly GCA_018584345.1. Taxonomy (NCBI): domain Eukaryota; kingdom Viridiplantae; phylum Streptophyta; class Pinopsida; order Cupressales; family Cupressaceae; genus Thuja; species Thuja plicata. The sequence goes on from MU224473.1 coordinate 468,500, forward strand.
AGGGAGGGCAGCGGGTGGGCGCCGATGGTGGGCCGGTGGTGCGCCGGTGCACCCGCTGGCGGCGGTGGCCCTCTGGTGGTGCGCGGGTGGCGTGGTGGGGATTTACACTGCAGGCGTAATTTAAACACCAAAAATCATTTTAAAAATGATTTTTTTTAAAAAAAATTTCATTTTGCGTGTCCGTACGGCCCTAGAAGGCCAAAAAATTTCCCTGAGGGCACAGTAACCAAAATAGTCAAAATTTATATGTATTTTGACTCTCCTAGGCCTTCTGAATGCAATGGTGGAGTCTGTTTTGGCTCAAACAGCTCCAAAAAAAGTGCCTCCTTAGAAATCACAAAGAAACCCCTAGAGAGGCTATGACTGACGTCTTCAAATCGCGGCTTCAAACACCTTCAAACCAGACAGCAGCAGGGTGGCTCTGATACCATGTAGGATTTGAGAAACATGCAAATCCACAGACCCCAAATACACCTGCATGCAAATGACCTAATACAAAGTAGAAGCACAAAGACGAAAAAGTAGAACTCAGAGATGCTCAAAAGAAGAGTCACGATATTATTCTCTAAGTTGTGAAAAAACATTACAAAGTTCAACCTATAAAGGTGAACAAACCCTAAAATAGAAATGCTAGGTTGTGCAATATAATTAATATGAAGTATTAATTATATGCACCTAAGAAAAAGCTTAAGTGAAAAAGAGTAAGTAAACTAACTGATTACTCTAACACAAGATACTATGTTTCTACCTATATAAGAAGCAAGCGAAAATAGGGGCATATATCTACCCTCAAATTTCATCTCTTAGTAAGCATTCTAGGTTATGATTTTGATTTTACTAACAAAGTGATTGTGTAGGATGTAGTTCCTAATATTATATTGTAGGCATCACTCCATTAGGGGCTTCATTCAACATCCTTATGAGTATCTTTTTTCATGAATGTTTACTTTTATGTACCTTAGCTTTCATATTCACATAGTATCATATGATTGCTAAAGTGGAGACTAAATGTAGTGTTGTAAATTGTACTCCTTAATTTTGAGCCTAATTTCACTCTCCATAGCACTTTCTTTAGATTGCACTCCCCTAGACAATTTTAGGACCACTTCTAGCCTTGATAATACTTGCAACTCAAAGAGGTGTGTCCTATCCATTTGAAAACTTAATTATCTTACTTACTTTTAATCATTGTCAAAAATCAAAATAAGGACCATATATATTATCACAGGCCTAGATTCTTGCTTCTCCCTTTCAAACAACTCATTTTGGCGGGATAGGGGAGTTCCTACCAAAATATTTTAAAATTTTAAATATTTGAGTGTCAACCTTGACATTACAAAATCTGGTCTTGATTTAATTGTTTATGATCATTTTATGTTAGCTTATTTTTAAATTATCAAAAACAACCTTGTGGCTCGTATAAAAGCTAGTAGATTTCCAACTTTGGATATATAGACTTTATTATAGAAAATATGTACCCAATTGATCACATAATCTGCAAATATCAAGGATAATCAATAACCTCAAATCTTCAACAATGTCCAATGTTTATTAACTAATGATTGGCATGTATCTATCTTCAAGGGATGTTCTTTTTTGTTCTTGCATTTCTAAGTTTTAAGCTTTATCTCTGATATTAATCATTTATTTGCATGTTTATACACTCTTGAGTTGGTTTGTATACAACCTTTTGATTGATTGGCTCACACTAACACACTTGAGTAGGGATTTCTATTATTATTTTTTGCACATTATTGCTCACCACAATCTTAGACACGCTTAAAGTTTAGAGCACACACTTTCATCATAGATCTAACTTGTCTATTCATGGAGGTAGGAACACCAAAAAAAGGACTTAACTAAGGAAAGCTTCTATATAGACCCAATCAATTTCCCCCTCTTTGTATTGGTGCAAGTTCAAGTTTTGAATTTTATGACGTTTCATAGGTACATGAAGACTGAGTTAACAGAGATAGAGACTTACAAAATAATTCAAGAAAAAAAATGTAGATAGGGGTGCCCAGTGCCTTAGTCTTGTAAGTTATGGAAAATACTTTGCAAATGTGAGTTTTGAGTCCATTGGTCCCAGATCTGAGTAACTTCCACAATTGAATACCCTCTAGAATAGGGCGCTCTCCACCCATGCCATGCACTTTTAAGCTCTTCTTGATGTCAAGGTGCAACTTCTTTGTTCTATTTCTATAACTTTAAGTGGCTTTCCTTTTGTTATAAATTTGTTTTAATAGTTTATTTTTTCACTTATGCAAGATTCTAGACTTAATTATCTCACATCCAAATCAATCAATCCATCTTCTATGCAATAAATAAATAGAACATCAAATTGTTTGACTCTCTTTTATTAGAGTTTGTCAAACATAATACCTTTAACCCATTCGTATTACAACGTATTATGGAAGAGAGGTTGTTTTGGTTAAATTAGTAGACAGGCTTGTCCATCTCCTTTCCATATTAAACACTTGTAAAGGTCGTGTACCTAGAGTTGTCACTAGTTCCTAGTAGGGGACTTATTTATAAGACTTAATTTAATTTAAATCATAGGTGTTCTTGATTAGTTTAAAGTTATCACATGATCTTATTTTTTGACAACTACTTTTAGTTACCTAAGTCATTTAATATTTTTCACTTTAGTTGTGTCATTGTATACTATTAAGACACATGTCACAATCTTGTCTAATCCTACCTCTTGCCTCTATAAGAAAGGCCTCTCATGCTCATTTTAATAACTACTTTTTCATTCATAATAAAAAAAGCTATTCTTTTTATTCTCTCTTGTGGAAGGTATTTTGGTCTTGCAAGGTTCCTGGGGGTCTTGAGGAGTCACCAATCAACTCCTACATGGTATCAAAGATTTATATTTGAGAACTCCTTCCTACGTTTGAGGGTTATTTATAATTGAGATGGTTTTTGGTGTAGTTTGGGGAAAAAAGAACCCAACAACTGAGTCTAGAAGGCCTAAAACACCATTTTTCATATAAAATATGTCATATTTTGGCATCTAACCATTTTTGTCTATTTTGAGGGTTTTGGAAAGAATCTAAGTTTTTTAAGTTTGTACCCTTCTTACATTGCATATATTCATACTTGCTAGTATCAAATATGTCCTTTATGTAGTTGGGTCACTCAAAAGAATATTCAATGGCATGTTATGTATATTGGCATAATTCCTACATCAATGTTGTCATACCATACCTCTCTACACAAATCATGTTGACCTTGCATCATACATGGTATGAATATAATTTTTAAATCATTTAAAATTTATTTTTAAATATTGTAATTATTAAAATGGTCTAGGGGGCTTATTTATTTGTTTTCACAAATTTCAGTGGCAATTTTATTGTAAGCACATAAGAGCAACACCCTAACTCCCCATGTTGTCACTACTTAGTGGTAATGCAATGTTTTTAAAACCTACTGTATAGCCTTTTCTCCTTTGAAAATCAAGTGCATATGAAAAGGGGCCAATGCCTTGTATTTTAACCTCATAAGCCCTAAAAGGGGTCTTTTTATTTTTCCATAACTTTCTCATATAGAGGTATGTTTTTTCAAATGAGATATTGCTAGAAAGCTTTCTCCATCAACTTCATAGTGGTATAGGTGGTTTGCAAAGATTTTGTTGTTTTGTGCCATTTATTTAATTTGGAGACAAAAGCTTTCCTTTTCACATCTAAGCTCATCTCTTTTTCTCTAGATTTTAATTTTTTCAGTTCTTATGACATTAGAAATGTATTAAGGAGATTTACATATCTATACATGCACTTTTTTGCATTTTTCCCTAGAATTTTAGAATTTTAACTTGAAATTGATTTGGTGCTTTTGGATATATTGTTGCAAATTTGTGAAAAGAATGTTAATCTCTTTTGAACAAAGGGGATGTTTTCTTGTATTGTAAGGGGTAATTTATTGTTCCTCTATTGTATTCACTGATATTAGCATGGATTCTCTGAAAAGTGTACTTATAATTATATATAACTATCATGAGTGGAAATCAGAAATGGAGGTTTTCTTGTTAGAATTGAAGTTGCAAAAGATCACATTTCGTAGTGATCTAGAACCCAAAAGTGATACAAAAAGAACAAATTTACTTAATAGAAGAGATGAAGCTCTTGATACTCTCATTATGTCCATTTTTATTTATATTAGATATTATGTTTTATCTTGCGAAAATCCTAATGAAATAAGATGAGGAGATTTTAAGTTGAAGAAAAATGAGTCTCAATCTTGCACATTTTGACAATATCCAAGACTTCTTCACTAAGCTCAATTCTCTTAGATTGTAGTTTTATGATTATGAGCTCACTAAAGAGAATGAATAATTGATTCTCTCTATTCTTTCTAATTTAGGTTGTGATTATTAAATGTTTATTTTTGAATTTTATAATCACCATAGATGTCCTAGGCTATGCACGCAAAATGCCTTTTCTTAACATTTAAAACTCAACTCCCGAGGGAAGAAGATAAGTTCAAACACATGGGCACATTGAATTCTTCAAAAGATTAAATTATTCTTGCAAAAGATCCAAATCCAAAGGATTCAAAAAGTAAAGGTAAGAAGTAGAATAAGTATCTTGAGTCTTATGAGAAAGCTAAGGTTTCACTTTCATAACCCAACCCTAAGTCCAACCCCTTTTCTAAAGAGGAATCATCTAAAAATAAGAAGTTTAAATGTTCTTATTGTTGGAATAATGGAATTGTGTCTACTGAGAGGGGAGGGGTGAATCAGTACCCTTAAAACTTTTATCAATTAACCTTAATAATCTTTTCTTGCATTACCAACCATATTGCTTTTCTACCTTATGCACGTAATATCATAACATAAATGTAAGTGCATGTAAACAATCATAGAAATATTCATGAAACTTAGTTACACATAACACATGAATTGTTAATGCAGAAAACCCCTATTAGAAGGTAAAAACCGCGGTGGGGATGAAACCCACAAAGCTTCACTATTTGTAGAATGGAAGGTGTCAGTTAAGGCTACAAGTGTGATCACTTCTTATGATCTTACCATGTTAGGAGTAACATGTTAGACTTGTTAAGTCTACTCGGTTAAGAGATTTTAACAACACTATTAAGTGTGCACTCAGTTAAGAGATTTACAATAAGACTGTTAAGTCCACCTTCTTAAAGGATTTCTTCTATTTGCTACAATTGTTAGAGAGTAGTAAAAAATACTTATGACCCGATGACTTGCAATCTTGAATTTCTAATTACAGATCCATTAAGTTCACAAGATATATGTATCACCTAATTGTGATGGATAATACATCTATTCTGCTCGGTAGCCTTAAATCTAGTTCTTCATAACTGAATTCTTCCTTTTATGTCCTTCTGCATGAAACTCTCTATCTGATCCATAGATTTTTCTTTGGCTACAATCATCATGTTCTTGAATGATTATACATCTATATATACAAAGGTTTTGACCTAATTAGGTTTCACTCTTTATAAGAAAAACTCTATGATCATAGGTTTACAACTTGACCTTGATCTCCTAGTTTGCATGTTTACAACTAGTTAGATTGATTAAAACAATTACTTATGCTTTACTTGATCCTCAAGAAATAATTTTATAGCTAAGCATAAAGCTAACATAAAACTAAAGTGATTTAGCTGACGTGTATCTCAGATCCACTTTTCTCGAGAATAAAACTGTCTCTCGGTAGACTGGTGCTCGGGTTTCTCTATAGTCTATGCTCAGTGATGTCAATGAATTATTCTCTCAATTTACTCTATAAATTGTCTGTCGGTGATAGTGCTATCGGTGTTCACTGATTTCGGTGAGCACCATGTTAAGATATTTTCGGTGACCTTTGTACTTGACTATTTTGATGACCTCTGCGCTTGACTGTTTCGGTGACCTCTGTGCTTGATTGAATGCTGTCACTCGGTGATCATTTTACCGACAGTCCAAAAACTGCTTCCTTATATACTAATGAAAACTTATGATCCTTTAAGGATTATCAATCTCCCCCTTTGACATTAGTATAAAAAACTAATATGTTCAGTATATACACCAAGTGTTTACCTTGTCAATGACTCCCCCTATGTGCATGCCTCGGTACAGTGTATGTACATGTTTCCTCCTTTGTGTATTTCCCTCTTTGGCCTTTGAAATGTTATCTTTCTTTGTAAGGTATATACATTTTCCCCCTTTTACATATATTTTCCCCTTATACATATATTTTCCCCCTTTTTTTTCAAAATAATGACAAAGGTGTAAAACTTACAACTTTTCAAATATGTGGGCATGGGATTTTTGAATGTCTGCCATCTACTTCTCCCATTTCTCTTTGAGGTGCTCGAGGGTCATGTGCTCCAAAGTGATTCTGGCGTGCATGTCATATATACTCTCAGTGACTGACATTTATGGGTTGGAAATTAATGTCTTTGCCGAAGTCATGTGTTTCAACAACAATGTGAGATTCGGTAGTAACATAGCTTGGAGCTCAGTTACCTCATCTCAGATTTTTCTTTCAGCCTTTTGAATTTCAATTCTCAACCATTTTGATTCTACAATCTTCTCATAATGTAATTGGAATGCATTTTCCTTGGTTGTGAGACTTTGTGCACTATCTTTAAGATCTTCATCTATTTTAGCTATCTTTTCACTATGCTCAGTACTGAAATGCTCTAGTGTGCACAACTTATGAATTAAGTTAACTACTTGTGATATTATTGGCTCCAAAGTAGTTACTAGCTCAGAAAATTTTACCTTGTTTTCTATCGCTTCTTGGTTGATCTTCTCTGTGAGCTTATAGTGACACTTCTCTTCTGCACATTCCTCAATTACCTTGTCAGATTCTATATTTTGTGATGTTATGGCATTGGTAAGAACTACTAGTTGATCAAGTATTGGTGCATTTTGATTAATTTGAGTGTCAGGTACTATCTGCAATAGTATTTCCTTTGTAGTTTCCAGGATTTGTGAATTTTTTTGCTCCTTCTTGAGCTTGTCATGTATTTCCTTCCTCTTGCATAGTTATCCATACTTGGTAAGTGACTCAGGATCCAGTGTTCTAGGATCATAGTCGGGTATATCAATGATTTCTTCAAGTGTGACAGGTGCTTTGTTCTTCTTCTTCTTCTTCTTCTTCTTCTTCTTCTTCTTCTTTGGTATGGTGTTGGAAGTAGGGGAAAGTAGTACCATAGAAAGTTCCTTCTCTATTTATTTTGATTTGGGTGATTGTGTGGGAGGTGTGGTGCCTTTGGTATGCTGCTCGGTATTAACCTGTTGGTTAGTAGTAGACATCTCTACATCAACCTTGTCTTTATCTGCAACCTTGTTTACCTCTTTGGTGTTCTTGGCATCACTTTTTTTATCCTCTCCACTTGTTTCTTTCTTCTCTTCATTTGTATCTTTCTACTCCCCATGGTCATCACCTTTTTCTTCTAGTATGTTTGCATCAGGATCATGTGTCTTTTCCTTCTCTTCAGTAATTATATTGATAGATTGTATCAATAAAGGCATGTGACCTGATACATTTGCATGTGCAACATCCATTGTATCCTTTTCCTTTGCTTTCTTTTTGGCATCATTTACATCTTCATCATTCTTGGGATCATCATCAGAATCAATAAGAGTTATGTCTTTTGTTGTGATGTCTGGTGTTTCCCCTAATGATTGTAACATCTAAGGTACGTCACCCATGGCCTTACTCGCCTCTGTCTTCAAATCAACTGGATTGACATCCTCGGTGTCATTGGTGAAGATATTCTCTGGGCTCGGTGTGGCCACCTTCTCCTCATTGTGAGGTGTCTCGGTTAGAGCTAATATCTTCTCGGGTGGATTGAAGATTTTATTCCAAGTCTCATTGCTTTCTTTGTCAATATCTTCTAATATGCCCTCTAGTACTTTGTATGCTCTCATCTTTGCTGAAAGTTTCTTTGCATGCTCCTTCATTGTTGAACCAATTTCTTCAACTTTTGACTCAGGTGACATGAAAGTAACTAGGGATCTTTCCCTCATTTGTTTCTCTATGTGCAAGGCATATGCTGATCTCGCTGATATTTTGTCATTAAGCTCTTATGAAATATTCTTTTTGAATTGTATTGGTACATACTTGTATGCAACCATTGCCTCAATTATGGCCTCTTCTATCTTATTCTGATCTCCGTGAGACAAGGTTAGCCATTGTCTAATCTTGCGATGTGATATGCTTCCTGTATTGATGATTGACTCTACAACTTCATCAACTATTTTAGGAACTTTAATATTTTTAGTTTGGATTCCTTGTTCTCTCTCATCCTGTTCAGTGTCATCCTTGTCTTCTTTTCCTCTTATATATTTCCTTCTTTGTCTTGGTGTTGATTGCCTAGTTTCAAGTTTTCTTTTCTAATAAATCCTCACAGTACCTTTCTTTACTGGTGATGAGTCTACTTCTTTTGTTATTTTGATCCTTGTTCTTGATGTAGATGTTACATTTGTAACCTTTTCCTTCTTGGATGGTGGTGCGTCTGATTTAGTAGACTCGGAGTCAGTTAACTCTTTTCCTTCACCGAAAGGTGAGTGTCCCTCGGTGACATCTTATTCCAACTCTTCATCATTTACCAAAATTTTCTTTTGAAGAGTATTCATAATTTTTTTCTTCTTTTAGTTTATCTTCTTCAGTACTATGCCAGTCTTGATTCTTGACTTGGCTTCCTCATATGTGCCAAATATGCTCAATGATTTATCCACTGGTTCATTCAGTAAGGCTTCAATAGCATTTTTAGCCTAATCAATATTGATCTCATAGTCCAATGGTGGAAACCATGCTATATTCGGTACAACTGGTTTGATTAGAGTGGTGTTGGTGTCCACTATAAAACATGTCATCTTTGTATGGTTCAACCATTTGTGCAGGGATTCTCATTCTCTTTTACATTCTATCCTTGAAAGTGCTGAAGTATGCATCCATTATAGATGTGAAGTTATCCCTTAGTGACTTAATAAATTCACTAATCTGTGCAGTTATTGGTCGGGTTGTGTCCCAAGAGACATTACCGATAGAAGGGAAGAAATTATGAAAATAGAAGAATGTGCACATAAGGAGTGAACCAAACTTACACGAATTAGATCTGGATGATCTAATTGTTCTCATATTCTCCTCTAGTTGCTTCAGTAGTAGCTCAGATAAGTCAAGTTGAAGTCTCTTCTTCACAATCTTATAAGTAGTGCAACTGCTCCACATGCTATGCTATTCATTTTGCTAACTTGGTATATTTTGTATCCAAGTACATGTTATGCCCTGCATCCCCATCCCTACATTTTGTGTGCAAAATGTTGGGTCCCCCTTTTTTATTTTGTTTGCTTTCTCCTTGCGGCTTTGCCTTGGTCTTTCTTTCCCTTTTGTTTCTTTCTCCGGGGTTTTCTTCCCCGGTGTGGTGTTTTGTTTGTTTGGTTTTTGTCTCCGGGACTATAGTCCCGGAGGTTGTCCTTCGGTCGGAACCAGATTTTGGACTTCAGAATTCTTTGCCATGATGTTCTTAAGAATATCATGGGGAATCCCCGGGCCCAGAGTCTGGAGGTTTGCTTGTCCAGGGATTGCTGAAAGGAGGAGGATTACCTTTTACCACGTGTATAAATAGGGCTTATATGTCACTTTCACATTTACCGCGATTAAAACCTTCAAGCACTTAGAGCGAATTAGAGAGCGATTCCAAGGCGATTAACAGAGCATTTACAGAGAATTTATGATAATCAACGCTTAACACCTTTAGTCATTCTCATACTATTACGAGTGCTTCATGGTGGTGGTTCTGGCCATTTGACAACTCAAGCTATTGTGGAGCTCGCGTGGTAAATCCTCCCTTTCCTCCACCTTTTGCATTCTCAGGTTGGTGTTTCCGCTTTTCCGCTTCTCTGTCTTTCTTCCGCTCTCTGGTTTTCCTCAATTTTTGTTTGGTTTTCGTTTGTCTTGTTTTGTTTCTCTATTTCGTCTGGTTCATTGTGTTTCTAGTTTTTCCACCCGTTGGTGGGTCAGCTCTACCAGAGGGTTGTCCGCCCTCTGTGCAGAATTGGTCCGTCTGTAAACTTTGTAGATAGCTGTATATATGTTTTTGCCTCGTCTGGTTTTCCCGCGGGTGTCATCTTGCATTGTATATTTATGTATATATGTATATAGTTATAATATAGTCTCTATATATATCCTCATTTCCTTGTATATATCCCTCAGCTCCATGTATATCCTTTCGGGTGGCTTGACGAGCTGGTCAAGTCACCCCTATTTCTAGTTTTCTGCCTCCGAACTCGCTTCGGGGCAGAAAACCACCTGTTTGAAACTCAGCTCTCGGCCGGTTTCAAACAGATAGTTTTCTCTCTCCTCCATGAATTCTGTCAGAACCTCTTTTATTTTCCATGTGCACAATTAATCCTAACCAAGTGGCTTCCACTTTTCGTGTGTTCGGACAGTTGGCTCCGCCGTCATCGCTATCACTTCTATTTAATACCAGCGCACGTGGCGCCCACATAGGCTCGATGACTTGACCTTTTACACGCTCTCACCAATGGTCATTTCTCTGGGTTTCGGGTCTCCTACCATCTTCCATCCTGTGTCCTTGCCAAGTGTGATAAAATTCCCCAGACCCAGATGTTTGATAATATCTTAAGTTTACGATATGTTTTTCTTTTTGATTATCTTTGCACGAAACTAACTTTTCAGGAAAGAAAACATCGCGGTGGTAAGATCTCCGGACCCTGGAATAATTATTTTGATAAATATATTCTGACGGTCGCTTTGTCTCGCAGGTTCCCGGAGTTCATCTTCCAAACATGTCTAAAGCATCTGCATCCTCTCCGCTCGGAAGTCCAAAACTACCAACTGCAACAGAAACCAGGGTAGCAACAAAGTCAAAGATGGAGAAAGCCCTGGAAAAGATGCCCCTCACCATGAATTTTGTGCAGGATAATGTCATCGTGGGCTCAAAGATTGAGTTCAAGGTAAAATTGATGACCGACACCAATGTCGAAACATGGGCAGAGATGCAGGCCTTGCTGAAAATAATGCACATCCAGCGACAGGCTGGAGATCCATTAGCAATTAATTTAGGGAACTCTGGAATCCTCCGGGAAGCTTGCTTCCCATGCTCCGTGCAATCTCCAAAGCTTATCCTGACACTAGCGAATAACTACAAATCTTCTGTCCGGGCCGTTATGCTCGCAGCCGCAGAACCTACGGGATACCCCACTCCTATGGTGTCCCTTGATCCCGTCACGTTCCAAACAAGCCTGGGGATCCCACAGTTTGACAAAGCCTCAGTGGTCACAAGGACTGATGCCTTGACCTAGTTCACACAACTGGAGGATGTTGCCTGGGTATACATGAATACCCATTGGCTCAAGGTCCCAAAGAGGAACCCAAAGAGAATGGAGGTAGAGATCCCCTGCTCTGAATTCAAAGAGAGCATCCAGATGGGGATGATAGCATTGGCCCGGGTCTTTGGGCAGCCCTCCACCCAGGAGTTTTCCAAATGGATGTACTATTTCCTCCTCGGTATCTCCACCAAAGGAGGATACTTCGACTGGGCCACAATAATTTGTTAGAGTATTATTACTTTATGCTTATTAATTAAATCATATCGATTTAATTATATAAGTTTATATTACTCTAGTTACTTAAGCTTCACTTAGGTACATTATTAATTAATTATTAATTAACAATGTGCAACCTAGTTCTTTCCTTTAGGTCTTCTTTCTCACCTTTATAAGGTTGAGTCTTGTACTTTTTCATTATTCTCTTATGCATTTTTCTCACATTTCAAGAGCAATATTCTTCTGTCTCCATCTTTTCTTCTCTTGTGACAGGTTATTGGCAAACAGAGTTTCTTGGGTTGTGTAGAATTGAGTTTGATCAATTCTTTCATGGTATTAGAGCTCAGATCTGTGGCCGTTTGTTCCTGATTTAAAGATTTTTTTGGAGCTTCAAGGGTTTCATCTTTCAGCTATAGTTTTGGTTGGATCTGGAAAAATATATTTTTTAGAGGCATCTTGAGCCAAAACAGACCTCTCCAATGAATTCAAAGGATCAATCCGGTAAATTTTGATATAAAATTTGACCTATTTGGCCTCCGGAGCATTTGGAAAAAAAAATTTCCCTTCTCGGGCCGTACGGCACAAATTTTGAGACAAAAAATGCAAAAAAAATTTTAAAAATACATTTTTTAGGGCAACCCGGGGCGCGCCGCCACCCCGCCGCCGCCTCCGCTTGGCTGGCCCGGCCCGCGCTCAGCCCACCCGGCAGCGCGCAGCTCACCAGCCGCCAACCGTCGGCGGAGCTGCGATCTCCACCAGCCGTGGCCACCGGCCCGCCACCAGTTGCTGTCAGGGCTGACGTCAGCTAACGTCAGCGGCCGAAATTTATTTTTCCGACGGTTTTTGAATTTTTCCTGCGATTTTTTTGAATTTTTCTGGCGGTCGGAAATTTTTTTTCGGCAAGATTGCGACGGCCGTCAAATTTAACCGCACAGAGGTGTGACAGTCATTTGGACGTCAAATTTAGCCCATGGACTGGTTTTTTCCAGCAAGCTCACTCTTCAGGGTTCCTGTCAGTTTTTTGCTCATAAGTTGGGCATACGGTGTCCTTTTTCAAAAAACAAAATATCATCGGGAAGGTGTTTTCGAGCCTGTCGCATTGGTGCAGGTCTTATTTCTTGATTTTTCCATTTGGTTACTGGTTTTTGCAGTCAAATTCATACCTTCCTTTGTGCTCCTGTTCTGCATCTGGTGTTCAGGTTTTTCTCTCATCTTTTCTGTGCTTTCAGTAGTTGATTATTTGTGGTGCATAGGGGATAGGATTTTACATTGTGGGGGGGTGCATTTTACTTTCTGTCCTTTCATTCAGAAAGACCCTTCTACTTCCGTCTTATTCTTCTTTCAATATCAGACCCCTTTGTGGCCCGACTGACACCTCACAACTACCACACATAGAAGCCACATATGACCAGACTCCTCATGTCACGAGGTTTATGGTCCTGCATGGATGTGGTTCAACCAGTCCTTCAGAGACCTTATGATGCACTTATGCACAAAAATAGGATGGATGAGGCAATAGGCCTCATTGCTATGAACATTTCAGATGGGTTGTTGTTCCACTTGGATGGCCTGACTACACCCAGGGATATGTGGGACAAGTTCTCCACCTTGTTTGGCACCATGGATCAGTTCAGGATTCTCTAGATAGATGCAGAGTTCACATCCTTGACACCTGACTCATTCACCAACATTGAGGACTTCCTGATGAAGTTCAAGTCCCTTCGATCTATTCTACAGGTTGTTGGAAAGATGAAGTCAGATGATGAGTGTATCTTCTTGATACTCTCCAAGCTTCGTGGTCCTTATCAGATTTTCACTTCTACCTTCTACTCCACTATGGATGCACTGGGTGCACGACATGTTATGCCCTCTTTTGAGACCTTCTGTGACAGGCTAACTCGTGAGCAGTCCAAGCTCAGTCAGATGGATTCTCTTACAGGTTCATAGTCACAGGCATTGCTTGCCAAGTCATCTCATGATACACAGAAGCCGAAGCTAAAGCCGATATTTGATTCCTCTTCTCAGCACTCTACTGTCCCACCATCTTCTTCTAAGAAGGAGAAATAGAAGAATCAGAACCCCACTTGTTCTTATTGTCAGAAGGGGTCCCATGATGAGTCCCAGTGTTTTCAGAAGAGATTTGATACCTATGAGAAACAGATTGTAGATTTGCAAGCTCTCCTTCAGAAGAGCACTATTTCCTCTCCATCCTCTTCCACCTCACAGGGGTCTGTTTTTCAGTCTTCTGCCTCATTTTTGACATCTGGACATGATTTTGGACAGGGTCATGCATTACGGGCATCTGTTGCATCCCCTTGACAGGTCCCTTGGATACTGGATTTCGGTGCTTCTCACCATATGGCATCTTCTCAGGAGTTGTTTTCTTCTTTTGAGACTTCTATTCGTCATATTCTCATGGGGAATAACACTGTACAGACAGTCTGCGGGACACGTTCGGTCAGCATTCAGGATGGCACATTCAATGATGTATTGCATGTTCCATCTCTCTCTACAAACCTTCTCTCGATTTATCAGATTACACGCAGTGGGTCAGGGAAGACAGTTGAGTTCACGGCCGATTCAGCCTTCATCAGGGATAGTGTGATAGGAGGCATTATTGCTATAGGGACAATTGATCATTCCTCCCATCTCTACATCTTTTCTCACTTTGGTCCACCATCTCCATTGTCAGAGCATAGCTCTCCTCTTTCGAGAGAGCATCATGTGGTGCAGTCAGGTCGCTTGAACCTCTGTGTTGTTCCCGAGACCAGTGTTGTGACTTCCATACCACATCCTGAGGTGTACTTTTCTCTTCAGCAAGATTCTTCTTCAGCACTACTTGACCCTCCAGCTCCATTCATCGAGCCACCAGGTGCAGTTGTTGAGGATTCTTCAAAGGACACTCATCTCCTCTCTCATGACAGTGTCAGCACACCTGTCATACCACTTGCATTGGGGATTCCCTTTCAGGATCCTCGTGTCTTCTCATTTGAGCATCAGCTCAGCCTTCCAATGACACCTCATCTTTCGAGGTCACCTCTTCAGCACCCACTGACTTTCACTCCTCTGCATTGGAGTCAAGGTGGTTTGTTCATTGTTCCAGGGGTTCTTTCATTCTAGGGGGCTTTGGAGCCTCGACCCTCTCTCTCGGGGGGTTGGCAGCACGCATTGTACTACTGGCTTTGAGAGAGTCTCTTGAAGTCATTCCTTATGTCTTTGCTTGCTTTTATATCTCTTTTTGGAGAGGAGTTTTTCCCACTGGGTTTTCTCCTTTGTCTCCGGTTTACAGAGATTTCCTTGTTCTGGGTACCTAATCAGGCCTTGTTGCTGGGACCCATTTCTTGCTTTCATAGTTTTTGCTAGGTCAGCTTTCTCCCAGCGTTCAGCTTAAGGGGGAGTGTTAGAGTATTATTACTTTATGCTTATTAATTAAATCATATTGATTTAATTATATAAGTTTATATTACTCTAGTTACTTAAGCTTCACTTAGGTACATTATTAATTAATTATTAATTAATAATGTGCAACCTAGTTCTTTCCTTTTGGGTTTCTTTCTCACCTTTATAAGGTTGAGTCTTGTACTTTTTCATTATTCTCTTATGCATTTTTCTCACATTTTGAGAGCAATATTCTTCTGTCTCCATCTTTTCTTCTCTTGTGACAGGTTATTGGCAAATAGAGTTTCTTGGGTTGTGTAGAATTGAGTTTGATCAATTCTTTCATAATTTCTAAGCACGCCAACTCCTAGTTCTGAAAATTGAACCAGAAGAAGAAGTTCTATATGTCTTCTTATATTTTCTAGGCCCTAGAACAGTAAAGGCCCCATTCCCATGGTCTACTCACTGACGGTGTACTCAGGATTGGCCCGAGACAAAAAGCACCGTGGGACCATTTCCCACAAGTTCAATGGGAGGCCAGCTTCCCCAGTTTCTGCCGAGTAAATGATGCGTTTGTTTACTACCATTTTCTTACACCCACCTGGGATGCCAGATACCGCCTATCCACTGAGGCGATGAGGTTGGTCCATAGTTATGGACATTACTATATTCAGTTCCAGCAGCACACATACATTAGGGTCTCCGGCTTCTCCAGGAAACCCTACTTGTTGCCTAGGCATTGCCGGGAAAAGATCATGCTGTTGGAATATTGCACGCAAATAATGGAGGTGCATGCCTTCTTTTCCCTCAAGAAGGTCCCCAATGTCCTATTCCCAATCACCTATGGGAACTACACCTACAGTCTGGCCACCGCAAAGGAGGCAGACAGTGAGCTAAAAAGTTACAACCTGCAAGAATTTTATCTAGGGCGGAAAATTTTTGATTCGCATGGCAGAATTGCAGTGGAAATGCCCCAGGCTTCAGAGCCCCATTGCATACATATGGAGGACTCCTAGGCAGACTACCAGGATGATGTGGATGTGCAGAGCCAACACTTCATCAGGATGACAGTCGGCATGATGCATAAATTGAAGCTCTGTAAATTCTCGGCAGACTTCTTAGATGTCACCCCCACCATCGATCCCCAGTACAAGGAAAAGGGGATCGATAAAAAGTCCCACCAGTCAACTGGGATGCCCAGGAAGGGCCCACGATCAAAGACTTGACTCGAGAGGTAGTAGAGCGAAGCCACGCCTACTTCAAGAAGGTGTGCCCCAGGAGTACCCGCCGAGCAGCCCAGCCGGCGCCAAAGTTAACTCCACCACCGGTACCAAGATTGACTTCGGGGGCCAGGACTTCTTCGCAAGGCGCAGACAAAAGAAAGAGAATAGTTACAACCCCTTCCACGCAAGAAGTCCCCATCATCGAGCAAATAAAACAATCGGTGTCAGCCTCCCAGCAAATGAGGGAGCAACTGATAACAAGACTGGCTACCCCACCACTCATGGCCGAGCCGCTTCATCCCTCCTCCTCCCCGTCATTAGCAGCCTTAATGGTTAAGGCAACGGGAGTGGATCCCTTAGAGGTGGCGGAAATAAGAGATGCGGGACCTCCTTTAATTACCTGGAGAAAGAATAAAATCAGCAAAAAGCCTAAGGCAGACCCAGGGTTAGAGACGTCCCACCCCCAACAAGTTGAAATCCTTTCTTCCAGTTCCCCAGAACTGGAAAAGGAAATAGAACCTGCAGAAGCCCCAGCCAGTCCCCCTCTGGAAGAAGAATTTCATGTATTTGTGGCCGACGAGTTCGGGAATTTATAGGGCGATGATACGCAAGCGGAGGAAGAAATCTCAGGGGCGGAGCAGGAGGCTGTGGAGCTAGAAGATATTGAGCAAGAGCCTGTACAAGAACAAGAGAAGCAGGCAGAAGAAAAGGAGCCAGAACCAGAGATTATCTCTGGGGCTCAAGCGATGCAAGGTTTGGGAGTGGACCAACAAACACAGGGTGCACAAGCGGCATCGGATGGGGGAACTGGACCTTCGGGAGTAATCGTAACCCCAGCTGCCAAGTTCCCAAGGCCACTCCCGGGATCCACCTTTGGGAAGGTAATCATAGTGGCCCAAACACTAAATCTTGGCCCAACACCTCCCCTACTGCCAAAAGAGGTGCCGACAACAGAAGAAGCCTCGGCAGAAGAAGAACAACAACAAGAGTAGCTTGAAGAGGAAATCCCCGAGGAAGCCTACCAAAGTCCAGAATCGATGATTGACATACGGGACAAGGATGAGGAGATGGAGATTGAAGAGGACCTTGATGTAGAAGAAATTGAGGTAAGGGGAGGAACAGATGAAGTCCACATTACCGAGGAGCAACAACCACAAAATGCTGGGGAAACTTCAGGAGAACAAATTCTAGCAGGAAGGCCACCCCTACCTCCCCAATGGCTGATAGAGAGTAGGAAAAGAAAAGTCCAATCCGCTCCAGTGATTCCTCTCTCCCTGGAAGAAATGATGGCCCAAGTTCAGGCCCCACCAAAGGCAAAGAAAGCCTAGACAGTTCACACTCTTTGAACTGGGCCGGGCGGAGAAACAGTTGTCGTCGTGGCAACACCTCCCCCAGACGTCGATGAAGCAACCGTAGACCCCGCAGACTACAATGTTGCAGAGGTATCCGTAGGAAAAAGGGGAAAGCAAGGTGAGGTAAACTTGCTGAAGAAGGCAGCAAGGGCAGTGGAGGCCCGATATGAGAAAGAGGCCCAGAGGCTCAAAGTGGAAAAAGAGAAGAATGCAAACCTCATGGGATTGCTTACTGAGCTGGCCCAACCCATTAGCGCCGCTCCTCTGGAGACCTCCACATCAGAAGAACTACCACAGAGTGACATAGATTCCCTGCGAGTAATGAAAAAGAAAGCCCAGGCAGTGGATGAGTGGGTCACCCTGTAGATAGGAAACACCTGGTGTTTCCTAGCGTCCACTCTCCCAGATCTATACACGGCCCGGAAGGTTATTCATCAGGCGGAAGCATTTATTGAGCAGTGGGAGAGTGATGCCAAAAATTACCAAGCATGGAAGGTAGAGCTCGAAGAGCTCTTTACCTTGGGAGAAGATATAATTTCTGAATCCGGAATTCTAGGTGAGGAATCATTTGATTTTGTAAGAAGCCAGCACTCCAGACTTGACCTCACATTGGAGGTAACCAAGAAACTAGTAGGGTCCTTGCAAGAAAAGGTAAATACTGTAAAATATTCTTCTAATTTATATAAGTCTTTTGTAATAAAGGCTTCCGGGGCTGATCCCCTTAGTACAGATACATATACCCCTGAAGATTCAGTTTTGGGGAGTTTTGATGAAATAATAAAATCCTGGTATCAATCCTCAGAAGGGATAGATGGGGCATAGATGGTGAAACTAACCAGCATGATACTTAAGGGTCATGACGTTGCGAGGATGGCAGATGAATTTAAAGAAAATATTCTGGACCTGGGGGAACAAGTTGAAGTGGCCAAGCACAGAAGGGCTAGCCTTAAAGATATAGATGAAGATGGCATTTTCCGCCTACTCCAGACCTTCAACGACAATAAACAACCTTGAGCTTTCTCTGGAGGCCGGGGAAAACTCACATTGAGTATTCTTTATTCTTTTTAGGGATGTAAGTTCCTGGATCCCGGAGTCCCGGGTCTAAGATTTTGTATTCTTTTAAAGTGATCCATGTCCCGGCCCCCGAGGCCGACCGGTCACTTTCAGAAGCGGTTAATAAAGGCTATTAGATGGTAGTTGGCCACATCAAGGGGCGTCGGCTCGGTAGTTGGTCTTCTGACAGGGTGGTCTTCTCGAGGCGCCGCTCAAAGGTACACTTGGCACATTTAAGACTGGGTGCCGCATTTCCCATTTATGAGGCATGTAGCCTCAGTTCCTGGGGGACCTATTTTCTTCTTTTCTCCTTTTTGGCTCTCATTTCGAGACTGATTCTTCCATTGTATATCCTTGTCTTATTCCTCTAACATGGCAGGCCTATTTTATCTCCAGGTCTTTTGTAGGGTGGCGCAGGTAGTACCGGCCCCCAGATATTGTATTTTATTGAAACCTGATGTAAATAGGGTTAGGGTTAGAAGAGAGTTGTATAAGTAGCCAAAACGACCCATTTCCAAGGGTCGACGAAATTGATGATTTTGTTGTCCATAGCAATAGCAAAGTGATTTCTCTTTTCCAAGTTGCAGAGCTAAATGCTCCATCATTCTATTCTCAATAGTTAGATGCTCCCCTGGAGCCACCATTGTATCACGCACCAGTGCTTGCTGGAAGGAATATTAATAAGGAAGGGAGAATTCTTGGCAATGATGTTGTTGGCATTCCTGCTTCTGAGTTAATGGTATTTCATGTTTTAATTTTCTTTATGTCTTCTACTCTGGTATGTTAAAGTAGATTAACGACCTCTTTACTCTCACTACTGAGAAAATGCTAGCTGATGGTTATGTATTTCTTCGGTATTTAGTGTAGTCTATCAGAGTATTATTGATGTTCTGGGCATTTCAGCATGACTATAGTTAGATGAAATACTTATAACCCTATAGGATCTTTTTTATTTTATTTGCTAAGTGTAGAGTGCTAGGGGAAACCTTACTATATTGAATCTCCAAAGGTTTTGAGTTGAAGAAACTAGCTATCCCCCTTGAAAATAGTCACTACTCCCAACAGAGCCCCGCACCGTCGTGACCCAACACCCAGGTGCTTAAAGGCCCGGGGAATTTATTTTACCCGGATAACCTTTGCAGGCGGAGTTGGCCGGTATCTCCAGAACCCGGTGACAACTTATGACTATTAGCGGACCCGGTCAGCAAAACCCCGTCAACAGAAACTGGCGCTAGAAGGAGGGCATGAACTCATCCCCTTCCCAAGATTCTGATTTTACACCTCCCAAGGGTTTCCCGAGTTATAGTTTTAAAAGGAAAGCCTTCAGCAGGATTGGATATTTCTCCCCAATGAAACTTGAAAGAGTCCTTAGATCTGCCCCGAATCCTGGAAGGTTTGTCGAACTCGAGCCCCTTGCTCGAAAGAAACGGACATCAAAAATCATACCAGCCACTATTTTTTGGGGATCTACCATACCTCCGAATACCCAAACTCCTCAGACAATTCTGGGAACCAGTGCCCAAACTACCCAACATATAGTTCCTCCAATGGTTGCGTACTTCAAAAACACCGGGTCCCCAATGGGAACTTTTCTTGGCGCAATCAATGACTTACCTTCTCACCCGGAGAAGATCTGCCCGCGATATGAGCACTTAGGCTCACAAACTACGAAAGAACACTTACAGGCATACAAAGATGCCATGAACCAACACCGGATCTAACATGAGGATGTTGTGACCCAGATGTTTCCCTTGTCTTTAGGGCAAGGTGAATTGAACTGGTATCTTAACCTTCTCGCCAACTCCATAAATAGTTGGCAGGACATGGAGGACGCCTTCTTGGCTGCCTTTCGCGTGCATGTGGACCCAGCCTGGTCCCATAGCTAGTTCATCTCCATTAGGAAGGAACCCAATGAACCTCTTGCAGCATTCAACCATAGGTTCCAGCACGCTCTGAAATGGTGCACGGGCCCCTTCATCCCATCCCTAGAGGCAACCATATAGACCTACCTCAATGCAATGGGCCCTTTCATTTCCACTCTCCTTTGGAGAACAACCACCACGGGTGATCGGGGCACCTTGGTGAAAGTCTACAACCTAGCCCTACAGCTGTCCCGTGGTCTCAACAAATCCCTGGGTGGGATTGGGTAGAGCGCGCCTTTCAACATGATCCCTGGCGGAACTGTATATGCCAGGGGATACAACCCCAATCTGGCAATAGGTGCCCCCTCGATGGCGATGAATCCTCCACCACCCTTGATAGACCAGTAGGCACGGTATGTTTACCCAATCCAGACTCAGATGACACCGGGTTTGGAAGTCTTCCCTTGGAATCAGCCGCAGCAGGCACAACAATCTCAGACACAATCGCTCGGAGTGCCCTTCTTCCAGTCGTCCGCGGCTGGAGGATTGCCGCCCTTGACTCCGGCTAATACTGTTGCCTTCCTGGGAAGCCCACAACAATCACAGCCGTCGCATTGTGACAAAAATACTCAGTTGACCACTGAGGTCGAATCCCTCTGGTGAATGTTGTCCACTTTGACTATGGACATGGGCCAACTGAAGGCAGTGTCCTATGCACCCCAGAGTTCAAATTCTCAGATGGGAAACATTTTCTCCGGCCAATGAAGCAACAATGCTGGAGGGAGAAACTTCAACAATGGGCCTAGGCTCAATCAATAATAGTGGAATAATAACGTGAATGCCGGAGGCTCACCTCCGAACCAAAACGCCAACCAAAACGGCGCTGGACCATCACACTATACACTGGTCGCAGACTTCTAGCCCATGACTAACTGGTGTAGACTACACGATATGGGTTCACACAATGAGGTGAATTGTGCCACTCTAGAGAAGGTCATTATGATCTCCCAGCTGGATAGGTAGCAGTCGCATGATACCACCCCTCCAGAGCCTCCTATCCAAGAAACAACCCACAGTGTCTTCACCTGTGATACCATCTTCTTCAGGACTTCCGGGGAGGATGAAGAAGAATCCAAATTGCAGGGATTCTTTGATGAGTCTATCCCGCCCTTTGAGGCCAACACCTTTACTAACCCGTAGACTCCATATAATACTTGGAGTCAGGTTGGTAAAAGACTAGCTTACATACCTACACCCCCTGCCAAAGACACTCCTCCTCCCCAGAATAATATGACTGACTGATCCGCCCTTCCAAAGGGTCCCAGCTCTAACCAAGCAAAAGACCTGGCTGAGGGAGATCACCAATTCCCAGGGGGAAGATTTGATATTACAAAGGCGTTAGAGCAGACCACCACCTCCATGACCTTGATGGAGGTTTTTCTAAACTATCTCAAGGAGAAGAAGTCTCTTCTAAAGCTCTTAGGGAACCCAGAAGCCGTCAGCCGCCCACCCAAGACTGTCTCGTTTGAAGATGCTAATGCGGCTGTCTTTCGCGGGAACAATGAGGATCCTCCCTTCCTACTAGGCCTGAATATCCATGGTAAGAATATACACAACTACTTAGTAGACTCCGAAGCCTCAGGTAACATCATGCCCTTGTCCATTTGCCGGAAGCTTGGATTCCACCCCACCCCATCTAATGGTGCAGTAATCCAGTTGGATAAGACTGCTGTAAAAATGGTGGGGGAATTGAAGAACATCTAGATACATCTTATCCAGGACCCCAGGATAGCCAGTATCATTGACATCCAAGTGGTGGACATCCCAGAGACTTACGGGATGTTACTAAGTTAGAATTGGTCTAAGTCCCTGAATGGATACTTTTCGACTGACTTCACCCACTTATGGCTTCCATGGGAAGGATAATCCAATAAGATCTGGGTTGAAAGTGAACCCCAGATGAAACAGGCCCTTACCGAAGTTGGGATGGTCAATGAAGTCTTTTTCTCTGAGACTTCTCTGGGGGTGTACCAACCCTTTGAAATCTTAACCTTCGATTTCGTCCCCGGAGAGGACCCCGTCGTGCTACAGAGAGCCCAAGACCTAGATGAAAAGATAAGAGCTGAAACTGGCTCTCAAGGCGCCACAACAACCCTTTCCACACTCCTATCTGGCACTTGGTGCTGAGTGCACTACCAAAAACATTCAGAGCTCGAGTGTGGGCCATGCCTTTCAGTCGGTAACCGGCACCTCGATACTTTCTGGAATGAGCGACTTACAACCGATTCTCCAGGACCTAGTACTCCTATGGGATGCACTCATTTGGTGGCACCTCCCCAGAAATCCCAAGTCCAAACACCTCCAGAGGCAAATTCTATACTCACGCCGGCAGTTCTGGGAGGAATCCCTAAGTCTCCTAGTGATAATCTAAAGAAGGCTACTCTGCCCTAGCCGCAGATCATGAAAAATGACTTATGGACCCTCAAGTTTGATGGGTCCCGATCCAAACAAGGCTGTGGGGCCAGGGTAGAATTAGTCAACCCGCAAGGGAAATCCTTCCTCATGTCCTACAGGCTGTAGTTTAACTATACAAACAATGTCACGGAGTACGAGGCTTTGGTCCTCAGGCTCTTGTTGGCATTAAGGAAAGGTATCACCCGCCTCCAGGCTCTGGGTGATTCAGAGTTGATTGTTAAACAAGTCTGGAGTCAATACACATGTCATGACAAAAGGCTGGCCGCATACCACAACCGGGCTTGGAGCCTTATCAAAGATTTTGATGCCTTTGGCATTGACCTCATTCCCCGGCAACGGGACTATGTCCTGGATGCCCTCGCCATTTCTGCCAGCACACTTGAGCCGATGGCCGACTCACGACTCTGGAGATTTTCAGTTGAGATGGTCCCCACCCCCTCCATCCCAGATAATGTCACCCACTTTCAGGTTTTTGAAGACGATCAACATATCCTGGCCTTCATAGAAAATGTGGGTGTCTTTGAAGATCAGATAGTGGAGGAACGAGACCATAACAATACTGGGCAGAATGATGAAGATGATGGGATCATGGACTTGCCTACTAACACCATCCCAAAGGGGATGGTTGCATTAGAATGAATCTTTGACTTAGATGCTCGGGCCCGTGAGAAGGTGTCATCTTCCCTTAAGGGAGGGAAGTTTGAGAAGGTTAACATTGGCCAGCCCGGTGAAGAGAAGATCATCAACATCGGTACCTCCTGCTCCCTCAAGGAAAAGGAGAAGATTCTCACAGTTCTCTGAGAGTACATCGATGTAATTTCCTGGGGTTATTAAGACTTAAAGACATATGATACATCCATCGTGACCCATACCATTCCGCTGAAGCCTGATGCTAAGCCCTTTCAGCAAAAGCAAAGACCATTCAACCCCCTGATAGAGCCTCTAATTCGCCAAGAGGTAGAAAAATTATTATCGGCTCGGATAATCTTCCCAATCTGGCACACTACGTGGGTTGCCAACCTAGTCCCTGTCAGGAAGAAAACCAGTGAGATCCACCTTTGCATGGATTTCTGAAACTTAAACAAGGTATCTAAGAAAGATAATCACCCCCTCCCTTCGTTGGATGAGGTGTTGCAAATAGTAAATGGATCCCAGATGATGTCCTTCTTAGATGGATATTCGGGATACAACCAAGTCATGGTTAAGTACGAAGATAGAGAGAAAATAGCATTTACCACCAAGTGGGGAACATTTGTATATAGGAGAATGCCCGTTGGTTTGATCAATGCAGGGGCGACATTTCAGAAGGCCATGGACATCATGTTCTAGGGCCTTGTGAATCGGTGCATAATCATCTACATGGATGATTTGACCATCTTTTTCTGGGACAGGCTTGATCATCCCGCCCACCTCACTCAAGTCTGCGAGAGATGTCACCGGTATGGAATATCCCTCAACCCCAAGAAGTGCATATTCAGGGTCACCGAGGGGAAGTTGCTCAGGCATATCATCTCTAAGAAGGGTATATCCATCGACCCTGATAGAGTCGAAGCATTGCTAAATTTACAAATGCCTGGCAGCAAGAAAGAGATGCGATCCTTCTTCAGAAAAATCAACTTCGTGCGACGATTCATCACGGGATTCACAGATATAGTTAAACCACTCAATGAGATGATGAAGAAGGATACCAAGATTGAGTGGAATCCTGAGGCAAAACGGGCATTCACCCAAATCAAATAGACAATAACGGAGGCACCTGTCTTGGCTAGTCTGGACTATTCCCTTCCGTTTTACATTTACTCATTTGCTTCACCGCATTCTGCCACAGCAGTATTAACCCAAAATATTGAAGGGGAAGAATGACCAATAGCTTTTATGAGTTCCCCCTTTAAGAACATCGAAGTCTGATATTCATCACTAGAGAAGAAGGCCTTTTCTCTGGTTCACATCGTGAAGAAATTCTGGCATTATATTCTCTGGAGCAAAGTACATGCTATCATTCCGGATCAGGCTGTCAAGTCTCTACTGATGCAGAGCGAATTCGGCAAGAGACGGGGGAAACCGATGGCCATCCTCTAGGAATATGACTTAGAAATGCAGCCCATGAAGATAGTCCAGGGCCAGGGACTAAGTCGAGCAATGGAAGATGAGACTCCCTGCATAGAATGTCAAACTTACACGGTGGAGTTACATCCCCACAAATGTCGCGCCCTGCGGATGAAAAGCGCCCACTTCATGATCAAAAACTCTGCGCTTTATCGCAGAAACTACGAAGGAGTGTACCTTCGATGCATCAATAGAGACCAAGCTGTGAGAGTGATTAATGAATTCCATGGACAGTTTGGAACCGGGCATGGCTCAGCCGATGCCACTGCCCATCAGATCCTTCAGGCTAAATATTATTGGCCCTGTATATTCAAAGATGTTTATGCTCATGTTAGGAAATGCCATACTTGTCAAACTACAGTGCATCGTGAACATAACCCAGCTATGCCTTTACAACCAGTCTATGAAGTTAGACCCTTTGCCTAGTGGACATTTGACTTCATCGGGGAAATCAACCCCAACTCGTCTACCAACCACCGATACATCCTTACTGCTACTGATTATTGCACTCGGTGGTTTGAAGCTATACCCTGAAAAAACAACACGGCAGACGTAGTTATCAAATTCTTGGAAGAAAACATCGGCACAAGGTTTGGAATGCCCTTTGCTTCGGTGTGTGACAATGGTCTAGCATTTTCTTTAGCGCAGTTACTCGAATGGACCTACAATCGAGGGATCACTTTGAATTTCTCCAGTAACTATTATCCCTAGGGAAACGGCGTTGTTCAATCGACAAAAAAAAATCTACTTGAAGTGATCAAAAATTTGTTAGAACAGAATCCCCGGGATTGGCATCTAAAGTTGAAATTTGCCCTCTGGACAGATCGCATTTGCATCAAGGCTTCCCTGGGAACATCCCCGTTCCATCTGGTTTATGGTCATAACCCTGTATTCCCAGTCAACTTACAGATCCCATTTTTTTAGTTTATGCAGGAATTTAACAACAGGGACAACATCGTGGAGGTTCAACTTTTAAATCTGGTACGGATGGAAGAACAGTGAGATGCAGCTCTTGAACATTTTGCGTGTCATCAAACAGTGGTAAAAAGATGGTTTAATAGGAGAGCCCAATATAAGGCTTTTCGGATCTCCGATCTGGTCCTGTTGTGGGACAAGGTCTAGGAGAAGAAAGGAAAACATACTAAGTTCCAGCAGCTCTGGCTCGGGCCATATCTCATCTTAAAAATCTACGAGGCAAATACTTACCGCCTTAACACTCTGACTAGGGAACCTATCACATTTCTCGTTAATGGACAGTTTCTCAAACACTACTTCGAGTAGGGTAATTTTTTTCAAAGTTGTATTATATGTAAATCCTTCCACTTGTAAATATCTCTTCCGGGTGTCTCGTTGCGAGGTGCCCTACCTTATAAATAGCCTTGTCAGCCGTCCTTCGGGACAGTCCTCTTTCGTCGTTTTGTTCTCATTTTTGGTTTCCTTTCGGTCCCGACGTTTTATTCTTTCTTGCAGGAATTGGAATGCTTCGCATAACTCTAGCCTCCGGTGCAATGTCTACGACATGGTGAACTTTAGAATCTATCTTTAGCACAGTGGAGTCAGCCCGGTCTCCAGGGTGGTTTTACGGGTTATGGCACATTTTGAGTGATCTCCATTGGGTTCTATCTCTAGGAGTCTGGCAATCAGTGAACACAAATAATATAAGGAACAAGTAGTCAGACACGCTGAGGGTAGATTGGCTATACTAATTGGTTGACCCAGGTCTGAAACTTTAAAGAATTCTTCCCGGGTCTGGAGCCTTATCCTCTCTTCAAACATCTAAATATAGGTGGACAGGTGAAAGAAGTATCGCCATTAAAATTAGCTAAGCTTAAGCTTAATGGTGAAAGGATTACCGCCTTCCCCACCCAGAAACAAATAAAATAACAAGAGGAAAAGAGGGATAGAACTCTGGTCTCCGGGGGAAGCGAGCGAATTGACGACCGGTTTGATGTAATTAGTGCCTCTTCTCTATTTCTCCCAGAGGTCATCGACTTGATTACCTTCCAAAGCACACATGACACCACTGATGAAGGGCTACGGACAAATTCCTACGTGGTGGGATTTTCTCAGATATGCTGCTCTTTGCCTGTCAGACGCTTCGAAGAGCGGCTTGTTCCAGTTTTTCTAAATAGAGATTCTATAGTTCTCAAATGCATGAAGGCATTTGTCCCATATAGTCACCATTTATTATGTCCTGCATCTCCGTCCCTACATTTTGTGTGCAAAATGTTGGGTCCCCCTTTTTTCTTTTGTTTTCTTTCTGCTTGCGGCTTTGCCTTGGTCTTTCTTTCCCATTTGTTTCTTTCTCCGGGGTTTTCTTCCCCGGTGTGGTGTTTTGTTTGTTTAGTTTTTATCTCCGAGACTACAGTCCCGGAGGTTGTCCTTCGGTCAGAACTGGATTCTAGACCTCGGGATTCTTCGCCATGATGTTCTTAAGAACATCATCACGGGAAATCCCCAGGCCCGGAGTCCGGAGGTTTGCTTGTCCAGGGATTGCCGGAAGGAGGAGGATTAGCTTTTACTGCGGGTATAAATAGGGCTTATCTGTCACTTTCACATTTACCATGATTAAAACCTTCAAGCACTTAGAGCGAATTAGAGAGCGATTCCAAGGTGATTAACAGAGCATTTAAGAGAATTTATGATAATCAACGCTTAACACCTTCAGTCGTTCTCAGACAATTACGAGTGCTTCGTGGTGGTGGTTTTGGTCGTTTGACAACTAGAGCTATTGCGGAGCTTGCACGGTAAATCCTCCCTTTCCTCCGCCTTCTGCGTTCTCAGGTTGGTGTTTCTGGTTTTTCGCTTCTCTGTCTTTCTTTCGCTCTCTGGTTTTCCTCGATTTTTGTTTGGTTTTCGTTTGTCTTGTTTTGTTTCTTTGTTTCGTCTGGTTTGTTGTGTTTCTGGTTTTGCCGCCTGTTGGTGGGTCGGCTCTACCAGAGGGTTGCCTGCCTTTTGTGCAGAAGTGGTCTGTCTGTAAACTTTGTAGATAGCTGTATATATGTTTTTGCCTCGTCTAGTTTTCCCACAGGTGTCATCCCGCATTGTATATTCATGTATATATGTATATAGTTGTAATATATTCTTTATATATCTCCTTGTTTCCTTGTATATATCCCTCAGCTCCATATATATCCTTTTGGGTGGCTTGACGAGCTAGTCAAGTCACCCCTGTTTCTAGTTTTCTGCCTCCGAACTCGCTTCGGGGCAGAAAACCACCTATTTGAAACTCGGCTCTCGGCCGGTTTCAAACAGGTAGTTTTCTCTCTCCTTCATGAAGTTTGTCAGAACCTCATTTATTTCCCATGCACACAATTAATCCTAGCCAAGTGGCTTCCACTTTTCGCACGTTCGGATAGTTGGCTCCGCCGTCATCGCTATCACTTCTATTTAATACCAACGCACATGGCGCCCACGTGGGCTTGATGACTTGGCTTTTTACACACTCTCACCAATGGTCATTTCTCTAGGTTTTGGGTCTCCTACCATATTCCATCCTGTGTCCTTGCCAAGTGTGATAAAATTCCCTAGACCCGGATGTTTGATAATATCTTAATTTTATGATATGTTTTGCTTTTTGATTATCTTTGCACGAAACTAACTTTTCAGAAAAGCAAACATCATGGTGGTAAGATCTGCAGACCCCGGAATAATTATTTTGATGAATATATTTTGATGGTCACTTTGTCTCACAGGTTCTTGGAGTTCATCTTCCAAACATGTCTGAAGCATCTGCATCCTCTCCGCCCAGAAGTCCAGAACTACCAACCGCAACAAAAACCAGGGCAGCAACAAAGTCAAAGATGGAGAAAGCCCTGAAAAATATTCCCCTCACCATGAAGTTTGTGCAAGATAATGTCATTGTGGGCTCAAAGATTGAGTCCAAGGTAAAATTGATGACCGACACCAATGTCAGAACATGGGCAGAGATGCAAGTCTTGGTGAAAATAATGCACATCTAGCGACAGGCTGGAGATCCATTAGCAATTAATTTCAAGAAGTCCATAATCCTCCAGGAATCTTGCTTCCCATGCTTCATGCAATCTCTGGAGCTTATCCTGACACTGGCGAATAACTACAACTATTCTGTCTGGGCCGTTATGCTCGCGGCCGCAAAACCTACGGGATACTCCACTCCTATGGTGTCCCTTGATCCCGTGACGTTCCAAACAAGCCTGGGGATCCCACAGTTTGACAAAGCCTCAGTGGTCACAAGGACTGATGCCTTGACCCAGTTCACACAACTGGAGGATGCTGCCCGGGTATACATGAATACCCATTGGCTCAAGGTCCCAAAGAGGGACCCAAAGAGAATGAAGGTAGAAATCCCCCGCTCTAAATTCAAAGAGAGCATCTAGATGGGGATGATAGCATTGGCCCGGGTCTTTGGACAGCCCTCCACCCAGGAGTTTTCCAAATGGATGTACTATTTCCTCCTCGGTATCTCCACCAAGGGAGGATACTTCCACTGGGCCACAATAATTTCTAACCACGTCGACTCCCAGTTCTGGAAATTAAACCAGAAGAAGAAGTTCTATATGTCTTCTTATGTTTTCTGGGCCGTGGCACAGCAGAGGCCCCATTCCCACGGCCTACTCACTGACAGCGTACTTAGGATTGGCCTAGGACAAAAAGCACCGTAGGACCATTTCCCACAGGTTCAATGGGACGCTAGCTTCCCCAGTTTCTGTCGGGTAAATGATGCATTCGTTTACTACCATTTTCATACACCCACCCGGGATGCCGGATACCGCCTATCCACTGAGGCGATGAAGTTGGTCTATAGTTATGGACATTACTATATTCAGTTCCAGCAGCACACATACATTAGGGTCACCGGCTTCTCCGGGAAACCCTACTTGTTGCCCAAGCATTGTGGGGACAAGATCGTGCTGGTGGAATATTACAGGCAAATAATGGAGGTGCATGCCTTCTTTGCCCTCAAGAAGGTCCCCAACATCCCGTTCCCAATCACCTATGGGAACTAAACCTGTAGTCTAGCCGTCGCAAAGGAGGCAGACAGTGAGCTGAAAAGTTACAACCTGCATAAATTTTATCTAGCGCAGAAAATTTTTGATCCACATGGCAGAATTACATCGGCAATGCCTCGGGCTTCAGAGCCCCATCGCATACATATGGAGGACTTCTGGGTAGACTGCCAGGATAATGTTGATGTGCGGAGCCAGCACTTCATCAGGATGACAGCCGGCATGATGCATAAATTGAAGCTCCGTAAATTCCCGACGGACTTCTCAGATGCCGCCCCCACCATCGATCCCCAGTACAAGGAAAAGGGGATCGATAAAAAGGCCCTTCCACCAGTCAACTGGAATGCCCAGGAAGGGCCCATGTTCAAAGACTTCTCTTGAGAGGTAGTAGAGAGAAGCCACGCCTACTTCAAGAAGGTGTGCCCCGGGAGTACCCACCGAGTAGCCCAGCCAGCGCCAAAGTTAACTCCACCACCGGTACCAAGATTGACTCCGGGGGCCAGGAATTCTTCGCACGGCACAGACAAATGAAAAATTATAGTTACAACCCCTTCTGCGCAAGAAGTCCCCATCACTGAGCAAATAAAACAATCGGTGGTAGCCTCCCAGCAAATGAGGGAGCAACTGATAACAAGACTGGCCACCCCACCACTCATGGCCGGGCCACTTCATCCCTCCTCCTCCCCATCATTAGTAGCCTAAATGGTTAAGGCAACAAGAGTGGATCCCTCAGAGGCGGCGGCAATAAGAGATGCGAGACCTCCTTTAATTATCCAGAGAAAGAAGAAACTCAGCAAAAAGCCTAAGGCAGACCCAGGGTTGGAGACGTCCTGCCCCCAACAAGTTGAAATCCTTTCTTCCAGTTCCACGAAACCAGAAAAGGAAATAGAACCTGCAGAAGCCCCAGCCAGTCCCCCTCTGGAAGAAGAATTTGATGTATTTGCGGCTGACGAGTTTAGAAATTTACAGGGGGACGATACGCAAGCGGAGGCATAAATCCTGGGGGCAGAGCAGGAGGCTGCAGAGCTAGAAGATATCGAGCAAGAGCCTATACAAGAAAAAGAGTAGAAGGCAGAAGAAAAGGAGCCAGAACTAGAGATTATCTCTGGGGCTCAAGCGATGCAAGGTCCGGGAGTGGACCAACAAACACAGGGTGAACAAGCGGCATCGGCCGGGGGAACCGGACCTTCGGGAGTAACCGTAACCCCAACCGCCAAGTTCCCAAGGCCACTCCCGGGATCCATCTTTGGGAAGGTAATCACAGTGGCCCAAACACTAAATCTTGGCCCAACACCTCCGCTACTGCCAAAAGAGGTGCCGACAACATAAGAAGCCTCGGCAGAAGAAGAACAACAACAAGAGCAGCTTGAAGAGGAAATCCCCGAGGAAGCCTACCAAAGTCCAGAACTAGTGATTGACATACGGGACCAGGCTGAGGAGATGGAGATTGAAGAGGATGTTGCTGTAGAAGAAATTGAGGCAAGGGGAGGAATAGATGAAGTCCACATTGCCGAGGAGCAATAGCCACAAAATGATGGGGAAACTTCAAGAGAATAAATTCTGGCAGGAAGGATACCCCTACCTCCCCAATGGCTGATAGAGAGTAGGAAAAGAAAAGCCCAATCCACTCCAGTGATTCCTCTCTCCCTGGAAGAAATGATGGCCCAAGTTCAGGCCCCACCAAAGGCAAAGAAAGCCCAGACAGTTCACACTCTTCGAACTGGGCCAGGCAGAGAAACAGTTGCCGTCGTGGCAACACCTCCCCCAGACGTCGATGAAGCAACCGCGGACCCCGCAGACTACAATGTTGCAGAGGTATCCCTAGGCAAAAGGGGAAAGAAAGGTGAGGTAAACTTGCTGAAGGAGGAAGCAAGGGCAGTGGAGGCCCGATATGAGAAAGAGGCCCAGAGGCTCAAAGTGGAAAAAGAGAAGAATGCAAACCTCATGGGATCGCTTACTGAGCTGGCCTGACCCATTAGCGCCGCTCCTCCGGAGACCTCCACATCAGAAGAACTACCACAGAGTGACATAGATTCCCTGCGAGTAATGAAAAAGAAATCCTAGTTAGTGGACGAGTGGGTTGCCCTGCAGATAGGAAACACCCGGTGTTTCCTGGTGTCCACTCTCCCAGATCTATACACGGCCCGACAGGTTAGTCATCAGGTGGAAGCATTTATTGAGGAGTGGGAGAGTGACACCGAAAATTACCAAGCATGGAAGGTAGAGCTCGAAGAGCTCCTTACCTTGGGAGAAGATATAATTTTTGAATCCAGGATTCTCGGTGAGGAATCATTTGATTTTGTAAGAACCCAGCACTCCAGACTTGACCTCACATTGGAATTAACCAAGCAACTGGTAGGGTCCTTGCAAGAAAAGGTAAATAATATAAAATATTCTTCTAATTTATACAAGTCTTTTGTAATAAATGCTTCCAGGGCTGATCCCCTTAGTACAGATACATATACCCCCGAAGATTCAGTTTTGGGGAGTTTTGATGAAATAATGAAATCCCGGTATCAATCCCCGGAGGGGATAGATGGGGCGTAGATGGCAAAAATAACTAGCATGATACTTAAGGGTCATGACGCTACGAGGATGGAAGATGAATTTAAAGAAAATGTTCTAGACCTGGGGGAACAAGTTGAAGTGGCCAAGCACAGAAGGGCTAGCCTTAAAGATATAGATGAAGATGGCATTTTCTGCCTACTCCAGGCCTTCAACGACAATAAGCAACCTTAAGCTTTCTCTGGAGGCCGGGAAAAACTCACATTAAGTATTCTTTATTCTTTTTAGGAATGTAAGTTCCTGGATCCCAGAGTCCCGGGTCCAAGATTTTGTATTCTTTTAAAGTGATCTGTGTCCCGGCCCCCGAGGCCAACTGGTCACTTTTCGAAGTGGTTAATAAAGGTTGTCAGAGGGTAGTTGGCCACATCAAGAGGCGTCGGCTCGACAGTTGGTCTTCTGGCAGGGTGGTCTTCTCAAGGTTCCGCTCAAAGGTACACCTGACACATTGAAGATAGGGCACCGTATTTCCCATTTATGAGGCATGTAGCCTCGGTTCCCGGGGGACCTATTTTCTTCTTTTCTCCTTTCTGGCTCTCTTTTCGAGACTAATTCTTCCACTGTATATCCTTGTCTTATTCCTCTGACATGGCAGGCCTATTTCATCTCCAGGTCTTTTGTAGGGTGGCGCAGGTAGTACCGGCCCCCAGATATTGTATTTTATTGAAACCTGATGTAAATAGGGTTAGGGTTAGAAGAGAGTTGTATAAGGAGCCAAAACGGCCCATTTCCAAGGGTCGGAAAAATTGATGATTTTGTTGTCCATAGCAATAGCAAAAGTGATTTCTCTTTTCCAAGTTGCAGAGCTCAATGCTCCATCATTCTGTTCTCAATAGTTAGATGCTCCCCTGGAGCCACCATTGTATCACGCACCAGTGCTTGCTGGAAAGAATATTAATAAGGGAGAATTCTCAGCAATGATGTTTTTAGCATTCCTGCTTCTAATTTAATGGTATTTCATGTTTTAATGTTCTTTATGTCTTCTACTCAGGTATGTTAAAGTAGATTAACGACCTCTTTACTCTCGCTACTGAGAAAATGCTAGCTGATGGTTATGTATTTCTTTGGTATTTAGTGTAGTCTATTAGAGTATTATCGATGTTCTGGGCATTTCAACATGACTATAGTTAGATGAAATACTTATAACCCTATAGGATCTTTTTCATTTTATTTTCTAAGTGTAGAGTGCTAGGGGAAACCTTACTATATTGAATCTCTGGAGGTTTTGAGTTGAAGAAACCAGCTATCCCCCTCGAAAATAGTCACTACTCCCAACCAAGCCCCGCACCATCGTGACCCGACACCCAGGTGCTTGAAGGCCCGGGGAATTTATTTTACCCGGATAACCTTTGTAGGCGGAGTTGGTCGGTATCTCCGGAACCCGGTGATAACTTATGACTATTGGTGGACCCGGTCAGCAAAACCCCGTCAACAGTACACATGCACCAAATTTCATCTTAGGGTCGGTGATTGAATTAAATTTCAAACATCTATCATCCCATATTGCACCAGTTAACTTTTCAATCTCGGGGTGAGAAGGATGCTTTAAGGTTTTTTCCTTCTTGGTAATGGGATAACCTATTATAGCATGAATCCCATTCTTTGTAATCGGTTTTTGTTCATCCAACCATATTTTTCTATCATGTACCCGACTAAGTACAATGTGTATCCATTGAGTCTTAAAATCTCTCAAGAACACTAGGGCATTGGTTAACCCTTTCACCTCAATGTGCTTTTGTTTATCTTTTAGATTTCCATCTATGCATAGCTTCTGGTAAGCTTCTTCAATCTCAAGATCTCTGATCTATCCAATCTTGGAGTGGATGTATGCACGGATATCTTCAACCAGATAAACTGTAGGATGTATTCTTGAAAACACTCCCTTGTCGTTGGGTTGTGAAGCAACCTCAGGGAAAAACATATAGTTAGGATCCCCACAGGTTGTGTTCTTAATCAGGTTGATCTTCTTGTCATTTGTGTTCTTGATCTTTGAGACTCGTGAGGTAGTTTCCATTGTTTGTGAAATTAGGGATTCTTTGCAAATTAACTGTGTGCTCAATGAGTCTAGATACTCACTTGATCTTCATTGTTGATGGTTTAAAATATGTCAAAGTAGCCTTTGAATATGTTGTGAATCGTTATGCAATCTTGTAGCTCTTTGTCGCTCTTCTTCGCTTTGTAGTTTTCTCTTTTTTTCTTGGTGATTGAATGAGCTCTTTGTTGCCCTATTTATAGAAAATAACCTAAGTGGTGCATTGAATGCTTCAACTACCACTCAGTTGATGAAATAAAGACACTCGGGTGTCATACCAAATTCTTCATCCTTGGTGAGTATACAATGCTCGGGGTAAGTGACAACTTAGTTGTACTTTTCACATGTTCACTGATGATGCTCGGTATGTAGCAAATACTTGAGTGTCTTTCATATATTTATCGATGATGCTTGGTTTATATTGACAACTTGGTTATTTTCATATGTACACCGACGATGCTCGGTATGTATTGACCGATGAGATTGGATTCACAAAATCATAACAAGTAAATCATAGTGCATCTCCATTCATGCTAATTTGGCATATTATCAATGAATTTTGGAACTGATGTAAAATATAACTTTGTAGAGTGCAACTCCATACTTACTTGTTTTACTTAGGTGGGGGTAGTGATATCACCAGATCCATTGGATGAGGTGTCACCTATTGTAGTGCTTGGTCCAACATCATCTTTGCTTGAAGCTTTCCTCCACATCTGATTTATCGTTCCCCTGATATCTTCAATAGTATTTCCATTTGCAAAAGTGCATGACTCTATCACTCGGTCTCTGCAGTCCTTGCTTAGGTGACCGACCTTATGACAGTGTAAGCATGCCATTCTAGAGTTAGTCCAGTTCCTAGATCTTTGTATCCATTTCCTCATGAAATTTGCAGGTATGTGTCCATAGCTACCACATGTTGTACAATTTACCCATGTGTTGTAATCCCAAACATGAGTTATTGATTCTTCTCGATTTATAAGAATTTTCTTACTCTTTTGGTTTCCATTCTTTCTTTTTTTTTTTCCTGCATTCATGAGATGTGTGGCCATGCATTTTTCAAGTAGGACAATATTTTTCCATGTAGGATTCCTTCTTTGGTAATTTCACCTTAGATTTGCATTCATGTGCTTTGTGTCCATGCTTGTTACAGTTATAAAAATTACCTATGAATGTAGAAGTAGATTTAGGAATACCTTTAGCTTTTCTCCTACAAACATTTGATGTGTGGCCTGGTTTTCCACAGTGATTGCATGACTACTTCTTTACGATTGGATTTGTGTAGACATCTCTTTGATCATATTGGTTTGATGATTCTCCATGCTCGGTATACCCTAAACCAGTATTGTTGTCGAGTTTCTTTGTCCATTCAGAAAATCATCCATTCTTTTTGTACTGTCTTCAGCTTTCTTGATCATATCATTATGTTGTTGCTAAAGTTTTTCTTCATGCTTTAGTCTCTCATTTTCTTCCTTTAGTTCACCAATAGATTCCAATTTCCAATTAATTTCTATGTTCACTTGGTTGGTCTCATGACTCATAAGAACTATTTGATTGGTGATTTCAATGTGATGTTCTGTTAGTCTCCGTATCTCAGTTTCCTTCTTTTGTATCTTTTCAGTGATCTTCCTCCTATCATCAATAGCTAATGTTCTTTCTTTTTTATCTTTTCTTGCATTATTCATAACATCAATCATTCTTACCATCTGTGTCTCTTGACTGATTTGTAGTACCTTCACTTGTTTAGTCAGATGTTGATTGATTTCATTTAGACTTGTAATGCTTCCTTCAGATGTGTCAGATGTATTACCAGATGTAGATCCTGACGACTCAAACAAATTAGGTATCTCTTCTTTATGATAGTTAGTTTCATTATAGTGAGATACCATGACTTTTCTTTCAGCCAATAATTCTTTCATCTTGTTTCTTTCTTCTTTATATTGCTCAAAGAAAATCTATATCTCCAACTTCTGATTATCAATATTTTTATCAAGATTATACCTTTCCATTGTATGATCTTTTCTCTCAAGTGATTTAAACTTTTCCAAAGAAGAGGTCTAGCTCTAATACCAATTGTTGGAATAATGGAATGGTGTGTATTGAGAGGGGAGGGGTGAATCAGTACCCTTAAAAATTTTATCAATTAACCTTAATAACCTTTTCTTACATTACCGACCATATTGCTTTTCTACCTTATGCATGTAATATCATAACATAAATGTAAGTGCATGAAAACAATCATAGAAACATTAATGAAACTTAGTTACACATAACACAATAATTGGTAATGTAGAAAACCCTTGTTAGCAAGTAAAAACTACGGTGGGGATGAAACCCACAAAGATTTACTATCTAGAGAATGGAAGGTGTCGGTTAAGGCTACAAGTGTGATCACTTCTGATGATCTTACCCTGTTAGGAGTAACATGTTAGACTTGTTAAGTCTACTCGGGTAAGAGATTTTAACAACACTATTAAGTGTGCACTCGGTTAAGAGATTTACAATAAGACTATTAATTCCACCTTCTTAAAGGATTTCTTCTATTTACTATAATTTTTAGAGAGTAGTAAAAAATACTTATGACCTGATGACTTGCAATCTTGAATTGCTGATTATAGATCCATTAAGTTCACAAGATATATGTATCACCTAATTGTGATGGATAATACCTCTGTTATGCTCGGTAGCCTTGAATCTAGTTCTTTATTACCAAATTCTTCCTTTTGTGTCCTTCTGCATGAAACTCTCTGTCTAATCCATAGATGTCTCTTTGGCTACAATCAACATGTTCTTGAATGATTATACATCTATATATACAAAGCTTTTGACATAATTAGGTTTCACGCTTTACAAGAAAAATCTATGATCAAAGGTTTACAACTTGACCTTGATCTCCTAGTTTGCATGTTTACAATCAGTTAGACTGATTAAAACAATTACTTATGCTTTACTTGATCCTCAAGAAATGGTTTATAGCTAAGTATAAAGCTAACATAAAACTAAAGTGCTTTAGCTGATGTGTATCTTAGATCCACTTTTCTAGTGAATAAAACTGTCTCTCAGTAGACTGGTGCTCAGGTTGCTCTATAGTCTGTGCTTGGTGATGTCTGTGAACTGTGCTCTCGGTTTACTCTATAAACTGTTTATCGGTGATAGTGATATCAGTGTTCACTAATTTCTGTGAGCATCGTGTTAAGATATTTTTGGTGACCTCTACACTTAACTATTTCGTGACCTCTGCACTTGACTGTTTTGATGACCACTGCGCTTGACTGAATGTTGTCACTCGGTGATCATGTTATCGATAGTCCAAAAAATGTTTCCTTGTATACTAATGACAACTTATGATCCTTTAAGGATTATCTCTTATTGTAAAAGGATAGGACATGATGAACATGTGCATTATGATAATAAGATTGATGAACTCACATACCTTCTTTATAAGAACAAAATCTTGTTTCCCTCATCAATATCTCCTTCTTCTTCAACATCATTATTGGCAACATCTTCATCAACAAAACTAGGGACCACAAGAGTTTTACATGAGTTTGAAAAAATGGAAGGTAAACTCCTACGAGAAGAGGAATTCTCTTACATGTTGATTTTAGTAGTGGAAATTTGAATACTACCAAATATGAGGCTGGTATTCCCCCAAACTCCTAAGATGTAGACTCAGAATAAGTAGACAAGTTCACTACCGTAAAATCAAACTAAATCCCATTAAAGAATTTGGAATAATATATACTATAGTTGTTAGTGCTTGTAGAGGTGAGACCATTGACAAGAAATTAATACCCAAGTTAGAGGATAAATCCATAGTTATGCTCTTTTAGAAGCATATACATTGATGCCTAAATACCATCCTTGGAGAAAATGCTAACTAGGATTCTAGTGCCACTATAAAAGTAATTTTTTTTTTAATATAATTAAAATAATAATGAATGTGTATTGTATTCTTCTACTGCACCCATAGGAACATAATTGAAAAATTGGAGGCACTTCTTTCTTTCTTACCAACATTTCTCATTCATACCAAAATGTTTTAAATATTTAGTCACTATATCCCATTGATCCATTTCCATTAAGAGACCCTTCATCATCAATTTTCATAACTCTTAGTTTTCTCCATTGAAATTTCAAATTTCATCACTAGATATGCATGCCATGTTTTGATAATGCAAATATAATTTCCTTTAATTATTCAACTCTTTTGTTGTAGCCAAAAATATACAACACAAAAAAGGGTACACCCTTCATCCAACCAAGCAAAAACTAGGCTTTTATACAAAATGTTGAGAATATGGTAGGTTACAAAAAGTAATGATTTTAGCAATCAAATATGATTTAATATATGTTAAATAATAAATATAATTATAAATTACTATAAAATTAAATATTTATGATAGCTATAAAAATATCCATAAAATAATGAAAACTAACATTATGCAAGAAAACCCATTTGGATTGAAAAACAACCACCAAAGGAAACCACAAAATAATATGAATATACAATAAACTTATCGTATCCTCTCAATCTATCTCCTTCAACATGTAATCAACTTGATAACAATCTAGTAGCATAACCCTGCCTAAAACTATGATGATGGATTTAAAATTTGAAGCCCTCATTTCATAATAGATAAGTAAAGGGAAACCCACTAGGATAGTAAACCAACAAAGAAAAATTCAAAGTAAATAACATGGAACATTTCTAGCCATTATTTGCAATATTCTAGAAGATTCTTCACCATTATCACCAGCCTACTCATCCACATCCACAACAGAAGTTCTCACTAAAATATTAAAAAATTGATACTCAATTGCTCAATGAGTGTAAACTTTGTAACCACCAATTGATGATCATACAACATAACACCCACATCGTAGATTCCCTTCCATCTCATCCCAAGTGCCCAAGAACATGTCTTATAATGTAAGACCATATTTGATGCCTCTTATAACTGCTATTGTCAAGTGTGTGTAAGAATAATATACTCCTCGTGTGCCTACAAATATCACATCATAAGTGACGAGCATTTCCTATTCCATCATCTTTGGAGACAAAATAATATTTACAATATTGCGATCACATCTAGCATTTGGTTTACATTATTTGGACTTGTAAGGTGAATAATGTAGTTAGTCATAACAAGTGCATTCGAGGAAGGGTTAATAAATAATTCATAAATGTATTGGGTAACATTATAAGTAAGATAATGGTTGGAGGTAGATTCAAGTACTTTAGTATGGATAACTAATTTGGAGCTTGTCATGGAACCTTATAAGGTACATGATATATTTCATGGGGTAATCCAAGATTTATTTTGAGTCGCTACCCCACATAGACTCATTTATAAAGGATGCATTATTAAGACATAGTTTGAAAGTACACATGTTAGTTAGTCATACTTTGAATTAGTCGTTTAGGGAGGAAGAAGAAGAGTAGAAGAGATGCAAGATTTTGAAAGATGGGTAGATGTTTTTGATGCAAATAAGGTATTTTACCTTTCCAGCTCACTAGTAGGTCATTTCGCATGTTAAATTTACTTAGGTCTTTGAAATATTTCCAAGAGGTCTTAGTTGTCAATTATATCTTATCTTTTGACATGTAGTTATTGAGTACTAGGTCATTTTATATTTGTCAAGTTAGTTAAATTATTGCATAGTGTTCAAACACATACATCATAATCTTTGTCTAATTCTACCTATCAACCTTGGATATATAAGCAAATATTCATATGTACATTTGGGAATACATTATGTCCAATATGAATCTATTTCATTCTAGACATAATCATGCATTATTTTTCTCTTTCTACTCTCTTTTGGAAGGAATCATTTTGGTTTTGCAAGTCATCATGGAGGCTTGAGTCCATTGGCGACTTTAATAAATGTTATATTTAATATAATAATTATCAATTTAGAAGTTTTTCATATTCAACTAGTGTCTAATGAGATCACATAATTTAGTAGTTAGATAAAGAGATACTAGTAGAAAGATTTGAAGTGAGAAATATATCCTATAACTGTATCATAATTAATGAGCCAACACTAACATTAATTCATAAATCCACAAGAGATGAGGATACATCACTCTACTAGAAGGCATGTGATATAGCATGTCACATAAAGAATATTGTGGATGGTGACTTAAAATTCAAGTTATTTGTAGAAATTACATACCCTTTATGATCTTGTAATTTTGTAAATTATTTACCTTAACAATTTCATACTCTTTTTAGCACCTACTTTAGTATGGTTTTCTCTAGATTGTTCGTGCTCTATGCTTCCCTAAAATTTTAGAAATGTTCCCACACTTAAATCATTGTCAAATGAAAAAATCAAGGGTAGGTATTATGTTAAGGACCCCAATACTTGGCCCTCCCTTTTGGATGTACTAGGGCATCTATTTCCATAGTCCTACCAAAAGGGAAGATTCTAAATATTGTAAGTGTTGAACCTCATTATTTTTAATCTAGTCTCAATCTTTTCAATTGATTATTTTTTTTTTATCGGTAAAAGGCTGAGGCCAGAAAATTTTATTAATATAAATTTGAAATTACAATCTCCATTTGCTGTGGGCACTGGTAGGAAAGAATGGAGAAGAAAACCTCCAGTCTAGCCCAGGACCGAAGTCCAGACCAATAGTTACATAAAATATGAGGGCAATCCCTCATTTACATCATAAATGGACTTATCCATTAATATATGGGTAGAAATACTTATACATTTAAAGTACAATCTGGAGTCTTCATGTGATGTATTGGTAGTATTCTTCTTCATCCTTGTAATATGTGGTGTCCCTCTTTGGCTGATTGTTCCTTTTCCTCTGAGAAACAAGTCTTTTTGAATCTATATTTTGGTTCACTTGAACTCTGATTCTTTATCCACCCTGATCATGTATCGCTTATCTAATTTCCATGTTCTGGGTATATAGATTCCATACATACTCTCAGTACCTGTACTTGCATATCCTATCTTATACACATACTTACAGCCTTCTGTTATTAAAAAAAAGTGATTAAATGACAGTCCTAACAAAATATGATATACTTCGTGGGATGAGTAAAAGACAATTTTAATTTTGGAGTGAATAGGTTCCCTTCTTTAATGGTAGTATCATCTCCTATAAATAAATCTACAGACTCCAATCAATGTTAATAAACCTTTTATATATCCTACCATCTGTAACTTTCATCTTATACCATCTTAATCTTAATGTTAGTGTATATATGTGTGTGTGTGTGTGTGTGTGTACTATATCTATTTATATATACTGATGAAATGAAACTATAAATTGAAAGTTAAATTCCTATATCTTGTAAAACCCTCTAAAGTGCTTTAAGATCTATTATACATATTATAAGGTTATTTTAGGCTTATTTTGAGAGGAAATGCATCCTAAATTACTAATCTATTCATCTAAGATATCAGCTGAACTCTGCATTCTTATGAAGTAAATCAGTCAGAAAAAGGATATAGTTCTGTATTTTAAAATCTTTATGTTCATTAATTGTTCTTGTTAGATCTTCATGTATTATATATCTATCAATCATTTAAAATAGTAACATAATAATCTCACTAAAAATCTACATCTAGTCTTCTACAGCCCTTTATACATGTATCTGGTCCTAGAGCTTGTATCTACTTACCTGTGTAGGTGCCCAAAGCTGATATTGCCCCTATTTCATTTTAGAATTATTGTAGAGACCTACGATAAATCCTAGAGAAAAATGGCACAAGAGGGGGCATAAATAATCTAATAATCCTTATCTTGGAGTCTAACCTAGCGTTTATGTTTAGACTTCAAAATAAGAAATTATCAGAATAGTTCTATCCTGAATTTCTTATAATCTATCTATTGAAATTTCTGGATTGATATTGTCTATTTAAAAGGAAGGGCTACTATACGCACATCCTTTGCATAAAATATTCCTACTGCCATTAGTCCTCCCACCTTTTCTGAATCATTTTTTTTTTAAATAGGTATATGTTTGTCAGAATATTCCTTCTGCAATTACTAAAGTTAGTTTGAGTTATGTGCCTATAACTACAATCCTGTAATTTATACAAGTGTCTTATATTAATTGCAATTCTTCTATTCATCTCTTGTAGTATACTATTCTATTTGCCTAGATTAGCCTTATCTATAACAGAATATCTAGAGTATACTTATATAATCATATTCTTTTTGGAATGCAGCATGGTGGGAATCATTGAAACCTGAGAGTTTATAACCGAAAGCCAAAATACTGCATAAAACTACTAACATGACTACCATTTGTAAGCATCATTAATATCTGTATGAGAATATTTATATAAGATTACTATATGTCTACGTAAATGCATATATATATATATATATATATATA
>MU224473.1:511730-523242 GCA_018584345.1 Thuja plicata
ATCCTAAAATGGTCGCCTAGACTTTGGGCCCCATTTTATCATTTTATCAATTTCCTGAATCAATGCTTTGCAATATTTTCAATTCAAATCAATTTCCTTGATCAATGCTTTGCAATATTTTCAATTCAAATCAATTTCCTTGATCAAATTGTAATTAATTCAATTATTTCAATATTTCCTAAGGTTTGATCATTTTTATCTAATTAAAAGATTTAATTTTCTTTTTAATTAAATAAAATTTATCTTATTTAATTAAAAGATTTAATCTCCATTTTAATTGAATAAAATTTATCTTATTTAATTAAAGTAAATTTCTCCCTTTTAATTAAATAAAATTCCTCTTATTTAATTAAATTCAATTTCCCCCATTTAATTAAATAAAATTCTTCTAATTTATTTAATTGAAAGAAAACCCCTCTTTTATTTAAATAAATAAAAATCCCCACTTAAAGCACTTTATTTGATGAAAAAGGAAATAAATTAAATTAAATTAAATTAAAATCCATTTTTCATCACATCTTCCTAAGTGGTGGGTTTTTGCCTCTTAATCATAGCCTTTGATTTTTGCCTCTTAATCTCAACTGTTC
This sequence comes from Thuja plicata, assembly GCA_018584345.1. NCBI lineage: Eukaryota > Viridiplantae > Streptophyta > Pinopsida > Cupressales > Cupressaceae > Thuja > Thuja plicata. The sequence continues at coordinate 512,318 of MU224473.1, forward strand.
ACTTTTCTTAATAAGGAAATCTCTCCTTCTCATTTTCATATTAGGTTTTCATAGTATTGTTATGTTGTAGCTTTGGAGAGCAATTTTGGAGGAGGATTTGAGCACTCAAGCTTGGATATTGCAACTTCTCTCTTTTTGTCTTCTTCTTCTTGCATCTATGGCTATTCATGTAGATTAGATTCATGTTTCCTTTCATAGATTAATCTTGCATTTGTATTTCCTTTCATAGAATATTCTTGCATTATTATCATTTAGATTAATTTTATTTTATGCATTGCAATCATATAGAATAGATTTCATTTTCATGCATTGAATCTCTCATTTCATGGTGTACTTGCATGGGCACAACTAGGTCAATCTGAGGGTCTCCATTTCAAACCTTTGCACTCCATGACTAGAGAGCTATGGATCGATATTTGAGGCCTCATTCTTGAGTAACCTTGGATGGAATGATTCATAGAAGTGTGTCAACATTTTAGCACACATTTTTGGCGCCCACCGTGGGGAATGATGCTCCTGATTTTCATTCATTTTATTCAGATTTTTAGATTTTCTAATTTTTACATGGTTATTTTATTGAAGTTTTTCAAGCCTAACCCTTGTGCAGATTTGCTTGGAGATGAAAACTCTAGATTTTCAAAGATTTGATCATATCTCCTAAACGGCTTGGATTTTTGGTCTAAATTTTGTTTTGCAAGTTGGGGACATATCAAAGAAGCTCCAGTAAAAAATTTAGAATTTTCCAAGGTATTGTAAAAATTTTATAATTTTTTCTTTATTTTTCATAAAACCTTAATTTTTGGTGCAAATCAATGAATTTTTCATAAATTTTTACATGTTCTGAAAGGTATTTAAATTCTACAGGGGGTCCATTCTTTGATTTTTAAATTTGGATGCAATATCATAGTTCATTTGGTTAATTTATGAAAACTGGTCTATTTTGGAAAAATGGCTCCCTAGGGCACAAATGAAAAGATCTTTTTAAAATTCTGACATTTTTGGAAGGGTCTCTATTTTTTAATAGGGGTCTCTTTTCTATATTTAGGGTTTTGGATCTGAATTCATGCCATATAGGTCCAATCTTGTTGACTAGGTTAAAAATCAAAATTAAAAAAATGGCATTTAATGATTAGCTTGCACTTATTTTTCACATGGTTCAATACATGATGTGAGTTGTCATTTAGATTATTCACTAGTTATTATTTCTCCTAACAATTGATTTTCAGATCTAACCCTAAAGTTTGCATAAGTTGAATATATATTGCATATCTTGTTTGCTTGTCTTGCTTGTTTGAGATTTCGTGGGGATTGCTTGGACTTGTGTGGATAAACAATAAAATGATTCGCGTTGCTTTGGATTTGAGGTATTTTTTTGCTCTCTATAACATTTGGATTTTAGGAATTAAAACAAACATCTCATGTGTTTAGCTTGAGTGTTTCTTGCTTTCATAGATCACATTTCCAATTGGTGCTCTAAAATGGACCTAGATTTGCTTTCTTGCATACATGTTTAACATAGTAATTAGGCCCTATAAACACTATTTGTGGCGATCTTGAGAGAGTGGTCTTCATTCACTTGGTTTACATGTGAAGCTCTTCTTGATGATAGATCCCCTTGTAGGTAGGGAAGGATTTTGTTTTTACCTCATTGGTCAACTTGGTTTACTTTTGGCAATACTTTCTCTCTTTGGGAGATTGGTGTCATTTGTTGTTGTGTGAATCTTGAATGAGGTGATTTCAAATTAGTGGGTCAATGAATCGTGTTTGCTATGTTTGGGTGAGGTGAAGAGGCTAGATGATTATGCTCTTTTCCTTTTTTGAGAGAATCAGAAACTTGGAACCCTTGCATCCAAACCAAGTCCCCATGTGGTTAGAGAGGGTTAACCATAGTGGAAACTCACTTTATTGGGTAAACCATGTGGACAGAACCTTGAGCAGTAATAGCCATTTTCACCATGGTAGCAGCAACCACTATATAAATGTCCTCGTGGAAGAAATCTCCACGGGTGTAGTTTCTTGTGGGTTGTCAGATCTCCTCAGCAGCTCCTGATTGATTAAATTCTTGAACTGTGTCAAAACCTCAGTGTGCCAGGATTGGATTTCACCCACTTGAGATTGAAAAAGTTGCAGATTCAGCCATTACTAAGAACCATAGTGCAACCAACTTTTTATTTTCTAGGACTATGTGCGTGATTGGAAAACATTTTGAGAACATACACAAGTAGGATTTTTAGGGAGTAGAAATACTATGACATTATCCATGTTCATGTGCAAGGTTTCTTTATCCCTTGCCCATTGTTTGAAGACATTGATTACTTGAACTCTCTGATGGATGTCTTGCATGCCTGATTCATGATAAAATCTATTAATGCATCTAGTTGGTGAATTAAAACAAACAAATCTGAGTTCCCGAGTGATAAAAACTTTAATAGATCTCCCCAAAAGTGTTATGACATGTTGCTCAACATCCAAATGAACTTAAATGGTATCAATTTGCACAAGATGACTCTTGGTCTTCTTTCTTCCACATCTCCCATGTCTTCCTAGTCTTCCATTTCCATCCTCTTCTCTTCTTCTTTCATGCTTCTTCCTCTTCTTCCTAAGACCTTCACGTTTTCTTGATTCTTTTCCTCTTATTATCTAGTCTATCTTCTTCTATTTTCATCTATTCTATCACTTTCATTCTTGATTCCTCTTCTTCTAGAACCATGAATTTAAAATATCTTGTTATGGACCTCTTTTGAGGTTGGATGATCTCGAACTTATTGCTCAATTCGAAGAGTTTTGTTCTTCCAAAAATTTCATGGATGATAAATTGGAAAAAATGATATATAAATGAGCAAGTGAATTAGATGCCTTTTCTAGGATCATACGCATGATCTTGTCACAACGATCTCCTTCTTCAAAACATCTTTCATCTTCTAAGTCTTCTCACCACTCCCCATCATCCAAGTCTTCTTCTTCTACTAGATCTTCACTTTCCTCCTCTTCATGATCTCGTTCTTCTTCTTCTCCCAAGAGTCATACTTCTCTTCAAAATGCATACCATAATGAGTGACGTGATAATCCTTGTGATATCTCTCCCGTGAAGAATGACATTCCCATTTTTTATGACTCTGATGATCCCATTTATTATGACTCTGATGATGATGATGGCTATTATGATGAAATACATAGTGATACCTATGACACCTCTATTCCTAAGAGTCCTCCTTGTCGTATTCTCGTGCTTACTAGGGATGGGGGTCCCCATTGGATAGATTGTGATGGTGATCCATATGATTCTAATTTTTAAAGAAACTTTGATGAATTTTATGAACAATACTTCGATGATAAATTTGAGGAAGAGAAAGCTTTCCGCGCTAATTACAAATGTCAATTCTATAAGAATTCCTCCTCTAAGAATTTCCATGCCAAAAATAAAGATTGCACTCTCAAGAAAGATCATGTTACTAATGAACCATTGTTTTCTGATGATTCCCTTCCATCCTCTACTTCTTCCAATACCCATACATCTCCTAAAGTTTCCAAGCCTCTCGCATCTTTCACAAATCCTTTATTCGATACAGATCCTAATGCTTTTCATGTGGTTCCCTATAGTTACCCTCAAGGGTTACCTGTTATGCCCTGCATCCCTGTCCCTACATTTTGTGTGCAAAATGTTGGGTCCCCCCTTTTTTTTTCTTTTTACTTGCATTTTTTCCTTGTCTTTCTTTCCCTTTTTTTCTTTCCTTCTCTGGGGTTTTCTTCCCCGGCGTTGTGTCCTGTTTGTTTGCTTTCCGCCTCCGGGATTTCGGTCCCGGAGGTTGTCTTTTGTTGGAAGCCTGATTTTGGACTTCGGGATTCTTCGCTATGATGTTCCTAGGGATATCATCACGAGGAATCCCCGGGCCCGGAGTCCAAAGGTTTTGCCTGTCCAGAGATCGCTGGAAGACGGAGGATTGCCTTTTTACCGCGGGTATAAATAGAAATTATCTGTCACTTTCACACTTACCGTGATTAAAACCTTCGAGCACTTAGATCGATTTTAAAGCAATTAACAGAGAATTTGCAGAGAGTTAGTAATAATCAAAGCTTAACACCTTTTGTCATTCTCAGGCAATTGCGAGTGCTTCGTGGTGGTGATTCTGACAGTTTGAGAACTTGAGCTCCCATGGTAATCTTCCCTCTCCTCCACCTTCTGCGTTCTCAGGTTGGTGTTTCTGCCTTCCCTCCTCTCTGTTTTGCTTCCGCTTTCTGGTTTTTCTTTGGGTTTACTTGGTTTTGTTTTTTTTGTTTTGTTTTGCTTCTCTGTCTTGTCTGGTCTTTGGTCTTCTAGTTTTGCCGCCCGTTGGTGGGTCGGCTCTGCCAGAGGGTTGTCCGCCCTCTGTACGAAGGTCGTTTGTCTGTAAAATCTATAAATTGCGTAAATGATGTAAATGGTTGTATATATGCATTTTGCTTTGTCTGGTCTTCCCGCAGGTGTCGACCTGGGATGTATATTCATGTATATATGTTCATAGCTGTATGTAACCATTGTATATATCTCCTCATTTTCATGTATATATCCCTCAGCTTTATGTTTATCCTTCCGGGTGGCTTGACAAGCTGGTCGAGTCACCTTTGCTTCTGGTTTTCTTGCCTCTGAGCTTGTTTCGAGGCAGAAAACCACCTGTTTGAAACTCGGCTCTCGGCCGGTTTCAAACAGGCAGTTTTCTCTCTCCTCCATCAAGGCTGTTAGAGCCTCATTTATTTCCCATGCACGCAATTACTTCCAGCCAAGTGGCTTTCCCTTTTCGCGCATTCGGACAGTTGGCTCCGCCGTCATCGCCATCACATCCATTTAATGTCAACCCACGTGGCGCCCACGTGGGCTTGACAACTTACTTTTTCATTCATCCTTGCTAACGGTCATTTCTCCATACCTCGAGCCTTGTACCACCACCCATCCTATTTCTTTACCAAGTGTGATAAAATCCCCGGACCCAGATGTGTAATATCTAAAGTTTACAATGTCTTTCTTTTGGGTTGCCTTTGCATGATACTAACTTTTCAGGAAAGCAAACATCATGGTGGAAAGTTCTCTAGGTCCCAGAATAATTATTTTAATAAGTGTATTTTGACGGTCGCCTTGTCTTGTAGGTTCCCAGACTTCATATTCCAAACATGTCTGAAGCATCCGCATCATCTCCGCCCAGAAGCCCGGAACTGCCAACTGCAACAGAGACTAGGGCCACCGCAAAGTCAAAGATAGAGAGGGCCCTGGCAAAGCTGCCCCTCACCATGAAGTTTGTACAAGATAATGAGGTCATGGGCTCAAAGATTGAGTCCAAGGTAAAACTGATGACCGACACTTCTGTCGGGACTTGGGCAGAAATGCAGGCCCTGGTAAAGATCATGTACATCTAGCGGCAGGCTGGAGATCCATTGGCGATCAACTTCAGAAACTCTAGAATCCTCCGGGCAGCTTGTTTCCCGTGCTTTGTGCAATCTCCAGAGCTTATCCTAACATTGGCAAGCCACTACAACTCTTCTGTCTGGGCCGTCATGCTCGCACCCGCGGAACCCACAGGGTACCCCACTCCACTGGTGTCTATCGACCCAGTCACCTTCCAAGCAAGCCTGGGGATCCCACAATTTTCTAAGGCCTCGGTGGTCACAAGGACTGATGCCTTGAAGCAGTTTACACAACTAGAGGATGCTGCCCGGGTATACATGAATATCCATTGGCTCAAGGTCCCAAAGAGGGACCCAAAAAGAATGAAGATAGAGATTCCCCGCTCTGAATTCAAAGAGAGCATCCAGATGGGGATGATAGCATTGGCCCAGGTCTTCGGGCAACCCTCTGCCCAGGAATTTGCAAAATGGATGTATTATTTCCTCCTTGGCATCACCACCAAGGAAGGATTCTTCGACTGGGCCACCATAATTTCCAATCACGTCAATTCTGGGTTCCGACAACTGAACCAAAAGAAGAAGTTCTATATGTCTTCTTACATTTTCTGGGCCCTAGCGCAACAAAGGCCCCACTCTCACGGCCTACTCACTGACGAAGTACTCGGGATTGGCCTAGGACAAAAGGCATCATGGGATCATTGCCCACAAATTTAATGGGAAGCCAATTTTCCCAGTTTCTGCCAAGTAAGTGACGTGTTCGTTTACTACCATCTGCTTACACAAACTCGGGATGCCGGATATCTCCTGTCCACTGAGGCGATGAAATTGGTCAGTAGTTATGGACACTACTATGGTCAATTCTAATAGCACTCATACATTAGGGTCGCCGGCTTCTCCGGGAAACCCTACGTGTTGCCCGGGCACTGTGGGGACAAGATCGTGTTGCTGGAATATTGTCGGCAAATGATGGAGTTGCACACCTTCTTTGCACTTAAGAAGGTCCCCAACATCTCGTTCCCAATCTCATGTGGGAACTACACATGCAGTCTGGCCATCGCGAAGGAGGCAGACAATGAGTTAAAAAGCTACAACTTACAGGAGTTCTATCTGGCGTGAAAGAATTTTAATCCGCATGGCCGAATTACAGCGGCACTACCCCAGGCTTCAGAGCCCCATCGAATACATATGGAGGATTTATGGGTAGATTTCCAAGATGATGTGGAGGTGCAGAGCAGGAACTATGTCAGGATGATAGCCGGAATGATACAGAAGCTCTCGCTCTGGAAATTCCCAGCCGACTTCTCAGACGTCGCCCCCACCAAAGATCCCCAGTACAAAGAAAAAGGGATCGATAAAAGAGCCCTTCCACCGATAAATTGGGCAGCCCAGGAAGAGCCCACAATTGAAGACTTCACCCGGGAAGTAGTAGAGCGAAGCCACGCCTACTTCAAGAAAGTGTGCCCCAGGATTACTCGCCGGACAGCCCAGCCGGCACCAAAGCTAACTCCACCACCAATACCAAGATTGACCACGGGGGCCGGGACTTCTTCGCAAGGTGCAGACAAAGGGAAGAAAATAGCTACAACCCCTTCCGCACAAGAAGTCCCCATAGCGGAGCAAATAAAACAATCGGTGGTAGCTTCCCAGCAAATGAGGGAATAGTTAATTACGAAGATGGCCACCCCACCATTAATGACCGGACCACTTCGTCCTCCTTCCTCCCCATCATTGGCAGCCTTAATGGTCAAGGCAACAGGGGTGGATCCGCTAGAAGTAGCGGCAATAAAAGATGCGGGACCCCCTCTGGTAACCCGGAGGAAGAGGAAGCACATAAAATAGCCCAAGGCAGAACCAGCGCCAGCGGCATCCCTCCCCAGGGAAATAGAGATCCTTTCTTCCAGTTCCCCGGAGCCAGAGAAAGAAAAAAAGCCTTTCGAGGTCCCGGACAGTCCCCCTCCAGAAGAAGAATTTGATGTGTTTGCGGCCGATGATTTTGGCAACTTATAGGGGGATGATACGTAAGCACAGACAGAAGTCCCAGAGAAAGAACAAGAGGCTGCGGACCAAGAGGAATTGGAACTAGAACCTGCACAAGAACAGGAGAAACAGGTAGAAGAGGAGCCAGAGCCAGAGATTATCTCCAGGGCTCCCGAAACGCAAGGTCCGGGAATGGACCAACAAAAGTTAGGCGAACAAATGGCATCCGCTGGGGGAACCGGACCTTCAGGAATAACCATAAACCCAGCCGCCATGTTCCCAAGGCCACTCCTAGGGGAAACCTTTGGGCAGGTTATCACAGCAGCCCAAACTCTAAATCTTGGCCCGATACCTCCCCTACTGCCGACAGAAGAAGAAATTTTGGCAGAAGAAGAAGAAAAGGGAGAAGAGCAGCACAAAGAAGAAATCCCCAAGGAAGCCTACCAAGGTCCAGACCTAGTAATAGACATACAGGACAAGGCTGAGGAGATGGAGGTCGACAAAGAAAACACTGATGCAGAAGAAGTTGAGGCAAGGAGGGGAACGGATGAAGTTCACATTGAAGAAGAGCGACAGCCACCAAACACTAGGAGAGAATCGGGAGAACAAATTCTGGTAGGAAGGCCACCTCTCCCACCTCAGTGGCTGGTAGAAAGAAAAAAGAGAAAAGCTCGGTCCGCACCGGTGATTCCTCCCTCCCTAGCCGAAATGATGGCCCTAGCTCAGCCCCACCAAAGACAAAGAAGGCCCAGACAGTTCATACTCTATGAAATGGGCTGGGTGGGGAGACAATTGTCGTTGTGGCAACACCTCCCCTAGACGCCGATGAAGTAACCGTAGACCCCATGGATTACAATGTTGCAGAGGTATCCCTGGGAAAAAGGGGAAAGCAAGGAGAGGTAGATTTGCTGAACGAGGCAGCAAGAGCAATTGAAGCCCGATATGAAAAAGAAGCCCAGAGGCTCAAAGCGGAGAAATAAAAGAATGCAAACCTTATGGGGTTGCTTACTGAGCTGGCCAGACCCATCAATGTGGCTCCTCTGGAGACCTCTACAGTAGAAGAAATATCGCAGAGTGACATAGACTCCCTGCTAGTAATGAAAAAGAAGGCCCAAGCAGTAGATGAATGGGTCGCCCTACAGATGGGAAACACCCGAAATTTCCTAGCATCCACTCTCCCAGACTTGTACATGGCCCGACAAGTTATTCACAGGTAGAAACACTTATTGAGCAGTGGGAGAGTGACGCCGAAAATTACCAGGCATGGAAGGTAGAGCTCGAAGAGCTCCTCACCTTGGGGGAAGATATGATTTCTAAATCTGAAATTCTGGGTGAGGAATCATTTGATTTTGTAAGGACTCAGCATGCCAGACTTGACCTCACATTGGAGGTAACCAAGAAACTGGTAGAGTCCTTGCAAGAGAAGGTACACACCATGAATTATCCTTCTAATTTATACAATTCTTATGTAATAAAGATTTTCGGGGCTGATCCCCTTAGTACAGATACATACACCCCCAAAGATTCAGTTTTGGGGAGTTTTGATGAAATAATGCAGTCCCGATATCAATCCCCGGAGGGGGTAGACGGGGCCCAAATGGAAAAATTAACCAAAATGATACTTAAGGGCCGTGACACGGCGAGGATGGCAGATGAATTTAGAGAAAATGTTTCGGATCTGGGGGAACAAGTTGAGGTCACCAAGCACAGAAGGGCCAGCCTAAAGAATGTAGATGAGGACGGCATTTCCCGCCTCCTTCAAGCCTTCAACGATAATAAGCAACCTTGAGCTTTCTCTGGGAGCTGGAGAAACTTGAGTGTTGAGCATTCTTTATTCTTTTGGGGACGTAAGTTCCCAGATCTCAGAGTCCCAGATCCAATAATTTTGCATTCTTTAAATTGATCCGTGTCCTGGTCCCCGAGGCCGACCGGTCACTTTCAGAGGCGGTTAATAAAGACTGTCAGAAGGTAGTTGGGCACATCAAGAGGCGTTGGCTCGGCAGTTGGTTTCCTGACAGGGTGGTCTTCTCGAGGCACCGTTTGAAGGAACATCTAGCACATTGGAGACAGGGTACCACATTTCCCATTTATGAGGCATGTAGCCTCGGTCCTCGAGGGACCTACTTTCTTCCTTTTCCCTTTCTAGTTCTCTTCTCGAGACCGATTCTTCCGATGTATATTCTTATCTTATTCTTCTGACATGGCAAACCTATTCCGTCTCCAGGTCTTTTGTAGGGTGGCGCAGGTAGTACCGGCCCCCAGATATTGTATTTTATTGGAATATTGATGTAAATAGGGTTAGGGTTAACAAAGAGTTGTACAAATAGGCAAATCAACCCATTTCCAAGGGTCGGCAAAATTGATGATTTTGTTGTCCATAGAAATAGCAAAGTGATTTCTCTTTTTAAGTTGCAGAGCTCAATGCTCCATTATTCTGTTCTTGGTAGTTAGATGCTCCCCTGGAGCCGCCATTGTATCACGCACCAGTGCTTGCTAGACTGAATATTAATGAAGAAGGAATGATTCTTGGCAATGATGTTGTTGGCATTCTTTCTTCTGAGTTAATGGTATTTTGTGTTTTAATGTTCTTTATGTCTTTTACTCTGGTATGTTAAAGTAGATTAACGACCTCTTTATTCCCGCTACTGATAAAATGCTAGCTGATGGTTACGTGTTTCTTCGGTATTTAGTGTATTTTAAAAGAGTATTATTGATGTTCCGGACATTTCGACATGATTGTAGTTAGATAAAATACTTCTAACCCTGCAAGATCTTTTTCGCTTTATTTGCTAAAGTATAGAATGCCCGGGAAAACCTTACCTTGATCGAATCTCTGGAGATGATGAGTTGAAGAAACCAACTATCCCCCTTGAAAATAGTCACCTCTCCCAACCGAGCCCCACACCGTCGTGACCTGACACCCAGGTGCTTGAAGGCCCGGAGGATTTATTTCCCCCGGACAACCTTTGCAGGCAGAGTTGACCAATTTTCCCAGAACCCGATGACAACTTATGACTGTTGGCGGACCCGGTCAGCAAAACCCCGTCAACATTACCTCTTAAAGAAACTCAAGCTAACCTTCAGTTGGCTGAAAATACTTTCAATAATGCTAAACCTAAAGAGCCTAAGCCTTTACATGCTATAATGCCTACTTCAACTAATCCTTCATCATCTCTTCCCAAGTCTCCCATACAATTCCAACATGCTTCCTTGTCCTTAGAAGTGGCTCCATGTCAAGAGGACTCTAAAAATAATAAAGAAAAGAACATAAAGAAAGTTCAAGATCAAGAAACCTCCATGTCATCCAATCCTTTTCATGATGGCTATTATTCATCTCATGTTTCTTTTGATCCCTTACGCCCTTTCTCATTCATTCCACCTTGTCTTAAGGCTTCTCCTAAGCAAGATCAAGTTACTACTTCAACCATTGAGCTTATTGAAGATTAAAATAACCTTACCCCACTTGCACTTTCCAAAGATGATACTTCCATTAAGGTTATTAAAAATGGTGTTGTTACTTCCAATGTTGAGCCTATTGAAAATCAAGAGAAAAATTATGTGCTTATGCTATC
>MU224473.1:540911-567400 GCA_018584345.1 Thuja plicata
AGCACATACGAAAAATTACCAAAAATAGTAACTTTCCATAAATAGCAGCTCTGCACAAAATAGCCCTTATTGAATATAAAAACAGAAATATTTTTGGGTGATGCAAGATTGCTCTTACACCCAGGATGCTCCTGCATCAAAATGTTTCAATTTTTCATTTAGAATGAAAGTTTTAGAACCTTTAAAGCTTTTTTCTGTCCACCATTCTTCTATTTTGAGTATGCATTCCTCATTTTTAAGCCACATTTTTTTGAATTTGAAGGGGTTGTTTTTAGGTTTAATCTCTTCGATTAGTTCTAATTTAATTGGATAATGATCAGATCCTGAGTGTGCTACAATGCTGGCTTTAATATTAACTTTTAAATTTGTTAGATTGCCAATAAACAAGAATCTATCTAATTTCTCATTGATTAGTTTCGAGTTAATACTTTTATTTGACCAAGTATACAATCCATTGTCAAATGGGATATCCATTACATTAATGATTCATATCTAGTCCTTGAATTCCTCCATTTTCTGGGTTGTACCCTTGGATCCTCCTGATTTCTCTCTAGAGTCTAAGATTGAATTAAAGTCCCCAGCCAGAATAAAGTTCAAATCTGGGTTAGTTTGAATAAAGGTATCTATTTCCTGCCATACTATTCACTTCTCATGAAGGAAATTTGGACCATAAATGTTAATAATGATGAATTCCAGATTAGTACTACAGTTCTTAATCTTTGCCGCCATCCATTGGGGTTTGGAAACGATAAAAGTTGGTAGAATAAACCTCGGGTTCCATATAAAAGCTAGACCTCCAGAAGCCCCTACTGAATTCACTCCCTTAATTTCCCAAATTCCTAATTTACGGCCAAGGTTTGTATATCCTTCCTCTCCTAGTTTGGATTCTTGTATTAAATATAGGTGTGCCTCTAGAGAAGTTAGGCTTCTCTTAAGAAGGCATTGTTTGTTAGGGGCGTTTAGGCCCCTAAAATTCCACAAAATTATTTTCATGGCGCCTTTGGAAGGTACTTCCCCTTCCCTTCATGTATAATATCTGTAATTTTAACTTGTCCCAAAGCAACTCCATCCTTTTGTCATAATTCTTTAAGAGATTTCCTTCTCTTTTTTGTCTGTTTTGGAAAGTCTGGGTGCTCCTTACCGTTGGAGAAAATTGCTAATCCTAGGTTACTAACCTCACTGCCTGCCTCTCCATTGTTTAAGGGATTGTTCATTTCTAAAGTATCTCCACTCATAGATTCAATGACTCGAAGAATGAGCATGTCTTCAGGATCATTATTAAGTCCTAAAAAGTCATTAATCTCTTCAATTTCATTTTCCTCTATATCATCCTTAAAATCATAATTAGTATTAGGATTCTCTGTTCCTGTAAGTTTGCTATCTCCATCATTGCTAGCCAGCTAGGTAGGATTATTTTGTTTATATTGTACATAATTTGGGCTGACATTCTCATCTAATTCTTTCTGAGATTCTAATATTGCTTCCTCTTCTAAATGGTAGTGGATAATATCCTCTGTTTTTATATTTTTATTTACCTCTACTATTTTCCTAATCCATTTGAGTTTCCTCCTTTTATTATCTTCTATATCGCTAGTTTCTTCATCTGATGAATTTAGTCAAATCAATATTTATGCAAGTTGGTTTGATATTTGGAGCCTGAAAGTTAGTCATACTTTTATTTCTTGGTTCAATGATTACCTTCCCCGGATTCTCATATTCTTGGTTTGCTTGATTTATCAAAAAATTGTTTACTATATCTATAGTACCAATGTTATCTGTTTGGTTAACACATTGTTGTTTGGAGAGCTTGTCTACAAGGTTAATAGTTAAACTATCTAGGGACTTATGTTGAGTGCCTGGCATCTTAGGCGCTTGGTAATCATAGGATTTAATAACAAACCCCCCTCCTACCAGAAAGGCTACCGCAGGAGATAGTTTAGTGGATTTTGGAAATAAAGGATACTTGCGTGCTCTTTCATTTCCAATGTGGCCATCAAAGTCCTTAAAAAAAACTTTAAGGTCATTCGTATTATCTATAGTGGAGTTGTTAATATCATTCCTAGGAGTCAACCAAATTATTTGCGAAATCTTGCCATAGAATTTAGCTATGCTAAGCTGATAAGTGAATTGGTTGGTTTCAAATTTAAAATTAATAGGAAAGGAAAACTTGTCCTCCGTTAGAATCAGGATTTTAACATCAGATGAATCTAAAAAATTAAGTTCTAATCCTATCATTTTCCCTACACCACCTCCAATTTGGGAAATAATCCTACTATGCATAAGTTCTACTGGCATATTTTCAATTTTAACCCAAATAGGAATTGAAATACCGTCAAACATGTTTTTGTTAAAATTTGGTTTCCATTTAATAAATTTGATTGTGTGCCCTAAAAAATAAATGCACTCTTCAGATAATAATTTGTTTCTAATTTTTACATTTATAAATTCCACATAAAAGCAGTTATCATTTTAAAAAGTCAAACTCACCTATTCTCCAAAGGATTCCTGGAGCCAAACCCTGAAAATATTCTCCTCTAATTTATGTCCATACCATTTCCTGTACATGCCTGTAGCTACACAATGAGCCCTAAAATCTTTTGAAAAGAGGAAATCACCCTTAATGGTAAAGTCTTCTCTGGTTGTGTTATCAAAAATTTGGGGTATCGGGGAATGAAATTTATTAGGTAGGGTTTTAACAGAGTTAGGTTTTACTTTGTTTCTATGGTGCGGTGGGGTATATACATTATCGTTCCTATCTCCTATACCTTTCTCTCTCTAAAGACACCCAAAATGATTAAAGGTGGGAATCTCAAAATTACTGGCATGCAGAGATAGGATTTCCTTGGTTTTATTATGTTTAAAGCTTTTAAATCTCTGAGCATTCTGTTTGTAAGCTGGTTGCCAAGTTTCTTTGGAGACTAGTGAAGCTCATGGTATTGCCTTTGGGAGAACCCTAGAAGGAGAAAAATTCCTTCCCGCTCTACCTATTCTAGAGACAAGGTTCTGCAATTTCTCAAAACCGTAAGATTTGAAATGACAAGCATGCCTGGTTCTGTTAAAAATGAAGAATTGCTTATTCAAATCATGTACCAAAGTAAAATACTTGGGTCGTGGTGCAGAAAAAACATATTTAGAGAGCCTATTAGGGCCCCATTCATGATTATGTCTTCGGGAGAGAAGATTAGCTTCACCAGTTGCAGTCACGCATTGCGGGAGAGTTATCTTTCTGTGATGGTGCGAATGTCAGTAATTAGGGTTCTGGTTTGCGTGATATTCTCTATTTTGACTTTGCTCTGCCATTTTTGAACTAAGTAAATTTTTAATCTTTGCATTTGATTGTTATGTGTTTACGTATACTTGAAATTGACCGTATGATATCTATATAAAGGATACCTTTTATTATTCATAAGGTTGGAAAGCATTTTACAATCTAATTTAATCTAGAGAAATCATACAAGGAGCAATAGAATACAAGGCTTCTACACTCATGTATGGACTTGTGTTTCTCATTTATGATTATCATGTTTTTGCACTAACACATGAAAGAGTTCCCAAATAGAATTGCATCACCACCCTTATGTGGATCCCCTTGAAAGGGTTTCATACCTAAGGTAATCTTGTCATTTCAACATTCATCAGTTACTTAGCTTGTTCCTATGGAGATAAGCTCTATTTTAATCATCATTATTTTTGTCAAGTGAGAAATCCAACATGGGGTTTAACAGATGTAAGCCCCTAACAACACAACCATTTATCCTTTTTTCTATGTGTGCAAATTCAAATTTTCAAATAGGTACAAATAAGAAAAACATTCAATGCCAGACTTCTAATGGACAAAAACCCTTAGAATAGGGTGCCAAGTTCCCTTGTTTTGCTATTTTTACCTTGATTTTCAAGATACAAATGTTTAGAGCTTCGTGATCTCATTTTTGGTCGTATCCTAAACCTTTTGGAACCTTTAGACCAAGGAACTCAACAACTATGTTTGGCATAGTCAAAATCAAATTATTCTCTATATCTCCTTTCTAGATTTGTACCTTTCCTTGTTATTTATTTTCTGTATTTTCCATATTTTGTCAATCTTTCTTAATTTAGCCCTTTTCACCCTAGTTCATTTCACACACACTCAATCAATTTCAATCTCACACAATCAACACAATTTTAAGTCCAAGTCATCGTGGCTCTTCCTTGTGGACAACAAGTCAAACCCACTTGCGCCTCTAATCTTCTATGGGAAAAAGGAATAGACTCTAGGTTAGTGGACATATTAGTCTAGGACCACTTTTCTTATAGTTTAGAACCTAATGATATAAAAAGTAATCCTACTAAGTTACATATGGATTTCTTGTCAAATTTTTATTAATATAAAATGTCGCATCATAATATTATTGTACTAAAAGAGGAAAACAAAGAAATTGAAAGAGATAGTTGTGATTATGACCAAATCTCCAAGGAATTGGTACAAATATAGATCAAAATAGAAATTTCATAATTTAGAAGGAAATGATTATTAGTGAGCTTAAAACACTCAACACGAACACACTTCCCAATTAGGAATATGTGTTGGTAATCACAATAAGAATATAAGTAATAGTAGATCCCAATATTTTATGTAGGGTGTATGCAAAAGCATCATTCGAATGCAAAAATGTTCAATAAAAAAATTATTTGATTGTCTTGGTAGTCTCCACATGTAATCTAGTAACTTGTGTGCAAATGGTTACTTTGTGTGGTAGTTTATTGTATGTAGTCCTATCTTGTGTGAGTATATTTGTTTTTTGTGTGTAGTTTAATTTGTTCCATACATACTATGTTTGTTAGTGTAAGTTTTTTATCCTCACATTGACCCTATCGGTTGGGTACCTATCTATTAGAGTGCACCTCATCACATGCATATGGTTTTTTAATGTAGATCTTATCACCATCCTCATTCTATTTCTTTCATTTTTTATGCATCTCACATAATAACCACTGACAACACTCGAAAGAAAAATTATGGCAATAAAAATATTTCCACATAACTCCAAGAGAAAAATATGTAAATAAGTATTCATGGTCCACTATGAATAAGAATAGAAAAACATACCATCAAGATGACTGAAGCTATATCATGAGAAAATCATCCATGATGGAAAAATTTAATCTCCAAAATCATCCACACTCAATTTATTGTCATTGCAACATACTTATAGATTTTCTATGAATATTTATAAAATATCAAACTCCTCCAAGCATCCTCTATATGCGCAAGCATTATGAGTAACCATGCAACCAAATATCTCATGACATGCTTCACATTTGAACTTTAAAAGAGAGCTCAATATGAATCACATCCAACCCAACCATTGAATGTGTGCTTTCTTTTGTAGAATCAAGCTCACACAAAGCTACCAAGAGGTAATGGATAAACCATGTGGCTAAAAACCATGAGAGCACACTATTATTACCCCATTATTTACTTTTTGGTACCTATTATTTCCCACTCTTAAAAAAATATTTTTAGTGTGTATCCTACACTTCAAATATCTAACTGTAAGGTGGAAATAGGGTTCACTAGAGTGCATGAACAAAATGGGAAGCTTAGGCCTATTTCCCTACTTACATTAGAAGGAATATGATCCCCTAGGCTCAAGGAGGCTCAAGCGCTAAGGGAAAACAAGGGAATTAATTCTCTATGGATGTTGAAGGGATGGCTATGTAAACTAGGAATGAGAAATGTAAGAATGGAGAGAGAAACTAGGTAATTAAGCATGCAAATAGATCTAAACAATAATCTGAATCCATAAAATAGATCTAAAAGCCATTACTATAACTAGCATGTGATTGAGACTACATCCTAGAATAGCTAGTGTGGAGCACCTCTGAGGGTTTTGGGCTAGTGGGAGGCCCGGGGCAAGTT
This sequence comes from Thuja plicata, assembly GCA_018584345.1. NCBI lineage: Eukaryota > Viridiplantae > Streptophyta > Pinopsida > Cupressales > Cupressaceae > Thuja > Thuja plicata. The sequence goes on from MU224473.1 coordinate 546,811, forward strand.
AGACTTTCCCTGTACTAATGAAGGTCAAATGCAACTTCTATTGACTAAAACTCTCTATCTAGATTTTCTACCACTGCCTTCATTCTTGTGCCACATGTAGCATGTAGCTACACATAGAAAAATAGGGAAAATAATTGTGGAAAGTTGTTTTCATTAGTCAAACCCCTATTTAGGAATCAACCTTAAAATTTAATTAAAATTTCTTGAAATGGAAAGGAAGTGTGTTGTTAGTAGCAGGGGCTTGATAAGAAGGATAAGAAAGTCTTATACCTTGATGATGCAAATGCTTCTTGAAATGAGATCACAAGTTTTAATGCAATAACATGAATTCACAAAGACCTAAAAGGACATTACAAATGACATGCTTACAAAATGATTGTTGAATACTTGCCACAAATGAAAGATGATATGCCTTGGCTACTTGATATGTGTGAATGCTCCTTGAATGCTTGAACTTGATTGAATGCTTGATTACTTGAATGCGTGAATTGATGGATTGATAGTGGATGCCAAAATGAGGGAGGTAGGATTGTATTTATACCTCACCTAACAAATTTGGGACCCAAAACTTGAAGAGAGGTAACTAGGATTAAAAATCCTGCTAAAAAACTAGATGGAGACCGCAATTCAATTTTTCTTGCAAGCTACAAAGTACGAAGTGATTTTCTAGGTATGGGGTGAGTTAGACTGGCCCTATACCCATAAAATCTCTCCATATTGGTAATTTTAAGCTCAAATTTAAATTGGGAGTCCATCGAGATATTGGGATTCCCAAAATGTACATGAAATCAGGGCTATAATAAGAAGAAATGTGTGCAATAGGTCACACATGCTAATAACCTGACTATGTATGCAAATGATAATTGAAAAGGGGAAATATTTAAAGGGGAACACCAATAATTAAGGGCCTTCATAAAAATTTGATGACATTGAATTCATAAAAGACTCATAATTTAAATTTATTATAAATAAAATGGATGAAATAATTAAGGGGGGCTTAAATTTAAATATTTATTAATTAAATGTATAACAAGTTCTATAATGCATAGAAGAATAACCACACACTAAAACATGTGCTAAATAAGTATAAATTATACCTTAGTAGGGTGCTTACAATCTACGACACTACATTAACTAATGTTATAATACACCTTTACAAGTGGACCTAAATACATATTTAACGTGACTAAACACATTTTCTTAGATGTACCAGAATAAATATTTAGTTTACATAATTAAAATATTTATTTTCAAGTGGAAGGTGTACAACTCCATTTTTCCTTACAAGTACTTCTCATGTATAACTTCAAAAAAATTGACTTTGGAGTGTCAAACTTGAAAGTCTTAAACTAACTTGTGTCATATAATAATGACATTTATCAAATTAGGAATGTTTATTAAGGGTAAAATAGGTTTTGAAGGGACTCAAAACCCTACTTACAAAATGTTTCCAACAAGATAAACACACTAACTAGTAGCCAACTATCATCTAAAATACCTTTTTAACACCAAATACAAACAAAACACCAACAAACACAACATAAGCACAAGGAACAAAAAAAAATAACTATTGGAGGTTCTTAAGGTCATCTGCTACCTCTTCCTCCACAACATTAAGATTTTGAAACAATTTTTTGATATCTTGAAGCACATTGTTGTCCTATTTTCATCATTCTCCTTTTAAATTTCTCTATGTAATGAGTACAATAACCCTTCTCATTAGTAGCCTCAGAACTATTTTCAACATTGTCCAAATCCATAATATCAGGAGCTTGAAGCTTTTGTCATTCCTCTACCAGGCATTTAATACTCTCAACACTATTGTGTATCGCCTTGGCACTTATATTGCTAAGGTTTACTTAGTTATTATTTTTCTTCATCTTGGTCTCCACCCCTGCAATGCGACCTTCATAAACATATTTTTGGGAACTGACTTGAACTACATTTTCAAGAATGACCACATCTTCTTCCCATCACCCTTCGCTCTTGGACTACCATCTCTTTATGAATGGAGGCAATGTTACTCTGTATTGACTAAATTTAGATATTGATCCAATTGATCTCAATGAAAATCCATTTAGACATTCAAAAATGGTCAATCACAATGTCCCTAGATGTTTCTAACAAGTCCTTTAGACCCTCCCTATCAAAAAACAAAAAGGGAGAGTCCTTGTTCAAAAGACGTGAAAAAGGAGGTTGAGCTTCTCTATGCTCACCATTAATAGGAGGAGAGGGAGGGAGAGAGGAGGGACCCAAGTTTGGGTTACCCTCCTCAACTACCAAAGGAATTCCCTCTCCTCCAGTCTCCATAATATTCTTGTTACCTTACAAATATACCTCTACAAAGCCCATTTCTAGTAAGTCACCACCCAACAAAAACATTATTCCTTTACTTCAAAACTTCCCCTTTCATCATTTTCCCATTCTCAATATTTTTACCTTAAACAATTGGGAATCTTCCACCTCCTGGGAATCAAAGTCCTCACCATCAATGTGTCATTCCTCATCTTTGGAGCCCTCATCACCAAATTTTGTGCTCATACCATCTCCCAAATTAGAGCCTAAAACTTCTTCCTTTGCCAAAATTGGAGAATTACATTTAGGTTTAATGTATTTTGGGGAGGACAAGAGGGTTTTGACATTCTCCATTATTAGGAGAACCAAAACCTCATGCATGAGAGGGTTTCTAGCATTTTTGGAATGTTCTTTTACCCCAATTCAAGAGAAGAAAGCATATAATATAGAAAAGAAACTTTTTTCTTATGCCTAAAATGATTCAATGTCGAAAAATGGAAACCAAAGATAGTATTATATATTTTCTTTAAAGTGAAATGATGCATGATTACCTTTACTACCGCAATCCAGAACTCCTTCAAGGTTTTACCTTAATAGCCACTAATGGATTCCTCATTAATTACTCATTTGACATGAGCTCAACTATTCCACCACCTTGACACAACATTTTTCCTCTTCATAGCTAACATGTCCTATAACACCACCAACGAGATCTACAACTATAGAAAGGTGTTGACATATGCATGTGATTTTAGGTGGCGAGGACAAAAGATGTATTTCCCTATATACAAAGGGCCAAAATGGCCAATAAGCATGACAGGGTCATATTGAGAAAAACACAACCTTAAGACACAACTATACACCTAAATGTACTATGCATTAGACTCAAATGCATCTTGATTTTTGCCTCAAAACTAGTACTAATCAGAAAATCTTTTTGCACAAGTTTTGACAAGTAAAAACCTATTCAAATCAACTATCCAATCATCATGAACCTTCTATAATCAATAATTACATGACTTAACAAGCTTTCTTGACAATAAACTCTCTCTCTCGTTTTCATGGCCCCAACTCTTCTAAAAATCTTGGGTGGAAGCAATCTGGAAGTTTCTCCACAATGTGCTCATGGTGTCGAAACAATGTCCTCATTGTCGTTATAACATGCGACTTTCCAAGGTAAGGACAAATGCAAAATGGGCAATGGCTAATATATTCTGCTCACCAACTCCCATGTTTTGTTAATCTGCACTACTTGTCTCTTTGCATAGTCAGAGAAAGAAGAGCATTACACAGTCAGAGACTCTTCCACAACTCACGTTCTCTCTCTCTAGGCACTATTTTTATATTACCTACTTGAACAACAAGCATCTGTCAGCATGCAGATTCACCACTAGCCTCACGTAAATTCTGTAAGTTTATTCCAAACTTTTGTAATTTGGGTTTTTCTTAATTGTTGTGGAATTTGTCTTTAATGGTGGATGATCTTGGTCCTTGAGTCGACCCATTACAATTACATTGTATGTTAACTCCCATGCTCCAGGTGCAGATTATTTAATGTACGACATTGAATATCGAACCATCACATCATTTTTTCAGCCGCCCTACATTTGAATGAGCTTTAATTAGGGAAGACCAGCAGGTGATAACTAGCTAATAAGAAAAGTATACCATTACCCACTACCAATAACTTGAAGAGACCATACAAAGTAAGTTCAAATTATAATCACATGCTCACCACCAACCAGCCCAAAAAGTCAAAGAGACTCATTCCAGGATTGAAGCACATTACCGAGGCCTCAATCCATCTAGGGAAGAGCATTAGTAGTTGTGTTAGCTAAATTTGCATATCTTAAATTCTTAAGAGGTATACTAGTAACTATTATAGCTAATTTCATATATCTTAAGTTTCCAAATGGTATATTGGATTTTGATGGTTGTTTTTTGTTGTCATAGCATACAACTTTGCTACTTATAGCTATTATTCTGGGTTCTAGGTAGTAAAGACGAATGATGCGGGATTTGTTATGTGTGCAAGGGTCAAAAAGTAGCTATTTCAAAGTATCATCTGAAACATATTCCCTATTGTCCCGTTACTCGTTTTCTTTGACAACCAAACAAATTGCTCAGTTGATCCAATACTTATGCACGTATGCCTCAATAATCCTGCACTATTGGTACCAATAAAGTTGCATAGTTGATCTAATTAGTAACTTTTTTCCCAAAAATAGGCAGATATTGGCCCACTATATGATTTTGTTGGTAGGATTTTAAATAGTGAAATCTAATTAATGATAATTGGAACATAGGTAGTAACTAATACTCTTCCCCTAGGTAATTCCCAAATATTATTGGATGTAGTGACCTCAACAACAATATTTGAATCCTCCTCACAATTACAACTTTTGAAAAAGCAAGGAATGTTGCATCAAAGAAATAAACCTTCTAGCTCTTCACTCAACTCTCCCACAACCATTTTAAGATATATTTGCTTCCATTTAGTAGCATGCACATGATTTAGGGGAAATGATCGAGTACTTGTTCATGTTCAATAATTGTTCACTACTTCCCCACCTAACCCCCTAATTACTATCTTAGAAAAAAAACCAATAAACGATAATTAAAATCCCACTAAAATATTCCACAAGTATCAATATCTATCCACTTACACACCTAGTAGTTAAAATTGAATATTTGATTAGAAAAGTTGTGCAACATTTTTTGGTACCCATGCCAAACGTAGTGGGGCATTTGTACATAGGTATTCATTGAAACATTTATCAGAGGAATATGTATCCAAACAATTTTGCAACATTTTTTGGTGGTTTTAGTGCATGGTTATTAGGGTGTCTATGAATAGGTATCATGCACCACTTTTAAATGATCATTTTAGACCATTGTGCACATAACGAATCTTCTCGTGTTCGTTGTAACTACCCTAAAGCTAAAACAATATCTTTAAACTCTAAGTCACATATTAAGAGACCCACAAAATGTCGTTGAAATTTGATGTATAGTTTAGGAGCTTAGGGTGCATGAAGTTAGAGTGGGTGGCTACTAGACCCTTTCCCCTAATAAACAATTGATTTAGACCTTGGATTGGTGAATGTCATCCACATTGTCATCATGCAATAAAATGACATTACAACAAAAGCCATAAAAAATGCACAATTGAGATATTGAGTTGCATCACATACTTTGTGTTGCCTCCTTATGTGAGCTAGGTCAAGTGACATATTCACCATAGCTACCCTTATGCTAACACTGGGACCCATATCAACTTCTTTAGCAATAGACCAAATATGAAAAACTCAATGTCTCAAATTTGAGTTTTTTGATCTCCTACTCCACACAAGCCATGAAATTAATGAACATTTATTTGCTAGAGTTTGTTTCACCTTTCTTTCCTACAAATTCTCTTTCATCTCCAAACACTCCTTGACAAGCTTCCCACGCCTATATCTACAAGAGGATGTCATCATACACAAACACACCATCCAATAAAGTCTCTCGAGAAGCCCACTCATCTTAGTCATTAATTCTAAACTTGGCAGCCTAACATGGAGTAATGGACATGTCCCAACATAATTAACATTTTATTTGATCTTATAATTGCCACTAAAACATTGATATCCCCTTAAACTATGCTAGCCCATTATAGATCATTATATTATATAGTTATTACTTAAATATAAATATAATATTTAAATATTATACCTAATAATTTAATTATTATTTTGATGCATATAAGATCTTTAAATTAGGAATTTTTTGTGAAGACACTTATGTCATTACATTTCACCTTTATCACCATTTTAATCATACCTATAATGTAATTAAATATTTTAAATAAAATTAATCATCATCAAAATTACTTAATGATTCTATTTAAATATATATGAAAAATACTTTTAAAATGTTGAACAAGTCCCCACGGAGTTGTTCTCTATCATGGTTCTCAATGGAGAGTTGTTGACCTTGACCCTTGATGAAATAGTGGGCCTTCTTTTTGTAAAGCTTACAGTTAAGGTTCAAAAATTTTATAGGGCTTGACCCTTTGGTGAAATGGTGGGGCTTCTTTCATGTAGTGTCTACAACCAAGGTTCAACTCCCCACGAGATTTGTCTCTACTGTGGTCTCAATGTAGAGTTGTTGACCTTGACCCTTGGTGAAACAATGGGTTTTCTTGCATTTAGATCTTACAACCAAGGTTCAAAAATTTTTATGGGCTTGACCCTTTGGTGAAATGGTGAGGCTTATTTCCTATAGTGCCTACAACCAAGGTTCAAGTCCTTGTTCTTAACCAACTAATGGTAATGGTGATGAAGACCGAGTTTTAGAAGAATACAAGCAAGTAGAATGATTAGATCAGTTGTTAGTTTGTCGTTGATGTCAAGCAATTGATTTCTAGTTTATATTAAGTTGCCTTATGAATTGGAGAGGAAATTAATTGGGTAGATAATAAAGATCAGACAATGATAAGGAACTATTGGTATAATTATTTTTACATAACATTTGATGTCGTTAAGTTGGTAAAGCAAAAAGGTCAAGTCGGTAAAGAGAACAACCTAGTCACCAAGCAGTGAAGTGTTTTTCGGTCGAGCAAAGCAAAGAAAGTCACCGAGAGAAGTTGACAACTAAGCAAGGTCAGTTACCAAGCAAGGTTGGTAACTGAACAAAGTCAGATAGCGAGTGAAGATATTCACCAAAGTCACCGAGCATGGAACAAAGCATGAACATAGGTTAAATTCAAGGAGTAGAATGAATTTAATGCAAAGGCACACAAATCAAGAAGTTTCTAAGCACGAAGATGAAGTCTATTGCAAGATCTATGGTCATGAAAAGTCAAGTTCAAAACCATTGATGTAGATTAAGCGAAAAAATAAAGTTGCGAGTTCCAAGAAAAAGTGCAAGTCATGAGGCACGATTAATCACTTAATTGAGTTGCAAATACATTGAATCAGTTCATTTGAGATGATCGGATGGCTGAGTGCAATTGAGGGGAAACCTAATCAATAGGACTAAGAGGCAAAACAAAGGCCTATATATTGATGAGTCTGTATGTTTATACAGAGTTGCTGGCAAAGTAAATAGTTGAAGAGATACTAAGCAGAGTAGTGAAAGAGTTGGATAACCAGTCAAGAGGAGAGACTGATGAGTTGATGAGTTGTTGGTGCCAATAAGTTTTAGAGAGTGAACAAAGGATTTGATCAAGAAAAAGTGTAGTTGCAGAATCACAGGTCACATTAGTACACTGTTTCTTAATAACATTTGTAACAAAAAATCTCTTAACCAAGTGGACCTAACAATTCCTTTTGTAAAACCTTGAGAAAGGTAACATTCTAGGATGAATGATTAAGTCCTCTAACCAGGCCAATCCTAACAGGTTGATTTTTTTAACAGGTCTAAGGTAAATCCCCTAACAGGGTCACATCTAACTAATGTGCATTGTAATCTTTAAAAAGATTGACTCTTAACCGAGCATACTTCAGAAGAGTATTTATTTTTGTAGGTGACAATTCTCGTGAAGGTTTTTCCCAAATTGGGTTTCCTCATTAAATCTTGAGGTGCATGTGATGCTTGATAACTGTGAATGTTATTTTATTATGTTATATTATTTTTATCAATTTTATGAAGAGTTTACAAGTTTCATTTGTTGATGTTGTTTGAATCACCGAGTTGGATTAGAGGTTTAGATTTAAAGTATTAAGGCTCATTATTTTATGATTCACCCCCCTCTTAGTAAACCATCTTATGTAGGGTAAACCAACAATTGGTATCAAATCTAGTGCTCTGAGAAGATAAGTATTAAGGTCCTTGAGTTAAATATCCAAAGATGTATAAGAGAGAAGCACCGAAGTTGAATAGGAATAAAGTTTCTACATGGTAGAACAAAATGAGACTTCACATATCTGTTATTGAGATTATGCACTAGATCATCTTGACAATGAGTACTCACCTCCACTATTTGGTCCTCTAAAACTTGAGTAGATAAGAGAAAGACAAGAACATACACAAGTGATGATAGAGATAACTTCTAGCTTCACCGACCTAGAGTTCAATGATTTAGAAGGTTGTACTACTGTTGAGAAGATGTGGGATATTCTTACACTAGTTTTTGGCGGAGATCAACATGTTTAGAAAGCTAAGGTTGAAATATTAAGAGGAAATTTTGAGTCAATGAAAATGAAAGGAGAAAACATTACTACATACAACACAAGACTAAAGGAGATTGCTATTTCAATTAGAGGTGTTGGTGGAACCATTAATGAAGAAGATGTTACAAGCAAGATGATTAGAACACTTCTACCTATCTATGTCATCCATGTCTATGCTATTCAAGAGCTGAGATCCATTCCACAAATGGTTGTTACTTTGGATGCTACAATCGGTAAGCTAACTTCTTTTGAGCTAAATGATTTTGATAATAGTTTGTCTGCTACTTCTAAGATTGAATCTGCATTCAAATCATCCTTGACTATTGGGAAGTCTAGAGATTCTAGATCTAGTGATGAATATGCAAGTAGTGCTAGTGCAAGGTTTCATAGCTATAAGAGTGAGCTTGAAGATCTATATGCTGAAGATGAAAAGAGTGAAGCTAAATTTGAAGCATTATTGGCTAGGAGACTACGAAGAGGTAAAGGAAAGTACATAGGTAAGCTACCTTTGAAATGTTTTTCATGCAACAAGATTGGTCACATAGCTTCTAATTGTCCTCACAATAATGAGAAGAGAGATAACATAGACAAAAACAAGACTGAGAATAGATTTAGAAGATTTAGAGATCTCAAGAACAAAGGAAAGATAGCATGATACATTGCTGAAGGAGGTTCATCTAATGATGACACCGATGATGATGAAGAAGAATTTTTTTTATGTTGCTATTAAAGATGTACCTGATGAAGAAAGGTACATTGAATAAAAGACCCTAATATCACAAGTAATTAAAAATGATACATGGATTATAGACAACGGTTTCTCACACCACATGACTGGTGATACTGACAAGTTTATTAATTTGAAAGAGCATAATGGTGGTAATGTTAGATTTGGAAATGATGCCCCATATCCTGTAAAGAGAAAAGGCTCTATAATTTTGCTGAATAATACTAAGTGTGATGATGTCTATTGGGTTGAAGGCCTAAAATACAAATTGAGTGTGGCACAGTTAAACAATATAGGTCACCGATTGGAATTTCAAAACATGAAGGTTAAAGTATTTGATCATAAGGGAAGTCTGATTGCTACCGGAGGTCAATCTAAAGGTAACTTATTCTACCTTGATACATCCATAAAGAGTTGTCTATTTTCTAAGACTAGATATATATGGCTATGACACAAAAGGCTATGTCATGTTAATTTTGACAACTTAATCAAAGTGAGAAAGAAGAACATAGTAAGAGGTCTACTAAGTCTAGACAAACCTGAGAATATAATGTGTAAAGGATGTCATGTAGGTAAGATGATTAAATTGAGATTTACAAGTAAAACCTATACTACACAAGGTATATTGGAATTTGTACAAACCAACCTATGTGGTCCCATGAGAACACAGAGCTAATCTGCAAATAGATACTTCATATTGTTTGTTGATGATTATTCTAGAATGATGTCGGTTATGTTTTCAAAATAAAAATTATGATGTATTTCAAATGTTTAAGTGGTACAAGGCTAGAGTTTAAAAAGAAACATGGAGACAAATGAAATGTCTGACATCTGACGGAGGACAAGAGTTTACATCTGATGAATTTACACTCTTATGCAATGAACATGGTATAAAGAGGCAAATGTTTGCACTGAGAACACCACAACAAAATGATATAACTGAAAGGAGAAACAAATCCATTGTGAATTGTGCTAGAACACTTATGATTGAGAATGGGATTTCTCAAACCTTACGGAGAGAAGCAATCAACATTGCTTCTTATACACTTAACTGAGTCCAACTAAAGAAGGGAACAACCAAAACACCTTATGATATATGGTATGGACACAAACCAAATGTAAGTTACTTCAAAGTATTTGGAAGTAGGTGTTATATTCTTAAAGATGCAAGAGATGGAAAATTTGACTCTAAAGGAGATGAAGGACTTTTTTTGGGATATTCTACTAAGAGAAAAGCCTACAAATGTTTGAATAATAATACTAACAAAATTGTAGAAAGTGCAAATGTGAGGATTGATAAATTTGCAGAGAAGAATGATGAAGACAACAAGAAGGAACCCGAGGATTATCAAAGATGTGTTTATGTACAAACTAAGATTCCTAAAATCCTACCGAAAGAACAAACCGAGGAAGAAGATGAGCAGAGAGAGCTTCCACCAAATGATGAAAATGAAGAGATACCTATTAGGACTGTAAAAAAATGTTTCCATAGTGCTCAATCCTGCCTTATTTTCTGCTATGTCTGAGCCTTGTTGCTAAGCCCTAATTGTCATTTTGATCCAAGCTTTGTTCCTTTTGGTTCAAAACCCTAAGTCTCTTGTGCCTTTTATTTTCATGCATTACCTTTTTGGAGCCACTTAAGTCACTTTAACCCATGTGTCTTAAGTCGTCGTGCAGGGGGGCATCTCTTTTTAAGTCCTAAGTCATAGCTGGGCCCATGTTTTAATTTTTCCTAAAGTTAAAAGTCCCCATAGTATTTTATGATTTGAAAGATGTCGAGAAAGTTTATTTTAATCTAATGACACACGTAATGTCTTGATTAAAAGATGCAGCAAGGTTAGCCGTCAAGGAATCACGTCTAAATGCCAAGTATCCATCCTGAGATTGTGGGGTCAACGTATTCAAAGCTAACAGAAAAGTAAAGCGCAGTAGGATCAGATTTAATCCAACGGTGGGCGCGATCTTATGGTCAAAAGATGCAAGGAGGTTATTCTTCAAGGAATCACACATGTATGACACATGGCTGGTGGTAGGACTTGGCCGGGTGGAAAGGAGGATAAAGCATCAAACAATTTTGTTTTGATTTGATGGTTGGTGTGATGCCACTAAACAAAGATGCCTATTTTTTATTCATCAAGGAATCACGCCTAGCTAACAGGTATCCATCAGAGATCTCGCCCAAGTGGGGTAGCAAGGTAAAGGTCAGTCAGATCTATTTTAAATATAACGATAGGCATAATGCATGGAATAGAAGGTGCATGCAGGTTATTCTTCAAGGTATCATGCTTGATTGATAGGTAGCCATTTTGTGATCGTGGGTCTGGGACTTTAAAAGAGGTAAAGATGGGATATATATGTTTTAATCTAATGATAGACATGATGCCTTGATCCAAATATGCACAATGGATACTCATCAAGGAATCACGCCTGATTGACACCTATCTAGGTTGATGAAGAAAAGTCAAGTGGGACCGAAAGTGCTACATGGAGCTACCATGTGTCCTGGGCTTACGGGCTCGTGGGTGTTTTAAGGGGAGATCGACGGTCACATTTTAAAGATAAATAGGATTGCAATATCAGCCATTAATAGAGTTTTCATGCTAGGGGTGACCATTGAGGCATATATTTTAAATGTTTAAATGTTTCCAAAGGATTTTTGGCAGTGGTGGTGCTCTTCCAGGTTGCATAAAAGTAGGTAGGAGGATCTGATCTTTTGGTTCACATTTATGCAGTCATGGAATGCTGAAGGGATAGAATTTTGATGACTATGGCTTCATAAATGTTGAGAGGTGATGGCTTGGGTTTCTGATAAGATTTTCAGGTATTGTTAACCCTTATTCGAATCCTTGTCTATTCTACTTTAATGTTGGGTATGTTCCCGAGTCTTGGTGGTTATGCAGATCAGATTATTTTTGGGCTCTTTTTAAGAAAGATCAGTCAACTAGAGGAAGGAAAGGTGGATGCAAAATCAGATCTTATTAAGGGATAGATGTTAAGTGGATAACAGTTTTAGGGTTTCCCCCTTCTATACTCCTTTCTTTTCTCTATTGTAGGAGTTCTGAGTTTTTTTGCAACATAGGGAGGTTCCAAAGAGGGTCTTAAATCCTTTGTTCTAAGGGTAGGTTCCAAGTGTGGTTCCTTCTGTAAATTATTCTTCATTTTTCTCTGCTTCTAGGGTGTCCTTGATCTCTCTCTAGTTTCAAAGAAGAGCATAAGTTGTAACATATAGTTTTATGAATAGAAATTTTTGTGTTTTTGTACTGTTATCAACTTGTCTCCATTATGCTTTCCAAATCATATAGATTAAGGAATCAAGGGTGTTTTAGTCTTGTCTATTGTAGATATGCAATAGAGTTATTTAAAGGATAACTGTGATTTGGGATTTGTTTTCAGATGTGTATGAGTTTGTGGTATTAAGGATATTAGAAACTTGTCTTTCAGTGTTATGCTGATTAATGTATTGCCTATTCCAAGGTCTCTTCCAAGGGTAGGGTTAAATACTTTGAAAAGGTAGTTGCATGTTTGAACACACTGGTGGATTCACAAGTAGAACTTGATTGATAGGGTATGTTTGATGTAAGGTATTAGACATATTAGACTGTACTGGTTTCTTTGTTCATAATATTTCTTTTGCAATGTTATATTTGACTATGTTTCCCATTGGATAAGGAACTGGTCTATGAGGGATCTAGGGTATTTTCAGGGATCCATTAATCAAAAAATCAAAGAATATATTTTCCCTTCATGTTTATAGGAAGGAGTTAGAGTAGGTCTGGTTTTCAAACATACTGTATGCAAGTGGGACACTGCAAAATATTTGGTAAACACTAAGGTATATGTTACCTATAGGTTTGAAAACTATTCCACAATTATATATTTGCAATTTGTTTGTATGTCAAAAGGATTCATGTGTGTGCAGATTAGGTATACCCTCCTTAGTGATGTGGAGATTAAAGTGTAGAAGGTTTATGAACCTTGTTGAACGTTGTGTTTTTTTTCTTATTGAATTAGTGTTTGGGCATATAAAGGAATATATATGAGCCGCGTGTATAAAAGGATCAAGAAGAAAAAGAACCAACAATACCAATGACTACCGAGCTCATATTGGAAAATTATGTGAAGAGACACCACTCACCGAGTAAAATCATTGGAGATAAGACTACTAGAGTTCAAACAAGAAGTAAGGTAAGAGAAAACACATGTTTAATATCTAAACTTGAACCGAGAAAAGTAAAAGATGATTTAGAAAGTGAAGATTGGATGAAAGCAATGAAGGAAGAGATAGATCAAATTCAAAAGAATAATACATGGACTTTGGTACCAAGACCAAAAGATAAGAATGTAATCGGTACTAAGTGGATTCTCAAAAATAAGCTGAATGAGAATGGTAATGTAATCAGAAACAAAGAAAGATTAGTTTTCAAGGGGTATGCACAAGTAGAAGGAATTGACTATGGTGAAAATTTTGCACCTATTGCTAGATTAGAAGGAGTAAGGATTCTACTAGCATATAAGGCTTATAAGGGATTCAAAGTTTATCAAATGGATGTTAAGTTTGCATTTCTCAATGGTATTCTTGAAGAGGAATTATATATTGAACAAGCTAAAGGATTTGCTGAGAATACTAACCGGGACATGGTATGCAAATTACACAAAGCAATGTATGGCTTGAAACAAGCACCCTGAGCATGGTATGAGAGACTGCATTCATATATAATCAAAATAGGATTTCAAAGAACTAGTGACAACAACAATGTGTATCTGAAATGTGATAGTAATAATTTTTTTTAATTGTCAAGATATTTTTTGATGACATTATCTTTGGAGGCAATGACACATTGTGTAGATCTCTTGTTAAGGAGATGAGAAAGGAGTTGGAAATTTTTATGATTGGAGAGATTAAGTTCTTTCTTGGACTTCAAATTCAACAGGTAAAGGATGGGATCTATATTACACAAACAAAATATATTAAGGAGATCCTAAAGACCTTTGGTATGGATGACTCAAAACTAGTTGGAACATCGATGTCACTAGCTACAAATTATCTAAAGAGGATGATTCACAAGAAGTTGATGAGACACTCTACTGATCCATGATTGGTTAGTTGCAATATGTAGTGTACAGTAGACCCGATATTTCTCATGCAATAGGAATTGTTGCAAGGTTTTCTTCTAATCCAAATGAAACAAATATGTCTGCAATTAAGAGAATTTTTAGATATCTGAAAGGCACTGAAGTTTTCAGCCTACTATACAATAAAGGAGGAGACTTTGACTTGAAAGTTTATACTGATGCTGATTGGGTTGTAAACATTGATGATAGAAAGAGTACAAGCGGAGGAGCTTTCTTTTTAGGAGAAAGACTAGTTACATGGCTAAGAAAGAAACAAAATTGTATATCATAGTCTACTGCCGAGGCTAAGTATGTTGATGCAGCTATGAATTGTGCAAATATTGTGTGGATCAAATAGATACTAGAAGGTATGCAAGAAAAGATCACCGATCCAGTCACTATCTATTGTGACAATACAAGTGGTATAGATATATCAAAGAATCTGGTAATGCACTCAAAGACCAATCACATATCTATAAAGTATCACTACTTGAGAGAGAAGGTACAAGACAAGCTTGTAATGTTGGAATATGTGAATTTAAAGAAAAAATTGCTGAAAAATTCACCAAGCCACTACCGAAGGATGCTTTTGAGTATCTCAAAGGTCAATTAGGGGTCCTACCCCTATCCAACATTCATTAAATGAAAGAGGCATGTTGCATCAATTCTAGAACACATTAGAATATCTAAATTTTGAGTTGATGATGAGTGATCACACTTTAGGTGATGCCTGAAGTTGTGAAAGGAATTATTTATGCAAAGAGAAAGCAGTACATGAAAGGTATGATTCACTACCTGCAGAAGATTTCAAGAGTATGGATCTTTGGCATTGTTGTCAAAGAGGGAGAATTATTTAATTGATGAATCCACAAGGAATAAATAAGTACACAGGAGAATTAGTCAGTACAATATGTAATTGACGACTCCACAAGGGAGAAGCAAGCACAAGGGAGAAGTAAGAACAAGAGAGAAGTAAGTGATGAATACAAGTAAAGTAGACTACATGTAAGAGGGAGAATGTAATAGAAGGAAAAGAGGAAGAACAAACTAAGAGGGAGCAGAGATAGTACATAGAGATTAGAGTGTACCATCATCAATTGATAGTGTTGCCATCAATGCCAAAGAGGAAGATTGTTAACCAGCTGATGGTAATGGTGATGAAGACCGAGTTTCATAAGAATACAAGAAAGTAGAATGGTTAGATCATTTTTTAGTTTGTCATTGATGTCAAGAAATTGATTTTTGGTTTATATTAATTTGTCATATCAATCGAAGAGGAACTTAATTGGGCAGATAATAAAGATTAGATAATGATAATGAACTATTGATATAATTGTTTTTACCTAAAATTTGATGTTGTTAAGTAGGTAAAGAAAAAAGATCAAGTCGGTAAAGGGAACAACCTAGTTACCGAACAGTGAAGTGTTTGTTGGTCGAGCAAAGAAAAGACCGTCATCGAGCGAAGTTGACAACCGAGCAAGGTTAGTTTCCGAGAAATGTTGGTAACCAAGCGAATTCAAATACTGAGTGAAGATATTCACTGAAGTCACCGAGAATAGAACATAGCATGAACAAAGATAAAATTCAAGGAGTAGAATGAATTTAATGCAAAGGCATGTAGATCAAGAATTTTCTAAGCACAAAGAAAAAGTCTGTTGCAAGATCTATAGTCACGAAAAGTCAAGTTCAAAATCAGTGATGTAGATTAAGCGACAAAAGAAAGTTGTGAGTTCCAAGAAAAAGTGCAAGTCATGAGGCACAGTTAACCACTTAACCGAGTTGCAGATACATTGAATCAGTTCATTTGAGATGATCAGACAGCTGAGCTTAATTGAGGGAAAACCTAATCAATAGGATTAAGAGGCAAAAATAGGCCTATATATTGATGAGTATGTATGTTTATACATAGTTTCTGGCGAAGTAAATAGTTGAAGAGCTAGCGAGCAGAGTAGTGAAAGAGTTGGATAACCAATCAAGAGGAGAGACTGATAAGTTGATGAGTTGTTGGTGCTAGTAATTTTTAGAGAGATAAAAAAGGATCTGATCAAGAAAAATTATAGTTGCATAATCACATGTCACATTAGTACATTGTTTCTTACTAACATTTGTAACATAAAATCTCTTAACCGAGTGGACATAACAATTCCTTTTGTAAACCCTTGAGAAAGGTAACATTCTAGGATGAATGTTTAAGCCCTCTAACTAGGCCACTCCTAACAAGGTGAAGATCTTAATAGGTCTAAGGTAAATCCCCTAACAAGGTCACTTCTAACAAATGTTCATTGCAAGCTTTAACAAGATTGGATCTTAACTAAGCATAATTCAGAAGAGTATTTCTTTTTGTGGGTGACAATTCCCATGAAGTTTTTTCCCAAATTGGGCTTCCTCGTTAAATCTTGTGTTGCATGTGATGCTTCATAACTGTGAATGTTATTTGCTTATATTATATGCTTGTTATCAAGTTTGTGAAGAGTTTACAAGTTTTGGTTGCAGCTATTGTTTGAATCACTGAGTTGGATCAGAGGTTTATATTTAAAGTATTAAGAATCATTATTTTCTTATTCACCCCCCCCCCACTCTCAGTAAACCATCTTACGTAGGGTAAACCAACACTTGGAGGGTTTCTCTCTGCTATGGTTCTCAATTGAGAGTTGTTGAATTTGACCCTTGGTGAAATAGTGGGGCTTCTTTCTTGTAAATCTTATAGCCAAGGTTCAATTTTTTTTCCTTTTAAATCTTTTTTCATAAACATACTAAAGATCTTTCTGCATGATGTCATCTGTCACTATAGTTTCACACTCAGCATGCGATTTGTACCTGTGACCCATGCCTTCACTTTCCTCGTTCGTTCTATAGACATCTACAATTGTCCCTAGGCTGAGAGATTCAAGGGGGCGAGATCCTCTGCATCTCTGGCTAAGACCCTCTCTACTTCATTGGTTTGGTTTCATCCCTGAGCTTCTCAAACCCACCCCTCCTTGGGTTGAGGTTGGGCGGGTCAAGTGCACCTCCACTACTGATTGTGGGTGGTTTAGAGACTTCTTTTCATGGCATTGGTGGTGGACTTGTTTCCACTTCTAGGGTTATGAATGATGTAATCCCCCCCAATTCTGCAACTGTTGGTGGGAGGAGTTATGTTGGTGCTTCCAAATTTGTTGCCACTATTCCTTGAAATGTGAAAGCTTGACCCATTGCTTGTATCAAGACCTCCCTTATGGTGGTGTGTGTCCCATAAGTGGTGGACAATGTGGATTTATACCAACATTGTGGTTTGGTTTGTATATTTTCTAGATATTGCCCCCCTCCTGGATCTACATCATTGTGTGATAGATTCTTGGAGATCTTTAGTCTTAGGTAACATTGAGCTTTTCCCTTGTGGAAAAGGTTTATTTATTGTTGATTTGACTTCTACTAAATAATGTGATTTAGTATTGAGAAAACTATGGGTGTGGGGGAATCACTCTCTCTCCGCTATACCATGGATAGTCTCCTTTAACCCTCTTATTGAATCTCTCAGTGTGCATTCAGTGTGGGTTCATCTCCCCAATCTTCTCCTTCATTTTTGGGATGATTCTTTCTTTGAGGCCATTGGAAACTCTATTGGTCATTTCTTAAAGGTGGATGAGGCTAAGACAATATTAAACTCTCTACCTTTTCTCACATTTTGGTTGACATTGGCATCTCCACATCCCTTTCAAGAAATGCGGTTCTCATGGTTAGCGATAGGCCATGGACCTGATCACTATATTTTGAGGTCCTCCCCTTTCGATGTAGGCAATGGTTCTCTACTGGTCATCTGGCTACTAATTGTTTTCTCTTACATTGAAAAGGTGTTGTTACTTGATGAAAGGACACAAATGATGATCATTTGATTGGCGTAGCCTCTGAATCTTCCTTTGATGACTCTTTACAGGCTGATTCCTCCCTTGGGATGGTACTCCAACTAATTTGGCCTCCTTTGACCTGATGGATCTGACTCCACCTCTTTCTGCTGGTATGGTACCCTCTGGTGGTGAGGACCCTTCTTCAACTACTACTGCTCTTGATTTTCTCTAACCTATGGCTGACGAGGTTCAACATTACCAGCATTTTATTCCTATTGCTAGTGTTGATTCTCTATCATTAAGGGTTCCACCACCTTCTCTTTGCGGTGGGGACTCTTCTGAAAGTATCACATGGACACTTGTCTGCCAGTGAAGGAAAAATCACTTTGTAGTCTCTCTTTCTCCTCCCCATGATGTGAGTGATTTTTCAACCCAGTCCTGATGTGGGTCACTAGTTGTGTTGCTAGTATGTTGTCAATTGTCTATTCTTGACCTCATTGTAAATAGTTGCTTTAGTATATTGTTTTAACGCCTTCGGGTTGTGGCTTTGTAAGGGAGAACACCCTTGTTTTGTTTTTTTAACATAAAAAACCTCAACATATTAAACTTTGATATACTTAAGTTACTAAGTATATCATTGCGGAATAATATATTATGGGTTGTGTAAATATGTGATTAATTTGCATGCAATCAATCTAGCTACAAGAGTTAAATGAAACAAATATATATAATTATGATTAACAATTGTGTAATTAGTGTAAATAACAGTTGTGATTAATTTGCATGCAATCAATCTAGCTACAAGAGTTATATGAAACACATATATAGAATTTAAATGAGTAGTTTAGTTAGTTTTAAATAATGGTAATATTATTTTAAATCAATTTACTAATTGTTAAAAACTACTTACCTTTGTCTAATATTCTCATCAAAGTCTATATTATTATAAAAGTTGAATTAAATTATATTTATCTTACATTATTGTGACTCAAGTTAGAAAATGCTAATTTATACCTGATACTAAAATGAAAAATTGAAAAACTAGATATAAAATTGTAACTAATAAAAATAAACGAACTTGTGACTAGTAGATAGCTCTATCGTGATGCATGGATGTTTACATGATGCATTATCATCCCAATTTTGTAGTGTCATCTTGCAAAATAAATAAAAAATTAAAGTTTTCATTCAACTTCAATTCTAACTATATGATAGGAAATGAGGAAAACAAAAATAACAAACTGGAGAAGACCAAATGGGTAATTGCATGGAAATTGGGGATCCAAAGGGGATCTTAAGTGGCCATTTTTTTTAAATTAGGGAAAAATCAATCTTGTATGAGAAATCGAAGATAGTTACTCTCAAAATTTGAAGACATGACAAGAACAATGTTCACAGTGTTTTGAATCTACTTTCTAAACTACAATTTATTTTTGAAAATGGTGGAGATTAAGGGGTTCAAATATGGGGTCTAGACAAAGTGCTCTTGTTTATTTTATCAAAAAGTATAACATAGTGTTTGGTGTGGCCCCCTAAAATGTTAACTATATTTTTAGTATTACAAAATTTGATTTGGTGAAAAATTAGCTAAACAATATAGATTTTATTCTTTTTTTTTTCTATTTTTAATAAACATATAATTTTTACTAGATTTCAAAGGAGACACATCCTGAAAAATAAAATAAAAAATGAGCATGCACCCCCTGAATTATTTGGAAAATAATCAAATTTTGTATTTGTGTATAGAATAGAACCCACACATAAGTCTTTGACAAAAAAATAGAAACGTTAGCTAGAGAAATTAAAGATCAAAACCTTAACATATTTAGATCATAGAAAAAGGTACATGGTTAGAAAGCTAAGAGAGAGCTCTACGTTACTATGGTATTTTTTAACTTAACATTAAAATATGTGCAAACTTGATGGAGAGCATGCTCGAGACAAAAAAAAAAACATGTCTTTGGATGTTGACATGCAAGTCTAACACTTTGAGTTGGATGCTAAGGAAATTTCAAACCGTAAGGATTGACATTACCCAAAGAGAATACAAATGCAAGTGCATTATAACATGCTCACATTATAGCACAGACATATTTATGTGAAAAAGAGTTGTTGTCCTCAAAAGCCCACTAGAAGGGGCCCCAAAAACAATTCTACCCCCTAGTGACATAATTGGGAGGGGAAGTCCCTCTCCCACAAACACACACCCATTAATAACTAATATCCAAACATAATTGGGAATAAAAAACTTTGAATCAATCAAGCTCTATTACCAATAAGGAGAGAGATAAAGAGGAGGATAAAGATAGAGAGGGAGATGGAGAAATATAGAAAGATATCTAGATATGAGGATAGAGATAGAGAGGAAAATAGACATACATATATAAAAATATAGGAAGAGCGAGAAGGAGAGAGAAAGAGAGGCATGGATAGAAAGAAGGAGACATATTTAGAGATTGAATGGGAGAGAGGAATAT
>MU224473.1:568216-606828 GCA_018584345.1 Thuja plicata
AGAGAGAGAGAGAGAGAGAGAGAGAGAGAGAGAGAGAATGTGTGTATAATTGAGAGAGAAATGGATATAGGAATATAGAGTGGTAAAGATATATAAATAGAAAGAGAGGGAGGAAGAGAAATTGAGGGAAGAGATATGAGAAAAGATATATAGACAAAAATAGGGACATGAAGAAATGGGGAACTTGTGAGTATGATTGAGAGAGATACAAAGATAGAGAGGGATATAACACTATAAGTAGAAGGAGATGGAGAGAAATAGAGAGCTGAGAGATGAGAGATGAGAGATGAGAGAGATGGAGATAGAGATAGGGAGGAGAAACAAAGTGTGTGTGTGTGTGTGTGTGTGTGTGAGAGAGAGAGAGAGAGAGAGAGAGAGATCATGGATTGTGTGCATGAGACAAAGAGAGGGATGGATATTAAAATAGAGATAGAGGGGGGAGAATATAAGTAGAGAGATAGAGATAGAAAGAGGGACATATGTCTATATGTATATATATACATAAATATATAAATACATATATATATATATACTTTTATATATACTTTATATACATATATGTATACACATATACACATATATACATATGTACATGCATGTATATATATACATATGTACACACATATGCATGCATGCACGCGCACACACACACACACACACACACACACACACACACACATATATATAGAGAGAGAGATAGAGGGGGACATCTATTTCTAAATATAGAGAGAGGAGGGAGCAATAGGGAGAGAGGGAGTGATAGGGATAAAAGATGGGTATACAACTTGGGAAAGATAGAGGGGGAACATAAAAGGGAGAGAGATAGATGGATAGATATGGAAGGAGAGTTGGATAAAGAAAAATAAAGATGAAAAGATGGAGAAATATAGAGAGAGGAAGAGATAAAGAGATAGATATAACGAGATGAAGACATAGAGGAAGAAACATGGAGGGATCAAGAAACAAAAATAGAGATATTGATATATAGGTCAAGGAAGGGGAAGAAGAGAGAGGGATGGATAGAGGGAGAGGTATCTAGAGATAGACATGAAGAGTGGAATATAGAGGTAGAGATGAAGATGGTGGGAGAAGGAGAGTAATAGATAGAGAGATAGATAAATATAGATATATGGGGAGGGAGTTTAGGTAATATAGCCTAATTATCTTCTAGATTTAGAAGTTTCTATTTTAATTATATTTGGATACTAGGGGGAGGGTTTACCCTCTCACTTTTATTGTTAGGAGGTCTAGGAGGATATGCCAATTATTGGAGCCTTTCTCAATACGGGTTCGAGGGAAGGACCTTCAAAGAGAGATTTTAAAAAAATTGCCTTGTAAAATTGAATTATTGTTAGAATTCAAAGAATTCATAAGACACGATCATCTGCATGCAAAATAACCTGTTACAAAAGAAAAGCTTGGAGACAAAAAGTTCTGAAAGACAAATTATTCATTCAGAGAGGGAATGAAAAATACAAAGAGATCAAACCTTAAAAGGTGATCGAAACCCTAAAAGGGAAACCCTAAAGGGGAAAAACCTAGGTTGCATAATAATAATTAATAAAAGAATTAATTATTATATGCCTAAAGTTTAGCTTAAGTGAAATAGAGATAATAAGTGACTTAATAATTAAATCAAATCAATTTAATTAATAAGTGGAATCACATTATTACTCTAACACCCCCCTTTAAGATAAACTTAGGGAGAAGCTAAAAACCTAGAAACAACTACTGAAATCAAGAAATAGGCCCCGACAACAAGGCCTGATCAAGTACCCATGTACAAAAAATCTTTGTAAAGAGGAGAAAGAGGAGAAAACCCAGTGGGAAAAACTCCTCTCCAAAAAGAGATGAAGCCTAGTTAAGGGCTGAAGAAGTCTCCAAACTAGATAATGTCCCATAAAATAGGAATAGAGAAAGAACATGTCGTGGAAGGAACACTCACTTGACACACATAATGAGGCTAATGTCATGGAAGGAACACTCACTTGACAAAGGTAGATGGAAAAAAAGGAAAACATCAAACCCCCCACCCCCATGGCACTTTATAATATAGTGTGAGTACAATAGAATCCCAAACATGCATCAGATGGCACTTTATCTCAGTGTGTTTGCAAAAGAAAGTTATAGAAAAAGATGTATACAATATTCAAAAAGGAAATGATCCCAGGACCTGAAACATCCAAGATATCCACCAAAATGCAAGAAAGAAAAAAACTAAAGAATAGATACATGGAGAAAATTATGGGAGTGAGACCCATAGAAGAAGAAGGGAGAGAAGAACCAACTTTTTGACTCCATGCAAAAGTCAAAAAAAGGAGTCTGGAGGAGCAAGATATAGAGACCGAAGTGCAAAATGGAACCCTAAATTTGACTGGCAAAAAACCTTCAAGATGGAAAAATCAGATAACAAAACTGGGAAAATCAGAATGGCCTTGGAACCAACTTTCCGTTGATATCTTGTTTAGCGAAAAACGTCTCCATTTGCTCAAGTTATGAACAAAACACCACCAGTAGGAGTAAAAACCAAATGAACTGGAAGAAACCTCAGCCAAAAATGGTGGATACCGGCTAAACTGGTGAAACCCTCCAAATCTGGACTGCCTCCAGATTTCCCCACCAAATTTGGCAAAAAAAATATTATATTTTTAATGAAAAAAAAATAAAAAAATAGAATTTTTTTTTTGAAGAAACAAACAATTAAAAAAAACAGGTTTTTTTTTAAAAACACAAAAAATATATATATATTTTTATTTTAAAAAAAACATATAAAAAAGGCAAGAGGGGCTCATGGCTCCCTAGGGGCCTGCGCGACCACCCTTGGGGCCAGCACAACACCCATGGGGCTAGCGCGGCTTCTGTGGGGGCCTAAGCAGCCTCGTTGGGGCCTATGCAGCTCCTTGGGGCCCGCAAGTTACCCAAAAAAAATTATTTTTCTTTTTTTCACACTCTTTTTTAAACAATTTGAATAAAAAACCCCAAAAAATATTATGGGTGGGATGGTTGAATCGCATTATAGGATTGACTCAATAAGTGACCAAGTCCTCTATTACTTAGTTCTAATATTTTTCATGCTCATAGCCGGGATTCCCACCCTTTGGGTGAGTTTTCTGAAAATCACTATTTTCAATCTTCCAGCGATTAGTTCATCCATTCAAGAGGTCAAGGAAAGCCTAAGAAGTGAAACGAAGCAATCAGGAGCCTCAGAGAGTCATTTGGACAAGTCCTGAAAGCTCGCAGGTTTTTGCCTCTGCAGGTTCTCTAGGCCGAGAATTGCACCACCTTGGTGAGATTCTAGAAGATAACTATTCACAATGTATTGTCATTTTTAAGTATACGGATTTCTTCATCAAAGTTTAAGAATGCCTTGGGTGAAATTAGAATCAAATTTGGAGCTGTAAGTCATGCGAAAGCTCTATGCGGGTTTTTACCTTGCTGGCTACCCCGACGTGAAAGTCGCACCTTTCAGGTGCATTTCCCAAGAATATGAGTAAATCATCAGTTTGGAGACAAAATGATTATGTAAAGGTGCATAAGTTTTTGTAAGAGCTTTCGTGAAGTCTCAAAACCTTCAGAACTAAATTTCATCAAGCATTATGAAGGGCGGGTTTTTACCTTTTTAGGTGCGCTTCTCCGGGATTCGCAGTGATTTGGTGCGATTTCCTTAGAGCATAATTTATGATGTAGAGTGAAGATGTAATTGATAAAATCACTAGATTAGGGAGTCATAAGGTGAATTAGAGATGTGCAACATGATGACGTGGTCTCAAGACCTTTGCTAAGCCTTGAGTGGGAAATGATGTAATCAAATGCGACTGTTCGGGTTTCACACTTAAAAGGTGGGATTCCCGGCGAACCTTATAACTAGGTGGAAAAGAAGTAAAACAAGTGCATTCCCTTTGAGCACATGCTTTAGGTGAAATGATAAAGAAAATAAAAGAGTTACAAGGTAAAAATAAAGTATATTGTGTAGACCATCGAGAAAGTGGGCTATTAGGTGCAATTGTCCGGGAGGAGTAGCTACTTAGTGTGATCCCCACGAGTTTGTGGAGTCAAGTGATAAAGCTTTTTTTTAAAGAGCCATTAATTCACCTAACTGTTGGTGCCATTAATGAACTGATTTTCAAAGAAGCGTTACATATTATTAATATTAAGTGTGGGATAATGCATTGCGATCCTAAAATGGTAAGAAACATTCACACAATTGAATTTGTTGCATATTGAATTCTTCTATTAATGGTTATTTTATGCTTGCTGATTATATAGTCTCTTCTATAGCCAAATGTTCGTTGATATGTCTATAAATATCTGGTGAAATGACACAAAGGTATTTTGGTTTTGAACATTTGAATGGTCTGGATTGTGAGTGGAAAGATATCAGTGACACTCATTTACCACACTACGATTTGCATGATCTGAGGTTTAGGTTACAGCAAGAATGAATACACCCAGTCACACAGAAGCTAAGGGATAATGGATTGGTTGAATCAGCTGGTATTCATGTTGCAGTGCAAGCTCCTGAACTCATCAAAGAGTACTGCATTTCTAAATACAACATTGATAGCCAGCAGATCAAGATGCCCGAAGGCCAAGTATTGTTGGAGGTCAACAGGGATACTATGGAGCAATGCTTTAACATCCCATAGAGAGAAGTGTATAACACCTTTTATTTTGTTGTGTCTGCCTCATGTTTCAATGAGAAGAAAGCCAAATGGAGAGGCGTGATCTCATGAGATTTGGTCCAGACAACAATAAGTGCTAAGTCTAAGTTGTCAAAGACTTTATACGGCACTAAATTGAAAAGAGAGATAGTAGATATTATTGTCCTACTCTAGAGGTTGAAGGGCAGAGACAAAGCTCTTGAGTTTTCAGAGTATGATTTCTTCCTCGTCCAATCAGTGTGTGCAGATGATAGTTTCTGTGATTGGGCTGAGATGATGGCAGTAAAGCTAAGATGGGAACTCACATGCACCATGAGTACCAATGTTTTTAGAATGGCATCTTATCTCATCTATGCACTTACAACTACCCAAAGTTGGTAGGGATTGCCAAGAATAGAAGAATTTGAGGATTATACCAAGATATATGAGTTCTACCCCTGCCTCCCACTAAACCAGAGCTATGTCTATTTCATGGAAGTGAACAATGCATACATAATGATGTTATGCAGGGAGCTTCAAGGGTTCCCAGAAAGGATTTTTCCCTCAAAGCCATCATAGTCATAACAACATATGGAGCATATTACATTCAGTTCCCCACCTTCTCCTACTTCAGGATAGGTGGATTTGATGACGCTCCCACAAAACTGCCAAGGTACATTGATGATAAGCTGGTGATGATCAAGTTGTGTCCCCAAGTGATAGAAGTGAACATACTCTATTCCAACTTGCATAAGGTTGTGATTCCCTTCCCCTTGAAGGTAGGAGCATATTCTTGCACGTCGAGTTCACATGCCAAGACTGTGATTAAGGCTACGAAAGCCAAATATCCTTTTCAGAAGTATGATGTAATCAGAGTTCACCACGACTCTACCAATTTTGTTTGAGATCATCTAAAGGTAGGCTCTTCTCATAGTACCTAACATAGAATATTATTGGGCTAACTGTGCTGACGAAAGGAAGCTAGAGATCGTTACTGGTCTTTCTTGACCATTGGTTAGATCAAAGAATTCAATGTTCCCATCAATGTTGATGGCATAGAAGAAGATGGAAGCCATATGAAGCCAAGCAAGAATGATGCTTAGATGAGGGATGTACCCATTAGTTCAGAGCCTTATACTGGAAAAAATATTCCCGATCTTGATGCTCTCATGCATCAGATCATGAAGAGAACTAAGGAATGGGTAGAAGAAAGGAAAACTGGCAAGAAAAGTTTGAATACTCCAGCTAAGACACTTCCAGTCCAGACCCATGTAGTTTCAAAAAGGTCAGCCTCTACTTCAGTCACATCTAGCACATCACTTGGACTTCCTTAGTCGACTGCAGGAGATGGTGATCCACCTAAGAAGCAATTGATTATTCAGCCTATATGTGGAGCTAGAACAGTAGAAAACATTCCTTCCATCACAAGGAAGGAGAAGGATAAAGACGGAGGGCCTAATGTTCAGATCTTGGATCAAATAGCTCTGGTTACTCCAATTAACCCAACAGACAAGGAGAAAGACAAAGATTCATCCTTAACACTCAGTGTTGGAGGAAGCAGAGGTAAAAAACAATGTTTTAATTTCTTCTATTAGTACTGACATTTCCAAACTAAGTTTTGCAAAGAAGAAGTAGGGGACTCCACCTGTCACGAGGAAGCTCTTCCCTGAATACTTGCTCAAAATATCTTCCTCTATTTTCGATGCACCTTCCTGGATTGAGCAGACAATAGAAAAGAAGAGGAAGAGAATAGAAGATAGCTCTATTTCACAAGACTTGGCAGAGCATTTAACGAAGGCACCATTACAGAAGAAGGCCAAAAAGCCCATGATGTTGGCCTCTGTGGAAATTGATGATGTAATAGGGAACCTAGTGTTGGAGGTAGCCAAAGATAACATATCTGGGGATGTTAACCAATTAGGAGTAGATGACTTCACTATGAGCAGGATCGACATGGCGCCTGCCAAGCACAACATGAAGAAGAGGCTCTGGGAGACCTCTAAACAATTGATTAGCTAGGAGCTGGATCACTTAAAGCTACACAAGGTAAAGTTGAAGAGCACAGTAATTGAGCTCTCAACTATCATCCGAGGCTTTCTAGACTCTGTATCTCACCATCCTTCACAAGTTCCTGTAAATACAGAGGTACTTGACCCTACAACTATGGATAGCAATGTGTTAATTATTCAGTTGAAGGAAAACAAATACATGGCTCAAATCAGCAGAGATTGGATACCAAATTTGGAGACTAGAGGGAAACTAGATGTTGAGAAGCTAGGTAACAGTTACCTAATTTTTGATAAATTACTCAATAGTCTGTTATTAGATCAAAAAACTATAGAAATGGAGAAAGAAGCTTGTAGAAACTACGTTGAACATATCGATGAGATTACAGAGTTGAAACCAAGTACAATAGTAGCTATGGGCATTCTTCCCACAGAAGTGGATCTTCGAGGTGGGATACAAGAATGAGGCTACTATAGCCACTCTCAAAGGCCTCAAGAATAATGTCAAGCTCATGAGGGAAGACATGAAGAAAATTGAAAAGCACTTAAGCGCTCTCTAGTGTGATTCTTAGATTGGTGTCGATGGTATACAATGAGGGGTTGAACACATGGTTTATTTCATGCATGCATATATTGATTTAGCCATAGCCCCAGATACCTACCAAACGGCTGATATCTAGAAGCTAAGTGCACTCAATGCCGCACTCTCTGCTATTTACTTAGAAGTTGAGTCATTGCCTTCGGCCATCAGAGAAATTTGTGATGAACAATTGCAGTTGATTACACAACAAGATGCACTAAAGATTGAAGATTCTGAAAAGATCATGGCAGCCATCAAAGCATATGCAAAAGTGTTTCCTCAAACCAAAGAAGACGAACAGCCAACAATTTGAACATTCCAGAAAATGCCTTTCCCGTTTCTCCTATTTTGTCTTTCTCTCATATTGTAATGACATTTGTCAAAAACCAAGTTCGTAGAGATTTTTCCCTCCTATTCTATTATTGTAACGGCTTTACCAAAGAAGGCGAGTTGTCTTCTTCTAAAATTGTATTGAACTATAAATACTCAAATTGAAATGAATGAAAAGCATCGGCATTTTTGTGATTTGCATATTGCTTCCCCCTACAGCTGAGTCTATATGAGTGAGAATCAAAGAATTTTTTTCCCTGAATGTCGCTCAGTTTAGTTTTAAATGTCTTTTTCTTTCTCATGTTGAATGGTTCTTTGCCTCACTAGTTGTAAAAGTATTTCTTGAAACAAAAAATGGTCGTTGAGTGTAGAGGAGTATTGAAATCGTGTAAGAGTGATTCTCTACGATTGGTCCAACACTGAATTTCATTCTGCATCTGTAGGAGTAGATGCTAATGTTAAATAGTTGAAATACAAAGCATGATTGCGTTCATGGTGATGCTTTGAATTCTTCTATAGGAGTAGAGGTAACTGTAGCGGTAGATTAAACTCGAAAGTTGGCCTGCAGTTGCGGTCATGATTGTATGCTAGATTCTCGTTTATGAATAGGAGTAGAAGTTAAAAGTTTGAACCCTACATTGAATCTCAGTGGATTTCCTGTGTTAACAGAAGTTCACTCATTTTCCTCTCCTTCTCTTAGGTTAAGAGCATACCCCCAATCAGAGTTAGAACACATTCATTGCAAATCAAACACAGGGAGCTATACCTATACAAAATCTAGAGATTGGACTAATTCTCTGCTGAGAATTCTCCTTTCAACTATGGTGTACAACAATTGGGCAGTCAAGGACTCTAATTAGCTTTGCTAACCCTACCCCATCCAATCTGTTCACTAACAAATTTTTGGCGACTCCGCTGGGGAGTTTCAGAATTAATATCTGGTTTGTGGTATACATCTTTTATTGCTTCCTAAGAAATTGGCGACTCCGTTCCAAAAAGAACCCCATTATACAAATCATAAAACAGATGAATTACAGTGTTTCTTGATCACAGAGTCTTGGTGACGATTGAGATTCCAGGTCAGAATACTAACAGTCGTAGTTAGCCGCTTTACCTACCATGAGGAAAAATGGTCCTACCTCATGAGAATATAGTTCCTATTCTGCAGTGCAACCTTGGATTCCAAGATGAACAAGAAGACATAATTGGTGAATTAAACACTCTTTCTTGGAGAACAAGAAGAAGTGCAGAGGACTATAGAAGAGCTAGTAGAGTTCTAGAAAGAGAAGAAGAACTAGCTAAAGAGTTGGTCGATGTGTTGCAAGGACAATTCCAAAGACGAAGGCAAGCTCAAGTACCACAAAGAAGGAATTGAGTGTATCTGTGAAGATAATTTCATAAACTTGGATTACAGAAGATACACTAGAAGTCTAAAGAGAAAGGTAAGATTTATCCTCTTTATAATTCTCTGGCTGATAATAATTTTGCTATACAAAGTTCTGTTAGAAGAATTAAAAGTTGGCTATCCTCTCCTCCTAAGAATCAAGGAACTACTACATCTAATACTTTGAGTGGGCTAACCTTACACGGTATAAATATCCCTACTGCCCCCACTTTCAGATTAGTTCCTTTTGTTTTACCTAACAGAATGGCTATACCTTGGGGTGCTGACATTGGTCCTTTGGCCCTGCAACATCATAATCCTCTTCCAATACGGTCAAGGAAGTCTTTTCCAAATTTTTTAGGAGACAGTTCAGTTACTCCTGATGAACACATTGCAGTATTTTTCACTGCTATGGGAGTTCTAGCTATTCAACACAAGGATGTGGCAGTTAGACTCTTTGTGGAATCACTGGTGGGTGGAGCAACATAATAGTTTCATCATCTTGCAACTGGGTCCATCACCAATTGGGCTGACATGAGGCGTATGTTTGAGAATAGATTCAAACCCTCAGAGGATTAGCCATGCTTCAACACTTGTCAAATGACATGATAGTGATCAAAAGGCAGTTACCCAAGGTAGGAGGTATGTAGCAGCCTTACCAAGATATACCTCACAAGATACATGATGGCAGACAGTTATCTCTACCACCTGCACAATAGAGGTTGGCTATTGAAGGGCCTCCCAGGAGGCAGAATACGTGTATCTTCCATCTCACAACAGATCACAATGGTGAGTCATGCCCAGATATGCGAAGATTTAGGCAGCTCACTACCACAAATGAGTTAAATAACAAAGATCTGTTTGAAGCCACAGAACTAGAAAACCATGAGAATTCTACAAACCTTTACGTGGAGTATAAATCTGATACGGAGGAAAGAGGTTGTTTTTCTACCATGGATGAGTCTGTATTAGTGACAACCAGAATTTAGATGGCTAAGAATCCTGAGATCTTACAACGAGGAAATACATTCAAACCTAATTTTTCAAAGCCATCAGGGAAAGAGAAGCCCGCATCTCTTGAGGTTAGTGTTCCTAAGGAGAAAACATCTTTTGATATTGTTCAGTTTTGAAAGGAAACTAAGATACAAATCTCTCCATTAGATTACCTCAAATCTAACCCAAATGAATTGAAGAGGTTGGTTGAACATTGTGCTAAAGACAAAGTATAAATTCATAACTGTTCAGACACCTTTGCATTAGATCAGGTGTTTAGGACTGAAGAACATAATGAAGCTTCTACATCTAGCCAAAAGAATGAAGAAGCTTACACTCAGAATTCTGCAGTCATGCAGAAGCCAGCGCCCTTCTATGTGTCATTGTTTATCAATGGACACAAGCTCAGTAATTGTATCATAGACTCTGGCATGTCAGACAATGTCATGCCTGCAACTGTAGCTAGAGCATTGGGTCTTTCCTTAACAAAGACTTTTGGAAGGTGTTATTCAATGGATGCAAAACAAGTTCCTCTGCTTGGACAAATCAAGGATGAACAAGTTGCACTAGTAGCACATCCTACTAAAAGACTTAAGTTGACTATTCTAGTTGCAGACATTCCAGCCAGTTATGGCATGCTTTTGAGCAGGAGTTTTTGTAAAGACTTAGGAGGTGAAATTCAAATGGATTGGTCGCATGTTGTAATCCTAGTAGGTAATAAGAGAGTGAAGCTTGAACTAGAGACTAAAGCTAAACACATTGTTCTTGTATCAGACGATCCTAAGGCCCAGATCCTTTATCAAGAGTTAAAGTTCGGTAATTATATGTTGTATACAGAGCTCCCCGAGCCAGATGGATTGGCAGAGGTCAAGGATGAGAAGGGAGATGAGCTTTGGACTCTTGAGTTTGATGGAAGCTGAACAAATGCAGGTTCTGGAGTAGGTTTTGTTCTCACAACACCTGATGGTAAAATCATACATCTAGCTTTCAAGTTAGAGTTTAAAAACACAAAAAACATCATAGAGTATGAAGTACTCCTGCTTGGCATAGCAGCTGCGAAAGAATGTGGTGTTAAATCTCTCATGGCTAGAGGAGACGCAGAGCTTATAGTCAAACAAGTTCTCAATTAGTACGTAGTGAAGAACCATAGATTGTGCAAATACAAAAATAGGGTGTGGGACGAGATAGAAGAATTGGAAGCCTTCTCTATCGTAGAAGTACCCAGAGAACAGAATACTAGAGCTTATTCATTAGCCGTCTTTACATCTCTACTATTACCACATCCAGATTTTAAGGATAGTAAGTACACTATGGAATTGGTGTATTGCCCTAGCATACCTAACAACGCAGAAGCTTGGCAAGTGTTCGATGATGATGACAAACTTTGCCTATTCCTAGAAAGCTCAGAGATGTTTGTTGAGAAATATTTCGAAGGAAGTGAATCCCCCTACTTAGAGGTATCTCCAGACTCGAAGAAGGAGCTTTTGCAAGGAGAGATACAACTGAAAGGTAATAGAATCCCCTCACATCTGATTCCATTAGAGAAGATCTTTACTAGACATGATGAGTATATCAGAAAGAAGAGGGAAGATAGAGGTATCACTTCAGGTGAGTATGAAAGCCTGAATATTGGGAGCGAACAAAAGCCAAAGAACATCAAAGTTGGCAAATCTTGTACAAAGGATGAAAAAATGAAGATTCATTTTCTTCTCTCTTCTTATCATGATGTCTTTGCATGGTGTTACGAAGACTTAAAGAATTTCATGGGTGGAAAATTGAAACACCATATACCTCTCAAGCCTGATGTTATACCCTTCAGGCAGAAACAAAGGAACTATAACCCTAAAGTATCTAAAGCCATATTTAAGGAGGTTGACAAGATGCTATAGTTGAGAATTATCTATCCTATACATCATTCTACATGGGTATCTAACATAGTACCCGTGCATGAAAAGAATGGTGAAATCAAAATTTGTGTGGATTTCAGGAATCTGAATCAGGCATCCCTGAAAGACAATTATGCTCTACCAAACATGGACCATATATTACAGGCAGTTATAGGATCAAAGATGATGTCCATGTTGGATGGTTTCTCAGGATATAACTAGATTGAAGTCAAGGAAGAAGACCAGCACAAAATGGCGCTCACCACTCCATGGGGTACTTTCACTTATAATAGGATGCCTTTTGGGCTTATTAACGTCGGAGCTACATTTCAGAGGGTGATGGATCTTTCATTTGGTGATTTAAAGAACAAGATTATTGTAGTTTACCTTGATGACCTAACTGTATATTCAAAGAGGAGGGAAAATCACCTAAAAGATCTAGAAAAAATTCTTCAGCGATGTAGAGAGCATGGGATTTCCTTAAATCCTAAGAAATCAGTTTTCTATGTAACAGAAGGAAAGCTTCTGGGTCACATAGTATCACAAGAAGGAATCAAGATTGACCCAGATCATATCCACACAATTCAATAGCTCACCTTGCCATCAAGCAAAACTGGTGTAAAATCCTTCTTCGGCTAGGTAAAATTTTTAAGAAGGTTTGTCCCTGATTTTTCCAAAATCACAAAGCATATAGTAGATATGATGAAAGGAAATTAGGTGTTCAAATGGAATGAAACTGGGAAAAAGGCATTTGGCGACATAAAAGGAGCGATTTCTCAAGCCCCTGATCAGACACATCCAAACTTTGATAAAGATTTTATGATTTATTGTTATGCTTCAGAACACACCATGTCTGCAATATTGTTGCAGGAAAATGAAGAAAAGGTCCAAGCACCCATAGCTTTTATGAGTGAAGAAGCATGAACTTAAGTATTCACAGGTTGAAAAGCATGCCTTCAGTGGTCAAAGCATTGAAGAACTTTAGGTTTTATATTCTAAAATCTCATGCTACTATTTTTGTCCCAGAGACTGCGGTAAAGAGTGTTCTCACTTAGTAGGATATAGGATGTAATACTAGAGGTGCATGGGTCACTAAAGTTTAGGAGTATGATATTGAAATAAAGCCTACTAATCTAGTTAGGGGTAAAGGCCTATGTAGATTCATGGCTGAGAATAAACCTAAAAGTGAAACAGTAGTAGAAGAAGTTCCTTTGGTGTTGATGACAGGAATGCAAGACTCTTGGTTCTCTGATATAGCCTATTGGCTAACATATGGTCAGTGTCCAGAAGGGATGAATCCAAAGAAAAGAAGGAACCTAAAGCTCAAATCTGATAAATATTTCATCTTGGAAGATATTTTGTACAAGAAAGCTACTGACGGTACTTTTCTGAGATGTGTAGATAAACCACAACAGGAGGAACTGTTGAGAACTTTTCACAACGAAGCTTGCGGCGGCCACTTTTCCTCATCTATCACCGCTTTCAAAATCTTAATACAGTGTTACTACTGGCCTGGGATGTTTAAAGATGCTTACTTCTAGGTATCCAAGTGTGAAAAGTGTAAGATGTTTGCAGGCAAACCACAGCTAGCAATGTTACCCCTGAAGCCAGTGGTTATTGATGATCCTTTCTAGCAACGGGGAATTGATTTTATATGGATAATTAATCCTAACTCTAGTGCAGGACATATATATGTGATCACTGCAATAGATTACTTCACCAGGTGGGTGGAGGCTAAGGCAACCAAGAAGACAACCTTAGAGGTGGTCTGTGAATTCTTGAAAGAAAACATATTGGTAAGATTTGGTGTGCCTGTTAAGATAATTGTTGATAATGCAGCATGTTTTTCTGCAGTTGAGATTATGAATTTCTGTTATGAATATGGGAACCAATTGAGCCACTCCTTATATTATTATCCACAAGGCAATGGTCAGGAAAAATCTAGTAACAAGAACCTGATCTAGATAATGAAGAAGTTAGTGGATGATAATCATAGAAATTGGCATAAGAAACTATATGAAGCACTCTGGGTAGACAAAGTGACCCCAAAAAGAGCCATTGGCATTTTGCCTTATGAACTTGTTTATGGAATGGAGGCAAGATTTCCTCTTCCACTACAGTTGTCTACCTACAAACTCTGAACGGTGATTGAAGATTCTATATTCCAAGATGGACTCGAGAAGAGAATTATGTACCTGACTAAGCTAGAGGAAGAAAGAGGAGAGTTAGTTGATCACATCACTCAACATCAGATGTGAGTGAAGATGATCTTTGATAAAAAAAATCTAGACCAAGGAAATTCATGGAAGGTGGCATGGTTTTGCTATGGGATAGGAGAAAAGAACCTAAAAGGCATGCATTCAAAGTTTGAGTCTCTGTGGAAGGGGCCTTTCAAGATTGCAGAAGTGCATGGGCCAAATTCTTTCAAACTTGCCAATGTTGAAGGTATTGTCCTATAATGGGTAGGACATAAATCTATATCAAATTTGAAGTAAGCAGGTTTACTTGCTTTGTATCGTATTAGTTAGTTTCTTTCCCTGTCATGTGTTTCCTTTTCCGGTTCTTTCCTTTCATGCCTTCCTCTTTTGGTGTGTCGTAGTCTAGGATTAGAGTAGTAGTTTTGTGCCAAGTTCCTTTAACCAAAGATTCTGTAGTTCATGGCTTCGGCATGCTTTCATGACTCATCCCCAATCGGAGCCATTTGTTGTCCTAGTTTCAAGCCTTATAAGTTAGACCACCGCTGAATCCTCAGCTATAAGTTAGATCGAGTCTTTCGGGTTTTGGCAAACCATGGTTTCTTATTGAGTCTGTAGTATTGCAGGAAATCAATTGTAGAATTCCGCTTTCCTAACCTTTGCATTTAGATGTCGAGTCAAGAGTTCTCTGTGGGTTGGGGTGGTTGAATCACATTATAGGATTGACTCAATAAGTGACCAAGTCCTCTGTTACTTAGTTCTAATATTTTTCATGCTCATAGCTGGGATTCCCACCCTTTGGGTGAGTTTTCCAAAAATCACTATTTTCAATCTTCCAGCAATCAGTTCATCCATTCAAGAGGCGAAGGAAAGCCTAAGAAGTGAAATGAAGCAATAAGGAACCTCAGAGAATCATTTGGACAAGTCCTAAAAGCTTGCGAGTTTTTGCCTCTACAGGTGCTCCAGGCCAAGAATCGCACCACCTTGGTGAGATTCTCGAAGACAACTATTCACGATGTATTGTCATGTTTAAGTATATGGATGTCTTCATCAAAGTTTAAGAATGACTTGGGTGAAATCAGAATTGAATTTGGAACTGTAATTCATGCGAAAGCTCTATGTAGGTTTTTACCTTGCTGGCTACCCCCACGCAGAAATCACACCTTTCAGGTGCATTTCCCAAGCATATGAGGAACTCATCAGTTTGGAGCCAAAATGATTATGTAAAGGTGCAGAAGTGTTTGTAAGAGCTTTTGTGAAGTCTCAAAACCTTTAGAACTAAATTTCATCAAGCATTATGAAGGGCGGGTTTTTACCTTTTCAGGTGCGCTTTTCCGGGATTCGAAGTGACTTGGTGTGATTTCCTCAGAGCATAATTTATGATGTAGAGTGAAGATGTAATTGATAAAATCACTTGATTAGGGAATCATAAGGTGAATTAGACACATGCAACATGATGACGTGGTCTCAAGACCTTTGCTAAGCCTTGAGTGGGAAATGATGAAATTAGATGTGACTGTTTGGGTTTCCCACTTAAAAGGTGAGATTCTCGACGAACCTTATAACTAGGCAGAAAAGAAGTAAAACAAGTGTGTTCCCTTTAAGCACATGCTTTAGGTGAAATGATAAAGAAAATAAAAGAGTTATAAGGTAAAAACAAAGTATATTGTGTAGACCACCGAGAAAGCGGACTATTAGGTGCGACTGTTCGGGAGGAGTACCTACTTGGTGCAATCCCCGTGAGTCTGTGGAGTCAAGTGACAAAGATTTTTTTTTAAAGAGTCATTAATTCACCTAAGGTTTGGCGCCATTAATGAACTAATTTTCAAAGAAGCGCGACATATTGTTAATATTAAGTGTGGGGAAATGCATTTCAATCATGAAACGGTAAGAAACATTCACACGATTGAATCTGTTGCATATTGAATTCTTCTATTAACGGCTATTTTATGCTCGTCGAGTATATAGTCTCTTCTACAGCCAAATGTTCATTGATATGTCTATAAATATCTAGTGAAATGGCATAAAGGTATTTGGGTTTTGAATATTTGAATGATCTGGATTGTGAGTGGAAAGATATCAGTGACACTCGTTTACCACACTATGATTTGCATGATCTAAGGTTTAGGTTGCAGCAAGAACGAATACACCCAGTCACACAGAAGCTAAGGGATAGCGGATTGGTTGAAGTGGCTGGTTTTCCTGTTGTAGTGCATGCTCCTGAACTCATCAAAGAGTGCATTGCTAAATACGACGTTGATAGCCAGCAGATCAAGATGCCCGACGACCAAGTATTGTTGGAGGTCAACAAGGATACTATGGAGCGATGCTTTAACATCCCACAGAGAGAAGTGTATAGCACCTTTGATTTTTCTATGTCCGCCTCATGTTTCAATGAGAAGAAAGCCAAATGGAGAGGCGTGATCTCATCAGATTGGTTCCAGACAACAAATAGTGCTAAGTCTAAGTTGTCGAAGACTTTATACGACACTAACTTGAAAAGAGAGATAGTAGATATTCTTGTCCTACTCTAGAGGTTCAAGGCCAGAGACGAAGCTCTTGAGTTTTCAGAGCATGATTTCTTCCTCGTCCAATCAGTGTGTGCAGATGATAGTTTCTGCGATTGGGCTGAGATAATGGCAGTAAAGCTAAGATGGGAACTCACATGCGCCATGAGTACCAATGTTTTCAGAATGGCATCTTATCTCATCTATGCCCTTGCAACTACCCAAAGTTGGTCGGGATTGCCAAGAATAGAAGAATTTGAGGATTTTGCCAAGATATATGAGTTCTACCCCTGCCTCCCACTAAACCAGAGCTATGCCTATTTCATGAAAGTGAACGATGCATACACAATGAGGCTATGCAGGGAAATTCAAGGGTTCCCAGAAAGGAGATTTTCCCCTAAAGCCATCGTAGTCATAACAACATATGGAGCATATTACATTTAGTGCCCCACCTTCTCCTACTTCAGGATAGGTGGATTTGACGATGCTCCCACCAAATTGCCAAGGTATGTTGATGATAAGCTGGTGATGATCAAGCTGTATCGCCAAGTGATAGAAGTGAACATACTCTGTTCCAGCTTGCATAAGTTTGTAATTCCCTTCCCCTTGAAGGTAGGAGCATATTCTTTCATGTCGAGTTCACATGCCAATAATGTGATTAAGGCTACGGAAGCCAAATATCCTTTTCAGAAGTATGATGTAATCAGAGTTTGCCATGACTCTACCAATTTTGTTCGAGATCATCTAAAGCTAGGCTCTGCTCATAGCCATGTACTTGACATAGAAGATTATTGGGCTAACTGTGCTGATGAAAAGGAAGCTAGAGATCATTACTAGTCTCGCTTGACCATTGGTCAGATCAAAGAATTCAACGTTCCCATCAATGTTGATGCAATAGAAGAAGATGGAAGCCATATGAAGCCAAGCAAGTATGTTTCTCAGATGAGGGATGTACCCATTATTTCAGAGCCTTATACCAACAAAAATATTCCTGATCTCGATGCTCTCATGCACCAGATCATGAAGAGAACTAAGGAATGGGTAGAAGCAAAGAAAGCTGGCAAGAAAAGTTTGAATACTCCAGCTAAGACACTTCCAGTACAAACCCATGCAGTTTCAACAAGGTCAGCCTTCTCTTCAGTCACATCTAGCACATCGCTTGGACTTCCTCAGTCGACTGGAGGAGATGGCGATCCACCTAAGAAGCAATCGATTATTCAGCCTACATGCGGAGTTGGAGTAGTAGCAAACATTCCTAGCATAGCAGGGGAGGAGAAGGATAAAGACGAAGGGCCTGATGTTCAGATCTTGGATCAAATAGCTCTGGTGACTCTGATTAACCCAATAGACAAGGAGCAAGACAAAGATTCATCCTTAACACTTAGCTCTAGAGGAAGCAAAGGTAAAAACAATGTTTTAATTTCTTCTATTAGTACTAACATTTTCAAACTGAGGTTTGCAAAGAAGAAGCACAAGACCCTGCCTGTCATGAGGAAGCTCTTCCCTGAATACTTGCTCAAAATATCTTCCTCTGTTCTGGCCACACCTTCCTGGATTGAGCAGATAATAAAAAAGAAGAGGAAGAGAATAGAAGATAGCTCTATTTCACAAGAATTGGCAGAGCATTTGACGAAGGCACCATCACAGAAGAAGGCCAAAAATCCCATGATGTTGGCCTCTGTGGAAACTGTCGATGTAACAAGGAACCTCCAGTGTTGGAGGTAGCCAACGCTAACGTATCTGGGGATGTTAACCAGATAGGAGTAGATGACTTCACTGTGAGTAGGATTGACATGGGTCCTGCCAAGCACGACATGAAGAAGAGGCTCTGGGAGACCTCTAATCAATTCATCATCAAGGAGCTGGATCACTTAAATCTAGACAAGGTAAAGTCGAAGAGCACAGTAATTGAGCTCTCAACTGTCATCCAAGGCTTTCTAAACTCTGTATCTCACCAGACTTCACAAGTTCCTATAAATACAAAGGTACTTGACCCTACAAATGTGGATAGCAATGCCTTACTTATTCAATTGAAGGAAAACAAACACATGGCTCAAATCAGCAGAGATTGGATAACAGATTTGAAGACTAGAGGGAAACTAGCTGTTGAGAAGCTAGGTAGCAGTTACCTAAATTTTGATAAATTACTCAATAGTCTGTTATTAGATTAGACTGCTATTGAAATGGAGAAAGAAGCTTGTAGAAACTACGTTGAATGTCTCAATGAGATTGCAGAGTTGAAACCAAGTACAATAGTAGCTATGGGCATTCTGCCCACGGAAGGCGAACCGATACAGAAGTGGATCTTCAAGGTGGGATACAAGAATGAGGCTACTACAGCCACTCTCAAAGGCCTCAAGAATATTTTCAAGCTCGTGAGGGAAGACATGAAGAAAATTGAAAAGCACTTAAGCGCTCTCCAGTGTGATTCTCAGATTGGTGCCGATGGTATACAACCAGGGATCGAACACATGGTTAATTTCATGCATGCATATATTGATTCAGTCATCGCCCCAAATACCTACCAAACGACTGATACCCAGAAGCTAAGTGCACTCGATGCTACACTCTCTACTATTTACGTAGAAGTTGAGTCATTGCCTTCGGCCATCAGAGAGATTTGCAATGAACAATTGCGGTTGATTACACGACAAGATGCGCTGAAGATTGAAGATTCTGACAAGATCATGACAGTCATCAAAGCATATGCAAAGGCGTTTCCTCAAGCCAAAGAAGCCAAACAACCAACACTTTGAACATTCTAAAAAATGCCTTTCTCATTTCTCCTATTTTTTCGTTCTCTCATATTGTAATGACATTTGTCAAAAACCAAGTCCGTAGAGCTTTTTCCCTCCTATTCTATTATTGTAACTACTTTACCAAAGAACACGAGTCGTCTTCTTCTAAAATTGTATTGAACTATAAATACTCAAATTGAAATGAATGAAAAGATCGGCATTTTTGTGATTTGCATATTGCTTCCCCTACAACTGAGTCTGTATGAGTGAGAATAGAAGTATTTGTTTCCCTGAATGTCACTCACTTTAGTTTTAAATGTCTTTTGATTTCTCATGCTGAATGGTTCTTTGCCTCACTAGTTGTAGAAGTATTTCTTGAAACAAAAAATGGTCGTTGAGTGTAGAGGAGTATTGAATCGTTTGAGAGAGATTCTCTGTGATTGGTCCAACACCGAATTTCATTCTGCATCTGTAGGAGTAGATGTTAATGTTAAATAGTCGAAATAAGAAGCATGATTGCAGTCATGGTGATGCTTTGAATTCTTCTATAGGAGTAGAGGTAACTATAGCGATAGATTAAACTCGGAAGCTGGCCTGCAGTTGCGGTCGTGATTAGATGCTAGATTCTCGTTTATGAATAGGAGTAGAAGTTAGAAGTTTGAACCCTGCATTGAATCTCGGTGGATTTCCTGTGTTGATAGAAGCTCACTCATTTGCCTCTCCTGCTCTTAGGTTAAGAGCATACCCCCAATCAGAGTTAGAACACATTCATTGCAAATCAAACACAAGGAGCTATACCTGTACAAAATCTAGAGATTGGACTAATTCTCTGCTGAGAATTCTCCTTTCAACTGTGGTGTACAACAATTGGGCAGTCAAGGACTCTAATCAGCTTTGCTAACCATACCCCGTCCAATATGTTCACTAACAAATCTGAAAAATAAAATTTCAAAAAAGTATATTTTTTTTCACCCGCCTCAAAATGCATGCCCAAAACAGGGTCGTACAAACAAAATTTTTTTGCCTCGGAATGGAGCTGTGTCCATAATGGTCATGCCTTATATGGAAATAGGGGTTTTTGGGCATTTTGAGAACATCTGTGAGGTCGGCTTGTGCTCAAAGGGCTTCAAAAAAAAAAACCCCTCCAAATCCACACA
Organism: Thuja plicata; assembly: GCA_018584345.1. Lineage (NCBI taxonomy): Eukaryota > Viridiplantae > Streptophyta > Pinopsida > Cupressales > Cupressaceae > Thuja > Thuja plicata. The sequence goes on from MU224473.1 coordinate 588,633, forward strand.
CAAAAATTCAAAAAAACCCTGAAAACCTCGGAGCTCCAAAAACTTCAAAAACTCAGGAACAAGTAGCAGCAGAGAGGCTCTGATACCATGTTAGAATTCAAAGAATTCATAAGCCAAGATCGTCTACATGCAAAATAACCTGTTACAAAAGCAAAGCTTAGAGACAAAAAGTTTTGAAAGACAAAATATTTATTCAGAGAGGGAATGAAAAATACAAAGAGATCAAACCTTATGAAGGTGGTCGAAACCCTAAAGGGAAAAAATCTAGGTTGCATAATAATAATTAATAAAAGAATTAATTATTATATGCCTAAAATTTAGCTTAAGTGAAATATAGATAATAAGTAACTTAATAATTAAATCAAAATAATTTAATTAATAAGTGGAATCACATTATTATTCTAACAATAATGACTATGTAAAATTGTGTGTGTGTGTGTGTGTGAGAGAGAGAGAGAGAGTTGTATTCTTTTTTATATTAGGAATAACACAAGCACATTATAATGCATTTGTGTCATGCAATAGATGGACCAAAAAGTGGTTGTGGCCACTTTTTCATCCCCCATCTTTTTGCACATGCTTGGATAGTATAAAAGTAAGTAAAATATAATATTGAAGCAACCAAAGAAAAGAAGAGAGATAATAAAACCTTTGTGTAGTTGTAGTCTTCTAAATACTTATAGCAAGAACAAGGATTGATAAACTAGTGTTTGTATGAGATGGGATAAAGCATAGCGATACTTACCAAGAGAGTTTCCTATAGAGATACAGAAGTAAATGATAAAGAATAACTGCAACATCATTCAAACAAGAATAGTACCAAATCAATATTATTAGCATGGTAAAATGGGAAATGAGCACATGGAGACGTCAATAGAGATTTGACAACACAACTTCAACAATGGAGGTATTATCAATCAAGCATAGCCAACCTACAAAGAAGAGAATTTTTTTCTTCTTGTTAGAGAAGAAACTTATCAAAGATTGAGTTTCAAAAGAGTTCCTTGGAAATTAAAGGGTTGGATTAAGATGCAGGAGGGATTTTTTAGACAAACATGTCTTACAATAGGTAACATAAAACAGTTGGGCAAGAAATCAATATTTAGAATTTTAATTTATAAGACGTTATGCATCACAAGAAAATATGCAGATAATGCTTCTTTCATATAGAAATCATTAAAATTTAACATTTGGTCCTAGTTCGTGAGAAGGATTGGAATGCGATAAAGAAACTTGGCAATCTAGTGAAGGAAAGGACCAATAATGAGGCTAAATTGAACCCTAACATGTGTTAAGGGAATAGAAACTAAAGAAAGCTCAAAACATAATGTGAAATCATAAAAGTATATAATTTTTAACATTATAATTATATTATAAAATGATCTAAACCAACCCCTAGTCCTATTGGGTCAATCCTAACTAGTGCACGCCTAAGATAATGCATGTAATTGGTCTAAGTCATGCATGAATGATCTAACAAAAATTGTGCCTGAATTTTTTTCCCCTTTGCCTTCTAGAACTTATTTGATTTAGCCAGGGTTGTCTCTAAGACAACTTTAAGGAACTTGTTGGTCACTTGATAAGTGGATATATTGTCCTAGGTCAAACCCAATTACTTGAATTAAATTAATGGTGACGCGAAATGTCATAGATGACATATATGGTGATGATGTAAATTTTATAATGTTAACTCAACTCCTAAAATAGAGAGTAAATTATGTAGTAAATAAAAACAATTTATCCTTCTCTAGTAAATAAAAACAATTTAAATTTAAGTAGATAACACACTTAAACAGTGACTCATTTATTTTAGGAGTAAAATAAGGAGACCTCATTTGTTTTGCGGGAAAATTTGGTGGAAAATAAAGGATAGAAAGAATTTTAAGAAGCAACCTGTCATTATTTTCAATAAGGAGTGGCTGCTTATTTTCAGCCCCTCTTTTTTCCACAACTTATTTTTATTTACTTAAAAATAGCTTGTGAAAATAAGAATGCTTAAAAAAAAAAATTAAGTAAAAATTGATTTAAACAGGGGACATAATATAATAGAGCTTTCTTCATTAATAAATTTGAAAAAACTACTATCCCCGATGTAGAATTCATCCATTGGAAAATATATCTATAAGGACTTACAGGAAAGGAAAGTTAAATGAACCTGCAAGATAGATTTACAGAAAAGGAAAGTTAAATGAAGCTGCAAGTAAAAGAGAATAAACACAATCTAATGTTTTGGATGTTGCAGTCTTTCCTCTCTGGTTGTGGCAGAAAGCTCATGTTTCCTTTTATCTCGCTTTAGAAAAAGACACCTGAAAACCAATAAACAAATCAGAAATTTCCATTAGCAGGCAAAAGATGCAACACACGCAGTTTACACACATACGTCGCATATTAAAGGAAGTACATCACGAGCTGTGCAATTGAGATCTGTGCATGAAAGCCACGTCAGAGAAAATCATCCACATCTGCAAACAAAATCTTCGCTCCTATCAAAATTTCAACTTGTCGTGATCTGCACTGTAGAAACATGGTGTTATAACAAATAACGAACTCTATGCATTTGGCAATATGTTGTTAGCAGAGCAAAATTGTAGTTTTGTTATAAAAATAATAATTTATGACGGCCTGATATTTATGTCTTTCAGGTTGTTAGGATTGGAGTGGATAACACTGCTATTTTCATCATAACTGTGAGCTATGAAGCCCTTCTACTTTGATCCTCATGGCATTGCCCTCATTTCTCATTTGATTTTTGTGGGCTTATTCATTCTGGACAGAATTTTAGCTGTCCTTAGATTTTACTGTTACACTGAATCATGTAACTCTGTATCCGTGAATGAACACTCAGAAGAAGATGAAATTTCTACCAGAAAATTACAATGTGGGTACTTGCACAAATCAACTTTCGGCTGCTGCTTGGTCCTTTTCATGGCTTATTCTCTGGCTGGATTATGGTGCTCAGTGCACAAGTTGGATGTAAAAGGTGGCTTGTTTTTCATGGGAGCAGATACTAACATTGCCCAAGCAGTTGCATGGCTCCTTGTGAGTCTCTGTGTCATGGCTTCTCCAGAGGAAACAACAGAAAACAAGTTATCAATCCTATTAAGGCTCTGGTGGACATTTTCATTCTTATTCCATGCTGCTATTCTATTCATGGACATAATTGTTGTGGGAGAAAAAGATGAAAATTTTCGTTACAAGGTCTGTGGATGCTGTGCCTATTCCCATCTGCACTTTTCTGTTATATATTGCATTCAGAGGCAGACTAAGTAGCACTACTGTTTCTCATCATTCTGCAGCAGAACTTGAGCAACCGCTCCTACATAAGACTGAAACTCAAATCAATCATTTGAATCCATTTTCTACAGCCAGTATTTGGAGCCTAATGACATTCTCTTGGCTCAACCCTCTGTTTTCTGTGGGATACAAGAAACCTTTAGAGCTTGAGGATGTCCCAAAAGTTGTAGGTAAGGATAGTGCCCAAGAGGCATACATGGCTCTTCAGACCAACTGGTCTACTAACAAAAAAGTGGGAACAAAAGATATTGAATCCCCATCAATGGCAAGGACCATTTTGTTGTCTGTGTGGAAAGGAATAGTTATCAATGCCTTGTATGCAGCTGCGTATACTTGTGCAACGTACATTGGTCCATTACTGATAGACATGCTTGTAGAGTATCTGGGAGGAGCAGAGCATTTTGTTCATGAAGGCTATGTGCTGACTTCTGCTTTTTTTGGTGCGAAAATGGTAGAGTCGTTAGCACAGAGGCAATGGTATTTTGGAGCTCAACAGCTTGGATTAAGAGTCAGATCAGGCCTGACAGCTCTGATATATAGGAAGGGTCTGTTCCTTTCCAACAGGTCTAGACAGAACCACACAAGTGGTGAAATCATCAATTATATGAATGTGGATGTGGAAAGGATTGGAAACTTTGCTTGGTACATGCATGATATCTGGCTTTTGCCTGTGCAAGTTTTTCTTGCATTGGTAATTCTATACAACAGCTTGGGCTTATCCTGCATTGCAGGGCTGGCCGCCATAGTTGCAGTAATGGTTGGAAATATCCCTTTTGCTAAATTACAAGATGAGTATCAAGATAAGCTAATGGAAGCAAAGGATAAACGCATGAGGGCTACCTCTGAGACCTTAAAGAATATGAGGACACTAAAACTTCAAGCCTGGGAGATTAAATATCTACATAGGCTCCAAGATTTGAGAGGGATAGAGCAGGGTTGGCTGCAGAAGTATCTGTATGCATCTGCTGCTGTGACTTTTCTTTATTGGGCAGCACCAACCTTTGTGTCTGTTACCACCTTTGGTTCCTGTGTGGTGATGGGGATTCCTCTTACAGCAGGTAGAGTTCTTTCTGCTTTGGCAACTTTCAGGATACTTCAGACACCTATCTATAATTTCCCTGAGTTGGTTTCTATGCTTGCTCAAACCAAGGTGTCACTAGATAGAATTGCCAGATTCTTGCAGGAGGAAGAGCTTCAATCCAATGCATTAGAACAGGCACCTAAAGATTTTTCGATTGGCATAGCTATCGAGATAAAACATGCAGAGTTTTCATGGGATCGCTCTTCAAACAAATCAACATTAAGAGGAATTAATTTACATTTAACCCATGGAATGAAAGTTGCAGTCTGTGGGTCAGTCGGTTCAGAGAAAATCAAGTCTTTTGTCTGGTATTTTGGGCGAAGTACCCAAGCTAGCAGGGACTGTAAAGGTCAGTGGTACCAAAGCTTATGTTCCGCAGTCTCCATGGATTCAAACTGGAAATATTGAAGATAATATCCTTTTTGGAAACAGTATGGATAGAACCAAGTACGAGAATGTCCTCGAAGCCTGTGCTTTGAAGAGAGATCTAGAACTCTTTTCTCATGGGGATCAGACAGAGATTGGAGAAAGGGGAATCAATTTGAGTGGTGGACAAAAGCAGAGAATACAGCTTGCTCGTTCAATGTACCAAGATGCAGATATTTATCTTCTTGATGACCCTTTTAGTGCTCTGGATGCACACACGGGGACGCAGCTCTTTAATGTAAGTTTTACACTGGGTCCCAGTGGAAGGATTAAATGTTTCACACAATGGATTATGGAAACAAAGCTTTTTGCTTAAATATATGACAAAATGTGTCTTACTAATTGACAATCTATATTACAGGGGTGTCTACATGGAATTTTGAAGTCGAAAACTATTGTGTATGTTACACACCAAGTGGAATTCTTACCAGCATCAGACCTTATACTGGTAACCTTGCTCTTGTCTCTATCTGCTTACAAACTTGTAGCTTCTATGAATGAAAAAAAAGTACATTTTGCCAGTAGAAAATTGTTAGCGAGGAATCATAAAGTGGTGCTAGAGATGTTTTATAGAAGCTTCCAATCCATTTATGATTTCCTGATCTAGATGGGTCATTCAACAGGTGATGCATGATGGAGAGATAGTTCAAGTTGGAAGCTATGATGATCTCCTACAGAGTGGTACAGATTTTTTAGAGCTTGTCGGTGCACATCATCAAGCTTTGCATACTATTGGAGAAGCAGAGAAAGAAAAAGTGGAAATTCCACAAGTAAAAGGAATCTGCAATGCCCTGGAAAACGAATTTGAAGAAGTGCATCAAAACGAAGCTGCAAGAGATCAAGCACCAAAAAATAATGATAATAACTTACAACAGATTGTACAGAAAGAAGAACGAGAAACGGGAAGGGTGAAATTGAAAACCTACTCTGCTTTCATAACTGCAGCATATAGGGGTGCCTTAATTCCTATCATAATGGCAGCCCAAATTTTGTTCCAAACTTTACAAATTGGTAGCAACTACTGGATGGCTTGGGCTACACCTCCAATAGAAAATCAAAAGACCACAATCAGTAGCACAGTTCTAATCCTCATTTATTTAGTACTTGCAATTGCAAGTTCTGTATGTGTATTGGTAAGATCTTTGTTTCTAGCAACTGCTGCACTTGAAGCTTCACGGAGACTTTTCACAAACATGCTCACATGCATCTTCCATGCGCCCATGTCATTTTTCGATTCAACCCCGACAGGACGCATCTTGAGTCGGGTTAGTACATATTTACAATTTGGCAACCTTTTCTCGTAACAACTTAATAAATGAGACAGTATCACAGACATTAAGTTTCCCCAGTCCATGTTAATATGCTCGCAGGCTTTTGGATTTTAACTGGGTTTATCTTTTCAAATCAACGATTCGTATCATTACTCCATGATCCATTTTCTCTTCCCAGCTCACTATCCAAATGATGGATCATATTCGAACTATTGATTAAAAAGATAAACACAGTTAAAATCCAAAAGCCTTCAAGCAACGAGACATTATTTCACATAGAACAGCGGACCACAAAATCTTAACTGTGAAAAAGCAAAGGAAACTAGGCTTGCATCCCAATTAACATACATTCTTCTAATAGCAAATATCAATATACCCATGGACTGTAGTTTCTTATGATCTAAACTGATAGTCTCTTGAATCCAATGTTTAGTGAGAAGTGCTGGTATAGTCTGAGAAGAAGTAGCATATCAAAATGGTAAACTCCTGCTGATTATAACTGCTCTTATCTATTCACAGGCATCATCAGACCAGAGTACTGTAGACACAGATATCCCTTACAGGCTCGGAGGCTTAGCCTTCGCAGTTATTCAGATTTTTGGCATCATAATTGTCATGTCTCAGGTTGCTTGGCAAATCTTTGTTGTTCTTATACCTGTCATCATAATTTGCATCTGGTATCAAGTGAGTAACACTGCTACATGAAAGCTTTCGATTTTTCTCATCTCTAAATTTGAGTCGGTAGTCTATATACAATTAGTATTTTGACAAATTTGCCTTTGCAGCACTACTATATTGCCTCTGCAAGGGAGCTTGCTAGATTGGTGAGTATTAGAAAGGCTCCCATCATACACCATTTTGCTGAGTCAATCTCAGGAGCAGCCATAATTAGAAGCTTCAATCAGGAGACTCGCTTCATAAAGACTAATCTCTGCCTGATTGATGAATATTCACGGCCTTCTTTTCACAACGATGCAGCAATGGAATGGCTATGTCTTCGGCTAAATTTTCTGTCCAATCTTGTATTTTTGCTCTCATTGGCATTCCTAGTAAGCTTGCCAAAGGGTACAATTGATCCAAGTAAGCACCATTTGTGGAAATTACAATCTGTACCTTTTTGTTCAACAAGCTTAAGAAGTAGGTGTGTTAATTTACTCTAAGAAGCTGCTTCTACATCATGTGCAGGTCTTGCTGGCTTGGCAGTATCATATGGATTGAATTTGAACATAGTTCAAGCTTGGGTCATATGGAACCTCTGTAATGTGGAGAACAAAATGATTTCTGTGGAGAGAATACTGCAATATTCAAATATATCAAGTGAAGCTCCATTGGTGATAGAGTCTTCAAGGCCAAGTCATGACTGGCCATCATTGGGTACTATAGTCCTTCAAAACTTACAGGTGATTGCAACAAATTTAAATCTTGATAACACATTTGAAAGATCACATTGTTTTGAATTTGATGTCATTGTGGGAATGTGATTAGGTTCGCTATGCAGCACACTTACCATTCGTATTGAAAGGCATTACATGTGAATTTCCTGGAGGGACAAAGGTCGGGATAGTTGGAAGGACTGGTAGTGGCAAATCTACATTGCTTCAAGCCCTGTTTCGTATCATAGAACCCACAGGAGGGAGAATTCTTATTGATGGTGTGGACATCTCAATGATTGGACTGCATGATTTAAGGTCTAAATTGAGCATTATTCCACAAGATCCCACACTTTTTGAGGGAACAATAAGAAGCAATTTAGACCCTCTTGAAGAACATTCCGACACTGAAATTTGGGAGGTGAGATATTCTAAAAGGAATTGATTATGGTGCTGATGATCTTCCTTGGATGTTAAAAGTCTCTTTTAAGTGTAATCATTTACAGGACTTTGAACTATGTAGACCTTTTAAATGCTGATAGGTGAAAACTAGTAAGCTCTAGAAACTAAAATCTTTTTGCAACCAAATCTTTTATGCTTTCCACCAATTTGGAAGGAAAATTATTTTAGCCCTTCTAATGCAGGGTAAGCGATCTTTGCAGGAAATCAAACCCCAAAGCATAGTTGAAAAGTTGAAAAACTCAGACAATGCAATAACTTGGCTGATCCAAAAAAAATAAAAATTGATACTTTAGTCAAAAAAAACCAGGGAAATACTTGGTAAATTTTGTTACCATTAAAAATCACATAATTTTGTAATAAAATTCTTCAAAAGTATGAATATTTCTGAATTTAGGTAACATGTTACTTGATTCCCTTCATATATAGATGAATACTAGAGCTCAATACACATCTTAGACTTAAAAAAATTCAATATATATCAACTTGAAGTTACCACATAAATAAAAATTACAATTAATGCTATCAGATTTTCACAATCTATGCCAATATTCATTAGTTATTTAAAGTCAGGCATAGTATCATGGTATGATTGTGATGAACCCTCCCTGATGGCCTGCCAGCCTTCTCTTCTACCTCTTTAAATGCTGCCACTTCCATTTCCCATTCTGCTGTCTCCCTCTTCAAATCTGGAATATTATCAGCAGCAAACAACATACCGACATCCTCTGCAACACAGAAACTGGAAACAAACCTGTATAATGAGGCTTCAAGGAGAGTGAAGCTCATTGCAGACAGGCCTATATCCACTTGCACAAAAGAAATGTGTGAACTTTGACCTTGCTATTTTGCAATACAGTGCAACCACAAGTTGAAACTTCCCTGCTGTTTAAAAAACACTCCCCTGCTGTTGAAAAAAGCAGGCTCAAAAACAACGCTATATGACCTTTTTTTCATACAAAACTGCATTGTAAAACCGCAGGCAAATTTTTTTTGACAGTAATTGCAAGTTTTTTGAGTTTTCGATAAAAAGTTAAAACTCATCACAGGTCTTGCCAATTACTCAGCTGCAAGATTTTGTTTCTGTTTCTTCACCTATACCCTAAAGTTTCATCTTGGATGTAAAATAAATAAATATTTGTTATCATCCAATTTATCCAATCTAGTTGCATACACGGATCTTTTAAGGAATGGAATGTTTCATCTAAATCAAAATGCGATAATAAACGTAATGTTCTTTCTTTTTTATAATTTACAAAATATAAATTTTGTGTAGAAGTTCTTTCAAACACAAATATTCCAGTCCTTGCAAGTTTTCATTTTGGGCCGATATAATCTTTTTGTACTTTATTTTTGAAAGTATAGCTATATTTTTAGAAACTTATGCTATTTGGTGAAAAAGACCCTAATGAAAACAGTCATCCCACTACAAATATTCTATAGAATTATTATTTATAGTGGAACTAATGTAACAAGTTAATACAGCAATTTTTTCTTTTTATTTCATTCTAACTGGAATGTGGACTTAAATCAGCTTTCAATTGTTGTTTCAGGCTCTGGACAAATCTCAGCTAGGAGTACTTGTGCGTTCTAGCAAACATAAACTTGATACACCAGGTCAATTTTTATATCATGTCTTCCATTTGAACCTTCCTGTTTATTTTTAGCTGATAGTAGCAGTACCCAAATTGAAGCTTTTGAATTTGAAAAAGGAAAATGCAAATAAAATATTGCGAATGTTAATGAAATATGATGAATTCAGTGACAGAAAATGGAGAGAATTGGAGTTTGGGACAGCGGCAATTAGTTTGTTTAGGACGTGCCCTGTTGAAGCAAAGCCGTATTTTAGTCCTAGATGAGGCTACAGCCTCAGTGGATACTGCAACTGATAACATCATCCAACGGACATTACGGTCAGTGTCATATGGGTGCACAGTGATCACTATTGCTCATAGAATTCCAACAGTTATAGACAGTGATCAGGTGTTGGTACTCAGTGAGGGTATGCATCTTTCTCTCTGTCTCTCTACAAATTCTTACTTTTTTCTGATTGCATTTTGATTTGTCCTGAAATCCTTCAAATCTTTATGTGATCAGGAAAAATTACTGAATATGACTCCCCTGCTAAGCTTCTTGAAGATCAAAGTTCATCTTTTGCAAAGCTTGTATCAGAATTCTCCTCCAGATCAAACAAAGTTACACTTACAACCCCTACCTTTCCTTGATCTTAATCAAGTTGATTCAGGACACTTTTGAACATGGTAGAAGCAAGAAGGGACTGCCACAGAGACAGTTCAGTGTTGTTTAGATAACAAGGAATACCAACTACAGGCAATGGAAGCAGAGTATGCTTACTTATAGAGGACCAATTGATTTGTTTAGGAAGCAACTCATTTGGGCATATATGTTTATGATACTGCCACAATGGCAAACAAATATAAGATGTGTTTGACAACATCTTTACTTCTCTCTGTCAAATCCATTGCCTGTAATTGTCTGTTGCACTGCATTTCTTTGAAGAATACTCAAGTGCAGTTAACTTGGACCCATCACTGTACTTCAAAATCTCTTTGCTGGAAAATGCGCAGTGAGGAGATTTCCAAAAGGTTCTTTGGTCAGTTTGAAGTCATACGAGAAACTGATTCAAACAGAGAGAAAAGGATTAAGAAAACTGATTCCTATGAGGCATGTATTCAGTTATACGAACTGCATCATCTACATGAAGTAGTTACTTGACTGTGAGAAGGATAAATACCAATTGAAATCAATCGAAGATATGTTGAAATGAGAGAGATAAATACCAATTGAAATCAATAGAAGATATGTTGAAATGAGAAAGATAGACAGGATTTATGGTCATTCTATAACTACTATTCGATCTACTGCTATGATATTTATTGTTTCCAAAGAGTATCGTGGCACACCATTTATACCCATATTACTGCAAATTTGTGTTTTTTTATTAAGTTCAAATCAGTGTTACAAGATTCAGACTTGCCTTAGACTTGGTAAGCTGATCTTCTACTCAGACTCAACTTCGGTGCCTAGACTAAATTGAAAAACATGAAACATATAGATTCTCTTTTTATTTAAAACTTGTTTCATTCATCTTTAAATAATTAAATTTAAAATATATAATAAATTAATTAAATAGAAGTTACTTTGATCACATATATATATAAGTATAGATCATTTGAAACATAGAGAATTTTTAAGTATTTAAAACGCGTTTCATGTATTCTTTAATAAATAAATGTTCAAAACACAGTTAACTAATGAAACAAAATTATTTTGATCACATACACAAGTATGCATTGATGGCATGAGAATAGAAGTGGATTTTAGATGAAGGAAGCAATATTGTTAGATAAATAAATTATAAATAGTGTTAAATGTATACAAAATTCATAGATTGTGAAGAACATGGCATCAAAACTAAAACAATGAGTCTATGGGTTAAAAGAGCTTGCATTGCTCATCTTAACCCTACAAGTAGTTCTATGTTGACATCTAAGAAATATTCTTGATGATGACATGGCCACGATATTTATATCTCAAAGACACCAATATCCAAAGGGTTCTCTCGTGTTTTATCCTCCTCTACTATGACACCACCTTTGCCTCTTGATTTACCTCATCAACTTATGCAAGATCCTCACTATCGAAGACATGCTCCTAAACCTCCGCGATCCAAGTTTACCATGGACTAACCTCCTCTACAATGATGGGAGATGAGTTAGTGTCCAAAATTTATTTGTAATGAAGGAAAAGTTGTTACAAAATTATACAAAGATCATTTAACCTTTGTATTGGCAACTTATTGCATTTCTTGGAGTGTATGTGCTCAAACATACTTCAATTATGCTCACATCTTGAAACATTATTGAAAAGGAAGGAAATAGGGAATACTAGACCAATTACCTAAATTAGAGATAAGACCCACTCATCAAAAAAATTCACTAAGGAAATATATGAAATTGATCATGGATGTCATCTTCAATTCTTGAAACCTTCAATGTTAGATCTCTTCCTTCACTACTTGAAAATGACTCAAATGCTTGCTCAATGAGAGATGAATTTTATGTTATGTGATGTTCAAACGAAGGGGTGCAACCTCCTTTTATAGTAAACCTCATGAAAAGTATTGTTTTTTTTTTGTAGTGATCATGATAGGCTTAAAATAATAAAATTTGAATTTGTTTATATAAGGATGTATTTTAAAAGAATAATTCATTAATTGAATAAATAGTCATAATTTATTCAATTAAAGCTAGAACAAGGCTAAAATAATTAATGTTGGAAGATAAATTATGATAATTATTTAAATATATAATTTATATAATTAGTTTAGAAATGGTGTTGTGGAGTAGATTGACGATAATAAAATTATTAAGAGATTATTTTAGATATCCACACAAAGGTTTGTAATGTAAAATTATAGGTTAGTAAATGTTTCTCGACTTGTCAATACTAAGTTATCATTGAATCAATAACGTAAGATAATAATTTAGAGAATATGTTTAATATTATATGTGCTAGTGCCATAAGAAGCCTAATGTATGCTATGTTTTGTATGAGACCACACAATGCCTAAGTAATGAGATTTTTTACTAGCTCTATGTCTAACTCTAGTAGAAAGCATTGTACTTATGTAAAAAGAGTTTTCAAATATTTATAAGAGACTTCAATTATTGTATTCACTTTCATGGGACTAATGATGTGTGCAAGTTTCTTGATAAATAAGGCTTTCTTATTTGGCTAAGGTTGATAATTGGGTAGCAATAGGTCCACAAATGGTCATGTTTATTTTGTTTGGAGTTATTAGTTGGATGAGTAAGGTACAAACTACCATTGTGTTTTCCACTATGCAACAAAAGTATATGGCAAAAAAAATTCAGATGTTGGTCTTGAGAGCAAACATGTTAGTATCGAATATCACATTCAAAGTTCCATATATTTGGCAAAGAATTAAATGTACCATACTGATATGAAGCATATAGATACTAATTATCACTTTCCTTATGAGATGGTTGTAGGTAGGAAAGTCATGATGTAGAAAGTTGACACCTTAATTAATGTTAAATTCTCTTACTAACTCAATGAACATGAATAAATTTAGTTCATGCAAAGAGGCTATGAGTCTTGCATCTTTCATCACTTGTTTTTTTCAGTTTCATATTTTTCCTTACAATGTAAATGTAAAGCTGGTGCATTTTTAGATTGTTGAAATGATGAGAAAATTGCCTTTACAAATCACGCCCATTATTGCATATAAAGAAAACACAAAATAATATATAATATAATTGATTTGAGAATTTAATATATTCAATCTAATGATTTTTTCTTTACATCACAATAGCTTATAAAGCCTTTATTTCCTTATATCAAACTAACTAAGCTAACCTATAAGAATGTACTTCCCAAAACTAACATTCTAATTTAATTATTTATAAATGAACATTTAGTTACAAATTAGTATTTGTGTGTTAATCAATTATTTATTAGTCTTTTTCTAGATTGCAAGAATCGGGAGCCCCCTTATAAACTACAATGTGTCAGGTAAACTTTTAACATGACCGGTGACATTAGCGTGACACATCCTCCAATACCATGTGGACCAGGGGAGGCTAGAACGCGTTCTTTACCACAAGAAGTAATTATTTATTATTATAACCTAAACTACGATGTAATATATTTCCAATAATCCCCACCTTATTACATCAATCCAACCAAAAGACAAAACACAACATGAACTGAACATATCAACTCTAGAAAATAGATAAAGTGCCTCCATCAAATATCCTCGCCCATTTAAGTCGCCAAACTAAATCCATTAATAGATTTACTTACTATCAAACATATAGATCCTTGTACAACATTACAGACAATCTTCCATGCACAATGAAAGAACAAATCTTCTCTAACAGTCAATTGTTGGAAATACAATATGGGAAAGCAAGATACTGAGAGGGGGGGGTGAATCAGATCTTAAAACTTTTATCCTTTAAAACAAAACTAATTCACAACCGTGCATAAATGAAATTGATCTATCAACTAGTAGCATCCATGACAGTAAATAAATAACTCAAGACACAGAATTTTGGTAGCCCAGAAACTCGATAAGGTAAAACTGGGGTGGGGATGACACCCACAAAAATCTTCATTACTGTAGCAATAAAGTGTGCCTGTTAGGGCTACAAAGTTTGATCACAATATGTAATCTACATGGTTAAAGGTCTGCCCGGTTAAGAGTTATAGATCATTACAATCTACCTTGTAAAAGGATTTAAACTTACAACAAAGTAAGCACTCGGCTAAGAGATTTAGAAAGGTCTGTTAGAACCACTATGTTAAGAGATTTCACCTAATACACTGGTTAGAATGTCTCAAGAATTGATCCTTTGTTATGCACTCTGATGCTAATAACAAATCTTCTCTTTCCAATACCTTCTCTGATCTAATAATCTGATATGTCTTTACTCTGTTGCTCACTGCTCTTTCACTCTACTAGATATATACTTCTATCAAAATAACCCTTTGTACATCTCTCGTGTATGCATACACTTCTCTTGTCTTACACATCTTCTACCACTCTTTTTTTAGGGTTTAAAGAAGAAATCTTAGATACTTTATGAATCTGGCATCTAGATCTAGATCAACGATCAGGATCAAATGCTTATGTCACTTAGGCATTCCAATTTTCTGATTGGCTCCATGCCACACATTGGGATCAAATAATTAATGTGTAATTAACTCTGTTGAAATCATTAAATGTATGAACTGTTAGTAATGACTGAGAGGGGGGGGGGGGGTGAATCAGTGGCCTCAAAAATTTATCCTTTAATCACTAACCACCAATCAAATAAATCTCAGATTATTAAGTCCCTACAAGATGCATGCCTTGAAATACTAATAATAATTAATTGTTTGTCGGTTTCCTTTTCTATCCTTATTCTCCTTGATAACCGATAAGCAGTAAAACTTATTTACTGATACTCAGTAAATATGCAGAGTATACCAATCAATCCAGAAATGCATATGTGAAATGTAAAACAGTAAAGTAATAAACCATACACACATAACACGTGGATTTTAATGTGGAAACCCTATTAAGGGAAAAAACACTGGGACCGGTGCCCCAAATTTTCACTCTTCTAAAGTGAGCCCTGTTAGGAGCCAACCCTGTTAAAGGTTACAAACACACTGTTAAGTGTGACCTTGTTAGAGGATTTTAATAATAGAATGTCACTTGATATCTGGCATGTATATGCTACCAATATTGATCAACCTCTCTAGGTACAATAGGTATCTGGTATATCTGGTGCTACCTAACTGCATCAGCCTCCTTCTTAGACTGTGTGTCAGTATCGAGCACTCAATGCTATCTTCATGACAATCTTTTTGGAAATCTATTAGGATATACCTCAATTATAGAAGACTGTTAAGAGACTTGATGCTTCAATGGTTAAACTGAAACAAAATGACCTGTTTCTAATGCAACTTGAATTGCAGATTTTTCAGATCTATTTAAGTAAAATACCTCTCTAATCAATGTATCAATTCAATTCTTTGTGCTCCACACTTTCTGCTCTGTGATGCTGTGCTTCACTGTTCATCAGTGTCTGTAGAATTCTTTAACTCTTCTTCAGCTTGATTGATCAGGATTGTATGAAGTTATCCTTCATCAGTTTCTCTTCAGCATCCTCTTTCTATTCACTCCCCTTCCTATGTATGTGAATGCTTACGAAAATGAATTATGCTTGTCTCTTATATAGACATGATATTCCTTAATTCTTGATTCTTGGCGTGAAAAATAATCCAGCCAATCTAATTTAAAGCATAACTCTTGATTTATCTCGTAGTTATCTTCTTGCCAACTGTACAAATCTTCTTTAAATCAATTACTTAACTCTGGTCGAATAAAAAAAATAAAACAACCAGTTAAGTCTATACTTAAGCTTTGCCAGCTAGATATTTTGTCATTTTCTGAACTCTATGTTCTATTGGTCAACTCTGTAGTTAGTCATCGGTCATAACTACTAGTTCCGTCATTGTGACTCCAGACAGCTTTGGGATCTCCGTCCATAGGGAATCATTGGATTTTACTCGTCGGGTAACACTGTTTTTAGCTTGTCGGGCATCCTGTGATTTTTCTTTGTCAGGAAATATTGTCTTCTGCTTTTCAGGTATCACTATGACTTTTGTTCTTTGCCTTTACTGATGGTCTGCACTCCGTCGGCGTTGTCTGTCACTTAGTGAATACTTGACTTTTATGCATCACTGAAAGCATAACCTTTGTTCCATTGAATCTCTGAAGTCTTTGGCATTATGTACATGACCGTAGAGATGATATCAAGTTGACATCAATGAAAATACAAACCCTTAACTGATTTAATGCCTTGCATTATTTTCAACTTAATATTATCAAACATTCAATCAATTACATGTCATCAATCTCTACCTTTGGCATTGATGGCAACATACTATATTATCACACTATGCTATTTCTAATACAATATGAAATACAATTGTTGAGAGTCATCAAATTACCAAAAAGTTTGATTTGATAACCGATAAAAATGTCTGACCGCCGATAAGCTCTGTGTTAGCTTAGATTTGTTTCTTGCAGCTTTTTGTATTTCTTGTTCTGATGTGTTGCGTCCTTCCCTTGTGTCAATATCTCTCTTTTGACTGTTCTTGTTCTTTGATGTCTCTATCTTTTGTCAGCAACTCTCCCTATGGATATGATCTCTCCATGTTGGAGTAATCTAATAATGGATAATCTTTCTTCTTTTTCTGAAGACTGTGATAACATGGAAACTTTCTCTCCCTTTGACAAAAATGCCAAAAAAATATCTCATAGATATCTGACATTTATGTCAAGTGATCTTTTCTCTCAATCCATAATATATTCCTTGAATTTCCCTTATCCATCAGTAATAAATCAATATGATATGGTGCTCGGTTATGATATATACCTTTATGTATATAGATGTAGCTTTGAAGTTCATCTTGTTGCTTGCATCAACATGAATGATATTCTGATAATATATAGGTTGATGTAGCCTTCAGTCCTTTACTGACTAGTAAACAAGGGTTTGACCCCTTGTCTCTTTCTCAGGTACTCAAATGTATCCTTGGGCAGTGGCTTGGTGAAGATATCGGCCAATTGTTCTTTAGATTGCACATACTCAAGTACCACCTCTTTTTCTTGAACTTGTTCTCTTAAATAATGATTCTTGATTGCAATGTGTTTAGTCTTGGAATGCATGATTGGATTCTTGGAAATGTTTATTGCACTGGTGTTATCATAATAGATAATCACTGGTTCTGAGATCTTCATATGCATACCTTCTGGCAACTGTTTGATCCATGCAATATTTTAGCAATTTGCAGCAGCAACAACATATTCTACTTCTGCAATGGACTGTGAGATGCATCCTTGTTTCTTGCTAATCCATGTGACAAGTCTGTCACCCATAAAGAATGCTCCTCTAGTTGTTCTCTTCTGGTCATCAAGATTTCTAGCCCAATCAGCCTCGGTAAACACCTTAAGTTCAAATTTGCCTTCTCTTCTATACCATAAGCCAAATTCCTCAGTGTTCTTTAGATATATTAAGATTCTTTTCACAGCAGTCATATGTGATTCCCTAGGGTTAGCAGAAAATCTAGCAACAATTCCTACTGCATGTGCAATATCTGGTCTAGTGTGTACAACATACATGAGTTTTCCAATCATTGATCTGTACAAAGTCTGATTTACCTTTGTTGTCCTGTCCTCCTTTGTCAACTTACTTCTAGTAGCCATCGGTGTTCCAACTAGTTTGCAATCTTCCATCTTGAATATTTTCAGGACCTCTTTGATGTATTTGGACTGTGTAATGCAAATACCTTCACTTTGTTGAATGATCTGTAGACCAAGAAAGAACTTGATCTCACCAAACATAGACATCTCGAATTCTTTGCTCATCTCATCAGCAAATGACTTACATAGTATTTCATTGCCTCCAAATATGATGTCATCAATAAATATTCCAGCAATCAAAGTGTTAGCATCAGTATCTTTTTTCAAATAAAGATTATTGTTTTCACTAGTCCTTATGAATCCAATACTTATTAGATAGGAATGAATTCGATCATACCAGGCTCTGGGAGCTTGTTTTAATCTATACAAGGCTTTGTGAAGTCTACATACCATGTTCCTCTTGTCTAGATCTACAAACCCTTCTGGTTGCTCAATGTATACCTCTTCTTCAAG
Organism: Thuja plicata; assembly: GCA_018584345.1. NCBI lineage: Eukaryota > Viridiplantae > Streptophyta > Pinopsida > Cupressales > Cupressaceae > Thuja > Thuja plicata. The sequence continues at coordinate 606,792 of MU224473.1, forward strand.
TATTCCATTTAGGAATGTTGACTTGACATCCATTTGA